>JARIHR010000062.1:0-530402 GCA_029281495.1 Mycena filopes | reverse complement strand
CGCTGCTAACAACGATGTCGTGAGCAGAACAATCTCGTCCGATGCAGCCTCGGCGCGGGGCCCGTCTCTGCTATCCGCCGCTGCTCGACGCGCTTGGGGCCGGGTACGCATACGTTCTCCTCGGCGGGCTCGTCGCGTTAGCGAGTCCACTGCTGTATGTCGTGGTACGGATTGGGCCGCGGTGTCGGGCGCGGCGGATACGGATGGCGGAGGTGGAGAAGGAGCATTCGGGCGAAGGAGGAGATCTCTCGCGAGACCACATCCAAGGCCATAGCTCCGGCGGTTTGATAGAGAAGGTGGAGAAGGAACTGAAGAGGGCCGAAATCACATCCAATCCATGCTGGTCCGACGGTTTAACGTCGCTGGGTGTGTTGATCTGGCTCGTAGTGGAAAAATATTGCATTCAATAATATTGTCCGCAGCGTAGAGAGAAATACGAAAACAATTCGTGTCGAACTCATCCGAGGCCGCGCTGTACATGGGATGATGTTGGAAGCTTTGTCTTTGTCCGAGTCTCAGACCGTTTCTGTCGGCGCGGAAGAATTGCAAGTAGCTTCTCATCTTCACAGTGCACTTGTACTCACGCGCCGAGCAGCGACTGGCTTGTTGGTGACAACGTGCTGCGTGCGATGTACACCTGAGGGCCCTGAACGCAAAAATACTCGCACCAAATTATACTACCTGCAGCGTAGTACGGTGAGAAATACAGGCGGTCGATGAGATGAGAAGGCCCTGAACGCGTCGCGCTTGCGTCGCGCCCGGCTGTCAAACGCGTGCCCGTGATCGATCCCAATCTTTATTTCTTCCTCCCACCAGCTCTCACCACCACATATACGCCCATTGCCATCGGACGCCTTCGGCGGTCCAATGTTCACCCGGCTAGCGCTTCCCCAGAGCGGCATGGTACCTAACCCAGTTCTAATGCACCATATCTGTCGCTTTCCTGGTATGGTGATGCCATTTTAATGGGCCGCTTTAACGCGCCAAGGATCGCAGAATTTTCTCAGTACGTTAGTCCTGGTACTCTGCTAACGACCTGCCGCCTTGCTAACGAGAACGGCTTTATTAGGGATCTCCCAATCCCGTACAACCTCTCACACCGACATTTCTCTCACCGGTGCGAACAGCATGGCGAACGGGGTTTGAGTGCGACCACGAACTACCTCTCTACGCGACGACACTCCTATGTCCCTGCGCAACCGCCTGCCCACACGCGCACTCGATGCCCCCCACCGGCGCCCAATCCACGGCACTCGTCCGCGCTCGTGCCTTCCGTCTCCGCGGCCACTAGCCGCCACGCAAAGGCGTCCAGCCCACGCACACCCGTTTGCGCGCGGACTCATGCCTGCCTGCCTGCATCGAGTCCGCGCCTCTCGATGCTGCGCGCCCCCATCCCTCCCATCCTCCTCCTCGTCCCCATCCGTTCCCTTCCCTCGTCCCATCCACCCGCGGGTCGGGTCTTGCGCACGACAGGCATACGCCCGCTCGATGCCCCGCAACGGCGTTGACCCTCTTTCTCTCTCGCACCCCGCGGCTGCGCCTCCCTTCCTTCCCCACCCTGGCGCGCATCGCATCGGCGCACACCTTGCAGCGTCGAATCCGCGAGCCCGGACCCTCCCTCCAATCCATCGCGATCCCCTCCCATGCGTCCTGCCTGCGCTTCCAATCAATCTGCGCGACTCTCGTTAGCAGGAATCCGACGCACGCCAGGCCTAGGTGCGCACCTTCCCCTTCATCGCCCTCCTCGATCCCGACCTCCTCTTCCTCGCGCCCTCCTTCCCCATCCTCCTCGTCCCTTACGCGCAGCCGCCTTCCGCGCGGGACAGGCACCCGCGCATCGAATGCGCGGGCTCATTCTTGCGTGCGCCACCGCGCCATCGAGGCGGCATGATGGCGCCCAACGTCCCACCCTTGCGCACATCGACCTTTGGCGTCTGTGTGCCGAGACTGTGCTTCTCGATGCCGCGGGCACACGCTGCATCCTTCCCTCCGCCTCATACCCATTCCACCACCCTCTATACTCCATGTACCTCCGTAGCCCTTGAATCCATTCGCTTCGAATCAACCTGCGCGAATCTCGTTAGCAACAGGAAGGAATCTGCGTCAAACGGGGACCATCGAATCCGAATCCAAGTAAATGAATCGAATGCTTGCCTTGAGATGTTCTTTCGCGCGCGTCAAGGCCAGCAAAATCTTGGTTACTGACATGGCGGTGTTTAGAAATTGACTTGAAGCAAATGAATCGGACCGGTACTTCGTTTTCGAGCGACTTGAAGGTGGGCGTTGAAGTCGGATTTGTTGGCGCGGAGAGGATTCGGCTCGAATCTGGGAGGAACCGAAGCATGCGCAAGGTCAGTCAATTTCGTCTTGAGTTGAATGGCGGGAGACTCACGAGAACGTGACACCAGGAATGGTCTGATTCAAGGGGGGACGATGAACAAATAAGATCGAATTGAATTGGTTGAGTGCTTACCGGGCGAGAGCTGCGCCGAGGCCGCAAGGTTAGTAGTGGTCGAATTGAATGACGGAGCACGATTCGGGCGTACCTGGCATGTAGTTGGAAGGGTTGAACCGCGGTTGGTCTTCGCTTGGGTCCAATCTGCGCCCGCTCAATCAACGAAGTCAAGGGAACGTGAACGAACTCAAACCTCACACAGGAAAAGGGACGACCAGCCAGACTCGATGGGGAATAGGGCTCCAGGTAAGTAGTCTTAGTTGGATATACGTGAGCACAACGACGCGGACATATCTCAATTTTAACAGACGTTCATTCAGTCTCGGGACGTCGACATGAGAACCAAGTCAAATGCTGGATAAGACATGTAAGTGTTTGAACGAACGAAAGAATGGCACGCATACCTGAGGTCCATCGATAGCCCTACACCCGCACGTCCCCGATGATTAGTTGATTGAAGTTGAACGTTGAACGACTGTCGGAACAGGATTAGCAAAATGTATGTGGAATACAACAGAGACATACCTCCGTCCATCGGGCATAGTCTCGGCATACTGAGTGAATTTGCACGACGTCGAGGATCGACTTGAAGTCGAAACCCTTAACCAAGGTCAGTTCAAGAATTTACCGAGAAGATAGTGGTACGTGCCTCGATATGAACAAGCATAGCTTCGCTGTCTTATGCAGAGGATCGGAACGAGGAGAACGACAACAGGTGCGCCTTGAGACAGTTCAACCTGAGCCAAGGTGAAAAATCTCAGCGGGGACTAGTACGAAAATGAACAAAGGTAAACGAACCTGAACCCATACAACCATAGTGATGGCTTATCCTTCCGACCCACAGGGCTCTCGTTGCGCGTAGATATAGGTAAGCAATCGAGCCAGACAGGAAACCTAAAGTAATGAAACAGTCAGTCCAGGTTGAAACAAGATTGAACCCGGTTGACCGACCCAATCCAGCGCATTTCCATCCAGCACCGCGCGTCCCAACAAACGGGTCAGTTTTGGTTGAATCGGAGTCGCGGGTTATACCAGACATGGAACAGGAGATGGCAACAGCGTTTTATTCAAGCTCTGCCAATGATTATAAGGTCAGCACGGGCAAGGACTTGTGAGAGACATCGAGCAACGCACCGAGAACTATATTGAACCACATTGGTAACACCAGACAGTCAGTAATGGCAACGCAAACTGGGTAAGTGACACAGGCCAAGCCAAAATCTAAGCCTCAAGTAAGCAAGCATGGTTCGTGGGTAACAAAAATCCAAGAATGGGACGTACCTGGGTTGATTCAAGCATAATGTTGGCACTCAGTCGTTGAGGGCTTCGATTAGATTGAGCAGTTGAAGGTGGATATCACCTTAAAGCTTTAGGTAAGTGTGGGTAACGAAAATTCAAGGACAAGTTGAAGACGGACCTTGTTCAGTTCAAGCAGAGTTTCGCCGTCGAGGACTTGAAGTAGGTTGTCCAATTTGAGATGAGTAATGCCCTGAGACCCGAAGTAAGTATTGTTCACGAAAAATCCACGGATAACACGCACCTGGCTCAGTCCCACCAGTCCAAGCAGGAATTCTGCGTTCAAGGCTTCGAGTTTGAATGGCTTGAAGTGGATTCCTGGGTTCAAGCCGGTTGGATGAAAGACGAAGTAAGAGTGAAGGAAACCGACCTACATACCTGGAGGCATGATTCACGATGCTGGTCTTCAGCGGAATCAAGCGGCGTACTTGAGGCTTGAAGCTCAACGAAGGATTCGTAGTTTTGGGTCTCCAGGGTCGTTGAGAGTCCAGGTGAACGCTGGAAGCCTGACATGCAGGTCAGTTTGCGGGTTGAAAAATTTGAACCAAGACTTACCGGTGCGTTTTAAGTTTGACTCGGTGGAGGTATGCTGAAGCTTTGAAGGGCTATTAACCGGCACAAAAGTCAGTCAATGTGAAGAAATAAGTGAGAAAATCTGGCGCACCTCGAACTGAACCCCAACTCAACCAAACCACTTCAACCATCGCAACCCCGTCCAATGGTTGAAAAACTTGAGTATGCGCCAAAAAAAAACTGCAGAGGCGCCGAGTCGTCGCGCAGAGATGCGGAAGCCACTAATGCGTTGGGATCGCGGGGGCGTCCCGAATCGCAGGCGCGCACAGTCTGAAGATCATGTCAGAGAACAAATAATCGAGTCGAGCTGGAAAACGCACTCAGAGAACAAAAGACCCAAATCCGACCAAGAGCACGCCGTCGGGGGTGGCTGGTACATCGCGAAGGCGGTTGCGAGCGCCTAGGATTGAATCGGAGGCGAATTGGCCGACATGGTTGGTTTGGCCGTTGAGTGGCGCGGCGAAGTTCGAGTGTTCGATGGGCATCGGGAGCGTCGGCGTCGGGTGCGTTGGTGAGAAAACGTCCTGTAAGGCATTAAATAGGCAGCAGGAATGTCGTAGAGGTGCGTACCGAGTCCAACGAGCCCTTGGTTGGATTTGATGCGAGGTCCTCGTCGGCGGCAATGGCGGCGACGTTGGTGGCAACAGCGCGGGCGGTAAGAAGGGATCTGAAGAGGGCGGTTAGTGAAAGAAGCGAAATAAAAGAGTTGTAGATACCTCAAGTTGCGTGCTCATCGTCGAGGTCGTCGGCGGCGGTGTTGGCGATGAGCGAGGCGGTTGGGGAGGCCAGAGGGCGTCGGTAGAAGGTCGCCGAGGTGGTTGAAGGTTGTGAAGGAGGGTGAGGAGGTGAGAGCGAAGTGGGGGAAGGTGGGGGCTTGGGGGAAACTGCAAGTGCGGTCGCCCTGTATTTATACTGGTTCAACCGCATGCTGTGCTGAGTTGAGGATCAACAAACGCGTCGACGCGTCGCCCACGTGCACGTTTAACACGCAAACGATATATAAACGGGGGGACTCACTCGACCAATGCTTTCTTTCGCCCACCACCCCACATCCTGCTCCATCCCAACTTCGTCTCTGCCACACACGTACCCCGGCCCCGTCCCCCATGCCCTCATCTTCGTGCGTTGTCGTCGCCGTCGCCGTCGAGCTCGTCGTCTCCATCGTCGTCGAGCTCCAAGATTGTCGTCACCTCGTTGCTGGTTGGGTTCAACATGGGGGCGTGATCATGTTGAACTTGATGCCCACCGCCGCATGCACACCACCATCGTCGTCGTCGTTGACGTCGCCGACGCCGACTTCAACCTATGAGAGCCCAGTGAGTCTTCATATCATCCACCAATGCGCTGAAGACCACTCACCATCCTGAACAAGACCGTGGGAGCCGAGGTTGAACTTGCTGATCTCGCCGCCGCCGACGATGATCAAGCAGGTTTCCTCGACCGCCACGCTTCAACACAGTGCGGGGGTCGTCCGACTCGTAGAGGACGGCGCTTTCGCGCGCTGGTGGTCTCCAGGTCGGGCGCTAATGCGAGATTTCGGGGGAAGTCGAATTTTGAGCCACCGGATTTTTCTTTTGATGCTCTATCTTGTAGCTGGAAGAGGAAGTCCGAGCCACAGTAGACTCTGTGAGTAGGCATTGGTCGAGTCTTGAGCTCGCAGCGTGCAGCTGGCCGGATTTTCCCTGAGTCAGAGGAGCCTTCTGAATAAAACCAATAAAAATTCGAAAATCACGAAAGAAAATGCGGGGATCACGCACCATCCGTTCAAACGGTCTTCCCCATCGAAATCCATTGCACAGAGACAGTGAGACCACGCAAAAGACGTCGCATTTGAGATTTGTGAGTTTCCAGCTATGAGCTGAAGAAAAAAAAAGAGGCCTCGACAGCGGGTTTCCACGGTGCCCGGGCTATCTCCGATCCATCAAGGAACGCGGAATCGAGCCGATTTGCGGAAGACAATGCGGCCAATGTCGGAATTGGCAACGTCATCCAGAAGCCTTGAAAGTTCTTGGAGTCCAAGCAAGCAGAAGTTTTGAGCAGTTTAGAAAGCCCATCCAGGGAAAATAAAGCAAGTAGTTTATGGGAATTTCTTCTCCGCAGGGCCTTGAGTGGATCGAGCGCCAGTCGAGCCTTTTTTGGCGCGCGGAGATGAGTGTTTGGGAAAGGTCCCGATTCGAATCGGACTCCGAGATCTGACGGCAACTTCCCACGGTTGACTTGCACTCGACCGCTCTTGCTTCGACGCCAATTGGACGTTGGTTTGAGTACGAACAGGTGAGCCATGGAGTGTAGTTCGGTTCAAAATGGGCTCACCTGCAAAATTTCAGACCCTGAACCAGCCAACAGCAGGAAATTTGAACTTGAACCAAGAATCCGATGCAGCGTGGATCCATCTTGTACTGGATGCTCTGCCTTGAAGACCTTCTCCTTTGAATCATGTAATAATACTCCCTTGACTAGCCGATTCTGTTTATTATGCTAACAGCTTCCAACTCTGGAACTCTCGCAGGTTGAACTTGAACCCTCCCTGGTTGGGTTTAGGGCCGAATCCCTCTCAAGTCCGACTTTCTTGCTTCACAGTCAAGGCATTCACAGCTGCACACCAATCTCTCATCCTCAGCCGCTTACACGTCTTATGAGAACCTTTCACAACCCTCGAATCCTCGCTGGTTGATTTTGAACCTTGGAAACTTTACGGACGGTGAGCATTTTCCTTGCGCTGAAATTATGTTTTTCTGTGATCTGACTGTACCAAACGGCTCATTGGGACTCGATTCATCTTCTTCCTTCCCCGGCCTCGCCCAATCGAACCCACAGATTCAACAAGCAAAGATTTCCTGGGGTGAAAACCGAAAACCAACTGTTTCCAATGCAGGTCAATGGAGTGAATTCATGCAAAGTACCCAGTCCTCCTTTCAACATGCAGTGAATTCAAAGCATATCGACGTCCGGAACCGCGTCAGTTATCCCCAGACTAATCCTTCGAACGAAAACTTGGCGCTTTCTAATGAACGGGTCGTGAACAAATCACATTCATACAGCTACTACAACATGGTGAAGATCCCTACCTCAAATATTCATCCAAGTCCGCAAACTACACTACTCTACGGCGACAATCCTAAGGGAACCCGAACTTCGGTGCGAACTTAAGGCGGCGTGCCTGATAACTTAGCGAAACTCAAAGTGTGATGGATAGATGCACGAGGTGATGCTTGAAACTCCGTCGGCGGTGTGTTGTTGAGGCAGTGAATCCTGGCGGCTGCAGGCCTCTATGAGGGAGGTCTGGGAATACCGGATGCCACAGCGTGCGGCGGAGGCACCTCTTCTGGAGAGCACCACGCAGTGGGTCTGCATCTAGGTACAGAATAATATGTCCTAAAGACCTTACCACCCGATGGACTACCCTCGTCGCAACAGCAAGCATGAGTGGCAGGATACCTGGCGTAGGCAAAGATTCGGAGGCCTTGTAGATCAACTACGAGTACGAAAGCCTGGTCAGCGTCGGGAACAAGCTGTGGACGGGAGACGCACCACATACAACAAAGCAATGTTGAACTCTGACTCGGACACATTCTGCACGGTGGAGGGTGAGCCGCACAGGAAATTTGTGGAGCTAGAGACACACCTTGACGACGCATCGACGCTACCAGTAGCTACCCCGAAACCAACTTGTGGTGAACACAGTCTGGACTCTGGAGGAATGTTGAGGTCGGGTTCAAATCGAAGCCAGTCAGTGTGAGATCCGTGGTGAATGGAGGGAAAAAGTTTGGCGGAGAGTCGGCATGAGGGCAGAAAGAGGATGAAAGCAGTGCCGGTTGGCCTGTATTTATACAGACGCGTGGGGTTGAACGTGACTTGTTGAATTCAACCAAACATGTTCAACCGCACGCGTCCATATAAGTACCAGCCAACCACACTTTCTCTTTCTCCCCTTCCACCCCGTCACTATGCCAGTTCACTCCACCACCGTGGCCACGACGACTTTACACATTTCCCATCATGTCTTCGCCTCCTTCTCCTCGCCACACCTATCCTCGACACCGTACACCAACACCGCCGACATTGACCTCGACCTCGACATCGCGTCCTCACGACCATCGTACCGCGCCACTTTCAATGCACACCAACTCAACGTTGCAATTCGCACCGCGTCTCCGAGATCACCAACGCGCCGCGCTACGATGGTTCAGCTCGTGTTCAACACCGGGTATGTCTCCTGGCGCATCACCCCTTTTCTTTCTGATGCTCCCTTAGGCTCGCAATGAACCTACTCTCTCCCTGGTCACCCGCGGCGCGAGGCGCGGTTGCGAGTTGGATTTTCTGGAGGTCACCGCGCATGTTCAGGCATTTTAGACCTCACATTGTGATACTCAATATCCCATCGAGTGCTTACATCCACTTCAGCCACTAGCTTCACCTCCTACCCTACATCATCCTTTGGACGTGTCGGTGGCGCGTAGCGCCACGCTAGAATATTGTGGTTGGAATATTGGGTGATGGTGCGTTCATCCTCGGATGTTTCTTCGCCTTTTATTCACAAGGCTTCCTGAGGTAGACGCCCCCTTGACACTCGGAGCCAGCATTGACCTCGCAACAATCATCCGACGCGTCGGCTGCACTACGCGTCGCACTTGAATCTCTTGGTTGGATATTTGGGCGTCCCGCAAGCAAGGGGGCGCGTTGATGGTCTGTCTATCGGTTGTTTTTAAGTACTTGGCCTTCATTAACAAGGCCTTCCAAGGCACATATGCTTCGAAACCAACTCTGACCTCGCAACATCCCCCTACGTGCTGGGGGCGCATAGCACCGTGCTCGAATGTCTACGTATGGTTTTGGGGAACTTTGGTTGAACTTTTGGCGTCGTGGGAGCAAGGTGTGTTCATCCTCTTATTTATCTTCGCATTTACTTACAAGGTCCTCCAAGACCTTCAACGCAGACGACTTCCCATCATATGACGCGTTGGCAGCGTGTCGCGCTTGTTCAAAGTTTTGGTGTAATTCTTGGGCGTCCCGCGAGCAAGGGGCGCATTGATGGTGTGTTCTTTTTCTCAATTAAACACTGTGCCTTTGTTCACGAAGCACTCCAAGCCTTCGACACGCCCTGGACGGCGTCCAAAGCCTTTGTTTTCTTTCGGCGGCTCGCTTCAAAGGGGGTGGAGGGGACGCGATCCATTGTGGGTTTACTTCTTCCTTGTCGTTGCCGTTGTTGACGTCCCGAACATGTTGACCGCGCGCCACTCATCGCCCTGGGGCAGGTTGCGTTTTAGCTGGACGTGTTCAAGGCATTTTAACCCACCCAACTTCATATGCGACAATTCCACTAACCAAAGCATTGAATTCCCAGCGTGAGATGGCCAATACAAGCATGACCGCGAAGCTATCGGAAGAATTTTTCAACCACGAAACAAGCAAAATTTTCTTCCGCTACGCGGCTGTGTAGCGTTCAACCAGACTATTCTTCTTACAGGTTCCTCAACATATTCGTGGCCGCCGTCGAATCCGCATCCACCTCGAAACTCTGTCAAAATCTCTTCCGCTGCGCGGCGCCGCTGAGTAAGTTGTATATCCACTCCAATACTTTCCGTTGAAACTTTCTACCACAGATTCCTCGGATTTTTCTTCGCTGCGCGGCTCATCGCATCCTGGAAATTGTGGGAAATTTTCTTTCCGCTGCGCGGCGCTGGTGGTAAGTGCTCCAAGCCAATTCTATCGTTCAACATCTAACCTTGCACAAGACTCCCACCGCCACCAAAATTTTCTTCGCTGCGCGGCCTGGGGTATCTGAGCTGGTGAGTGATCACACTGGGACTCGAACCCACAACTCACTTGGAAATTTCAGCGACATGTTCAATTTTTTCTTCCGCTGCGCGGCCCCTATTTGGGCTCATCATCAATTGTGGGTTCAATTCAACTTGTATGTCCTGAGACTCACCGAACACACTCCTAGACACCCAATCCCTCTATTAGATGCAAAAAACGCGTCGGAAACGCGTCGATTCGAGTAGTAGACGCGTTAGAATCACGTAAAATACATGTACTCCCCTCCTCCCCCAGGTCCCGGGAAAAGGCCATCCTGAGGGCCCCAAAATCGTGAAATTTTCCCGTGACCAGGGTATCAAGAGCCAAATATCTACAGGTCCGTGCGCAGGCCCCAGAGTATATAGTTGCGAGGTCGGGGCGACGGAGGAGACTTGGCGACGGGAGAGAGACTTAGCGTAAGGGGGACGCACCTCCTTCTTATCAACGCAGTGGTGTACGCCGTGGTTTATGGCGTCACTGCGAGCATCTCGTCGCTCTTCCACGACACATATCCCTGGCTGAGCGAGACAAAGCTCGGGACTGTGTTTCCTCAGTGCGTGCGCTCCCTTATCATCCCGTCTTCTTCTCTGACGATCGACCGCACCTAGCCGTGGGAGGCGGCATGATTCTAGGCTCCCTGTTCTGCGGCAAGTTGCTCGATTGGATTATCAGCGGGTGCGGCTCAGCCTGGCAGCGCAGGGGCTCACACCTGCGCTCGTCGGTGAGAAGAAAGGCCTGCCGGACGATTCGTTCCCCATCGAAAAGGTGCGTAATCTCTCCACACCGGCATGCCAATACTTACCAGATCCCCAGGCGCGCATGCGGCTCATGCCTGTCTTCCTTGCAATGTTCGTCGCCATCTGCGTAGCTTACGGCTGGTGCGTCGAAAAACGGACGAGCATCGCTGGGCCGCTCATCTTGCTCATCGGAGGTGCGCTGCTTGCTTTACGATTACAATCCCGACCCTGATGACTCTCACCACCACCAGTCGGCCTCGTCGTGACCGCGGTCATGAACTCCATCCAGACGCTCATGCTCGATTTAATGCCCACGCACGGCTCCTCGATTACCGCCTGCGTAGGTTGCTTGCTGCATTTTTTTCACTCGGCGCTAACAACGATGTCGCGAGCAGAACAACCTCGTCCGGTGCAGCCTCGGCGCGGGGCTCGTCTCTGCTATTCAGCCGTTGCTCGACGCGCTGGGGCCGGGTACGCGTACGTTCTGCTAGGCGGGCTCGTCGCGTTAGTGAGTCCGCTGGTGTATGTCGTAGTTCGGATCGGGCCCCGGTGTCGGGCACGGCGCATACGGATGGCGGAGGTGGAGAAGGAGCGAATCCGGGCGAAGGAGGAGACATCTTCCCGCGAGGCCACATCCAATGCCAAAGCTCCGACGGCTTAATGGGAGAGCAATGTGGTGGTGGTGGATTGTGCATCGTTAGCAAACAGGCGGCCCCAATCGTACGTCTCGCTTTTGACACGTCTCTCTTGCGTTCCACTTCCTTCCCTCGACTCTCTTCATATCTACCCCGCTCATTCCGCTTTGCCCTCAAACAGTTCGCAGTGAGAGCTCATCCGCCTCTCACACTGCGCTCGCAGGTAAGTCTCGGTTCCTTTCTCTGCTTCACTCCGCCTCACACTGTGCTCGCAGTCATTTAGATCACTTGTCGTCGCGTACGATGTTTTGACTCCCACCACCCGCGGTCCTCTATTCCACTCTACTTAGATTTACCTACTCGTACCTATACACGTCGCTCGTAGCTTGACTTGAGTCCGATCCTTCCGATCGACTCGAGAACTTTGCGACCCAATATCATTTGTTTAATGTCACGGGTGCGGGTGTGATGTGGCTCGCATTCGGAAAAAATACTCGCACCTAATTATATTAACTGCAGCCAGTGCAGTGAGAAATACAGGCCGGTCGATGAGATGAGCCTCCCTGAGCGCGTCGCAAGCGTGAACGCGTCGCGCTTGCGTCGCGCCCGGCTGTCAAACGCGTGCCCGTGATCGATCCCAATCTCTACTTCTTCCTCCCACCAGCTCTCACCACCACATATACGCCCATTGCCATCGGACGCCTTCGACGCTCCAATGTCACCCGGCTAGCGCTTCCCCAGAGCGGCATGGTACCTAACCAGTTCTAATGCACCATGTCTATCGCTTTCCTGGTATGGTGATACCATTTCAATAGGCCGCTTTAACGCGCAAGGAATCGGAGAATTTCCTCAGTACGTTAGTCCTGGTACTCTGCCAATGACCGGCCGCCTCTTCAACGTGAACGGCTCTATTAGGGATCTTCCAATCCCGTACATTCTCTCACATCCTCTCACACCGACTTTTCTCTCACCGGCGCGAACAGCATGGCGAACGGGGTTTAAGTGCCACACGAACCGCCTTTCCACGCGATGACGCTCCTATGTTCCCTGCGCAAAACCGCCCGCCCGCCATGATCCGTTCCGAAGTGTGAGCAAGTGATTCGAAGGTGTCCGACGCCAGCGGGCAGGGTACTTGTTTAGCCTGTTCGCAATATATAACGCGTGCGGTTGGACGTAGACTCGCACCAAACGCGCCATCCTCCCTTGTTCCCATCGAGGTGAGACTTTTCTTAGGTCGATCATTTCCGGGAGCCTAACCGATCGCAGACACAAGAGCGGTTTTCTCTCTCTTCACCTACCATGTCGGACATTCAACCACAGAAAGTCTACGATGTTGTCGTTGTCGGGTATGTTCGCAGCAACCGCCGCGCCGCCTTCCTGACATCGCGACATGCAGCGGAGGTCCAGCGGGGTTAATGGCGTCACTGTGTCTCACAACGTTCGGCTTCAACATCCTTCATATCGACGAACGCGCGCACCCGACTACAGCTGGGCGAGCAGATGGAATCCAGCCGCGGACCATCGAGGCGCGTTCCCTCCTTATCTGCGCGTTCGCATTTAACCCAACTTCCGCAGGTCTTGCAGTAACATTGGCGGAGTCTCCACCGCCCCGGTTCCCGTGGTCCCTATCGTAGGGCAGTCGCCTATTGCTGGCGGAGGCGTCGCGAAGAAGATGATTAGCCAGGGTGTGCGCGTATATGAGGTCGCGTTTTGGGACCCCACCTCGACTCAGAAACTCGCCCGCACCTCGCGCGCGCCTTCGTGCCCAGAGTTCATCGACGTGGTGGATAATTATACGCTGCTGCTGCACCAGGGCCTAATCGAGCACGCGTTCCTGGACGAAATCGCAGCGGTGCGTTGCTATTTTATTCGGCTGCTCCTGTCCTTATCGTTTCTTAACAGCGTCGCACCGTGCTGCCCGACGCGTTCCCGACGCCCCCGAGTGGTCTCTTCCGCCCGTATTTACTGCGAAATTGCCGCACACTGCCCCCCGACGCGTCCGACGTGCTGAGCAGCACACACCCTGTGGAAAGCGTCATCGAGCACGGCGATTCAAAGGTCAAGCACACCATCCGCTCGCGCTACCCTCCTTGGCTGCGACGGCGCGAAAAGCCATGTGCGCCGGTGCATCGCGGGTGGCCAGCCCGGCGATGGCGAGTGGCAGGGTTTGATTACAATGCAGGGCGAGGCGACGGACATCATTTGGGGCGTCCTCGACGCGCGGGTCAAGACCAATTTCCGTGAGTTAATTTGATGATGCGCTCGACGTGAATCTAATTGCATGTGGTAGCGGACATCAAGTACAAGTGTCTCATTCACTCAAAGTCCGAGGGCAGCATAATGATTATCCCGCGCGAGGCCAACCTTGTGCGGTTCTACGTTCAGCTGCAGACAACCGAGGGCGGGAAGGTGGTCTCTATCGCGCGTGACAAGGCGACGCAGGATATCTGCATCGCGCGCGCCAAGAAGATATTTGAGCCGTTCGAGCTCGAGTTTGGCTACGTTGATTGGTTCTCGGTGTATCAAATTGGGCAGCGTATCGCGTCTCGGTACACGCTTGACCACAGAATAATACTGGGTGGAGACGCTGTATGTCAGCGTCCCTACCCCCGTTTCTATCGCTGATTAAAAAATACAGACGCACACGCACTCGCCGCAGGCAGGGCAGGGCATGAACATCTCCATGCTCGACATGTACTCTCTTGCTTGGAAGTACGTCGCGCCCGTTTCCACGCCCATGTCCGAATGCTTACTGGCCTTCAGACTAAACCTCGTGATGAAAGGCCTCGGAAAGCCCGAGGTGCTGCTCCCGTCGTACGAGCACGAGCGGCGTGGCATCGCCGAGGAGCTGCTCAAGTTCGACGGCGCGTACTCGCGCCTGTTCTCCGGCCGCGGGCCCGACGCTGCGCAGCTCCCCGGCGGCGTCGACAAGGACAAGTTCATCGCGATGTTCAAGCAGAACGCGTTCTTCACGTCGGGGTGCGGGGCGATTTACACGGCGAACGAGCTGAATGCGCTGCCTGGGGCGAGTGTTGTGGGGGGTCGGTATGCGCGAGCGTTTAATCCGCCAGGGGTGAAGCTGCTGGCGGGACAAAGACTGACGCCCGGGCGGGTGACACGAGTGGCGGATGGGAATACTGTGAGACTGCAGCAGGAGTGCGTTACCTCTAGCTTTCTCGCTCTTCGCTTCAGCTGACTTTGAATGAATGAATAGGGTGAAAATGAACGGCGCATTCCGTATCCACGTATTTGCTGGCGATCTGCGCGCGACCAAGCCCGCGTTGGAAGGATTTGCCGCCTTCATCAACTCGCCGGCGTCATTCTACAATCGGCATCGGTCGGGTGCTGGTGTGCGCTCCTCCATCGTCGACTGCCCTGCAGCTGTCATGAACGACGACGACGACGCGCGGAGTCTACATACCCTCAACCCGTTCGTCTTCTTCGTTCTTTCGCCCTGAGGGCTAAAGCCCAATTAATTACTCGCAGATTCTTCACCTTCCTCACCATCGTCGGCACGCACTGGTACGAGTGGGAGATCAACGACCTGCCGAGTCCGCTGCGGCTGTATCGGGCGCAAGTGTACGGCGACGCGCTGTTTGACCGGCGCGTGCCCGAGGCGGGGACGAACGCGCCGCTGCACCGCAAGTTTGGAATTGATATGCAGAGGGGCGCGGTTGTGGTTGTGAGGCCGGACGGGTATGTCGGCGCGGTAGTGGAGCTGAACCAGGACGGGTGGCTGGGGCTGAATGGTTCGTCGTCCCCCTGCCTTTTTTTCAGGGTGAACGGATTAGGCTAACGACATTTTTTGTGTGCAGATTATTTTGCTGGGTTTTTGAATGAGAGCCTGCAGCCGGTGCCCAAGGCGAAATTCTAAGAAGGGCGGCTGAATCGAGAGGCAGCGTGTAATGTTTAACTGTTGTAATGTATCTGTAAAGCACAGTAATGGCGTTGGTCAATTCTGTGGTGCGTGCGGTCAAAGCGAGTGTTTGGTTTGAAGGTCGAAAGGTCGGTGCCACAAACAAACTCGCTCAAACTTGCTCGCAACCTTGGTGCACTACAGCGTAGTTCTTCCCTTGGCTGCAATTGAATGTAGCTCTCCAGCGTGGCAAATTAGCTAGCACGGCGCGCGCGAAAGGCCCCACGGAACGTTGACGCGATACAGCTACCGAACTTCGCTGTGGCCCTCGACATGTCAAAGCGCGTCAAATTTCTATTGTTTTCGCAGTTGGCATTGTCCTCGCATGGTCAAAGCATTCCAAGCTAGTGCCCTCGAAGGGCGAGGGTCAAAGCGCTTTTGATATAAGAGGCGTGTTCAAGACAAAGAATCTTCAACCGAACTCCCGTCAAGAACAGCGCTACACCCACAAGATTCTCCCCAATTACCCACATGCAGTCAACCGTCCCAGGCGGTTCAAACCCCGGACTGGCTCCAACGCCAGCGCCAACAATCCCACTTCCGTGGGGGTACCTGGAGCCGCTCGTCCCCAGCGCCGTTATGCATCGGTTAAATCTCACAGAGCTTAGGATTCCGATCGGCAGGTCCGATAACAACTACTTGAAGTTTGTGGGCGCGGCAGTTAGTGAGTACTGTCTCACGTGGGGGGTGGAGTGACCGGGTCGCTGACGAGGTGCATGCAGGCAACTCGCATGCCACCATCGAGTGGAATGGGAGGACGGACGCGATGTCTGCCGTTACGATCACGGACCACAATACGCTGAACGGGACCTTTGTATGTTCTCCCCCCTTGCGTTGTGTCTTGGTTCTGAAAAATGCTCCATAGGTCGACGGGGTTAAAGTCGAGGGCATCAACGTGCACCGACTCTTTGACGGTTGTACAGTTTTCTTCGGTTGTAAGGTCCCTGTGGTGACCGAGGAACCCGATTATCGTTCGTGTCGTCTCTCCTGATTGGACAGTGTCGCTTACTCGCTCTTCCAGGTTTCACATTCCACCATGCTTTTGGTCGCTCTAAGGATGAATCCATCTTCAACCACTACGTTGTCGGCGACCAGATCGGCGGCGGGGCCCACGGCTCGGTTTTCCGTGTGCTGGAGAAGAAGACGGGGAAGATGTTCGCGCTCAAGACGTCCTGGGAGGTGAATCCATGCGTGCTCTTTCTTCCGTGCTCGCCTTACCGTTCTCTCCAGCACGAGGATACCAACGTAGAAGTAATATTGTGCGCTGGCCAGGAGGTAGGGGTTCATTATAACCGAGCACTATATTTCAACTGACGCCTTGTGCGAAGGTTATGGCCCTCATGAGCCTGGAGCACATCAATATAGCCAGGCTCCATGAAGTATTCTTCCGCATGGACGGGGAGATGGTCGGTGAGTCTGGTGTGGCTCTTGACCTATTCAAATACTGACGTTGGAGTCCGTAGACATGGTGCTAGAATATGTGGACGGCGTCACGCTGGAGGACGTTTTGCGGACTCCGTTGGGTTCGTCCAGCCACGTCGGCATTCGATCGTCAACTAACAGCTATCAGATGAGGTATACGCGAAAGAACTTGCTTATCAGCTCTGCACCGCTGTTTCATTCATGCACGATCGAAATATATCGCATGGGGACTTGAAAGGAAATGTTGGTTCCCATCTTTATGTTTCCCTCCGATGCTCAATTTTGTGTGCTTAGAACGTTTTGTTAACTCGCGAGGACCGCCCGAAGATCAAGCTCATTGATTTTGGACTCGCCCAAATAACGGGGACGTTCAATATGAAAGTGGTGAATTGTTTCTTACATTTCACCGCCGACCTGGAGTACTCAGTTGTATTGTTCAGGCTGTGACGGACTGCCCCTACACGGCCCCCGAAGCGAAAGCCTTGAACTTGAAGAAAGAAGCAACGCATTCACAGTGTCGTCAGTTCGACGACTGGGGACTTGGCTGTCTCATCTTCAATCTGTGTGTGAAGGTCTCCAAGTTTTCTTACCCGTTGACTGACGGCCTTAGGCTCTCTTCGACACACCCATTTCCTCAAGCCGGGGCTTTCAACCCTGCTTGCGATGTGATTTCTTGGGAGCTATTGAGCACGAACAGCAATGAAGGTATGCCTCTCGTCTGCTTTAGATATTCCGGCGATAATCATGTCTCCAAAGCCCAGGATTTGGTCAAGAAACTCCTCGTTGCGAAGCCCAAGCATCGTATCACCGCTACAGCCGCTTTGGAGCAACCGTGGTTCCAAGACTACAAGCCCTACCAGGTTTCCTTCGCAGCTGTCTTGGACCTACCCTCGCCAGATATTGCCGTGACTGACGACGACTCGGACTCTGATATGGAAGAAGACGTGGATGCGGTCAAGCCCGTCCCCGCCCGCAGGCGCGCGGATAAAGGCAAGACGCGCGAACGACGACCCCGGGCGAGGCCGGGATACCTTGAGCGCCTTCGTTTACAGAATTATAAGGCGCCTCGTCCTCGCCCTCGTCCCAGAGCTGGTGGCCCCGAGCCTGTCCGGCGCTTTGCGCCACGACGTCGCGCAGAGACCAGTAACATGGTTCTCGAGGAGCGCTGAAATCCCACTTGCATTATTTATTCTAAATCACTCATGACACAAACACTCCCTTTTTGCATCGTACCATTGCCATCCAACTGTAGTACCTACCACGCTCCTTATACATCTCTCTCCGCTTCTCTCGCTGCGGGTTCTCAACAAATGTCGCCAAGGCCCGACGTTGCCCGACCCTGTGACCTCGACGCCCGTGTTATCCGTCGCTGAATCAACTTCTGAATAAGCCCGAACCCTGACGCAACGAACAACCTCTGTTAAATGGCTCCTGTGGGCCGTGCTCTCCCTCAATACTACCCTCTCCATGGCTCTTAGCGGCTGGCATCGCGGTGAAAACGAAATCCACCGAAAGCTCGGCACGTTCGACGACTATGCTGTCTCCAGCCTCTATATGGTTATCGACGGCGACTTGCCCCCAGACCATGCCCAGTTCCACTCTACCCGCTTGCTCTTCCTCCCCGTTACTACCTTGGACGACAGTGGCAGGCCTTGGAGCTCGATCCTTGCTGCGGAAGACGGGCGGCCAGGCTTCATATCGAACCCGAGGTATAGCACGTTGAGGGTGCAGGCGAAGCTGTGGGACGGAGAGCCGCTGCTCCTGAACTCTAAGCTATTCAAGCAGGACGAGTCAATGCTCATTGCTGGCATTGGCATCGAGTTTGCAACACGCCGGCGGAATAAATTAGCTGGATTTGTCTCAAATTTGGAGCAGGCGGATGGCAAGACGCGGCTCGACTTGGTTGTGAACCAAGCGATTGGGTACGTTGCTTCAGTCCTGTGGCTCACCCAGGGTTAACCTTGCTTATAGGAACTGTCCGAAGTATATCAACGTCCGGGACTTAGTCCCGCATCCAAACACCGCACCGCGGGTTGCATACCAGCAACCTCAACTCTCCTCGAAGGACCGATTACCGGACGAGGCCGTTGCGTTCATTACCGCGTCCGATACCGTCTTCCTCGGGACGTCATACCAGGCATACGTTCAAGACGCCATACGTTTCCCGTCTCATCTCGGCATGAACCAGCGTGGTGGCCGCCCTGGGTTCATTCGTGTGGTCTCCGATGGGCGGACAGTCGTTTTACCGGATTTCTCAGGTACGTGGCTTCGATTGGGTTGGCGGAACGCGGCCTTATCGTGTTCAGGAAATCGATTTATGACTTCGCTTGGGAACATCGAGGCGACACCCCTGGCCTCCCTCACCTTCATCGACTTTGTTTCGGGCGACATTTTGTACCTCACTGGCGACGCGCAGAATCTGGTGGGCGCGGATGCCCTGAAGCTTATGCCCTTCCAAAAGACGCTCACCACCGTTTATGTGACGGGGTATACACTTGTCCGGGACGCGCTCCCTGTTCGTCAACGGAATGGAACGTCAGTCCAGAAGAGGTACGGCCCGCGTGCCATTGTTTCGCACCGCGACTAATGAATATTCAGTCAATACAGCCCTCCCATCCGCCTTCTGGCTGAAGAGGCGCCACCAGTCACCCTTTTCAAACAAGCAGAAGAACCGACGGCCCTGCTATCCAAAGTCGACCTGCATAATCCCTCCATCGCGACCTTCACCTGGGATTCCTCGGTCGATTTACAGATAAAGCCCGGCCAGGCGATTATACTGGACATGTCGCCGCTCGTCGGCGTGCCCGCCTATCGGCATATGGCGCCCAACAAGCCTACCTCCGTCAACGACGACAGCATCCGCACATGGACCGTCTCCTCGTCGCATCCTCCGTCCGGCACGCGTTCCTTCTCGCTCACGATGCGCGAGAAAGAGGGCGGTGCAGTCACGGGCCCTCTACTGGCAATCGCCCGCAAATTGGACGCGCTCATGCCCCAGGCGATGGCGGACTCGCGTCCGCTCGCCTTGCGGGTGAAGATCGTCGGCGTTACCGGCGACTTCGTGCTGCCCCCAGACCCGACCCCATCGTCCATCAGCGACGACGAGCTCGGATTGATGACGCCTTTGGCGGCTCCGCCCAGCGCAAAGAAGATGCTCTGGATCGCAGGCGGCATCGGCGTCACGCCCTTCCTCAGCATGCTGAAGGCGCTCGGCAACACCACGCAGTGGGACATCCGGTTCCTGCTCGCGACGCGCGAGCCGGAGGTCCTCGTTCCGCTTGTTGCTGAGGCGCTCGCTGCGGGTGGTTCGCGCCCCGCCGGGCTCGCGCTGGAGGTGTTCTCCAAGGGAAAGAATGTCCCAGATGTGGATCCGGGGATTGACCTTGTGTTGCGGCGGCACGTTGGGCGGATGCCGCTGGAGTTTTTCCATCCCGCTGAGTTGGAGGAGAGGCAAGTGTATATGTGCGGGTCGCCGGACTTTGAGAAGGCGGCACTCGCGGCCCTGGAAAGGGCTGGAGTGCCCGAAACCGCGGTGAAGCGGGAAGGGTTTGAATATTGAGCATATTGTACGTGTATATCCGGGATTTCTTATAAATTTCAGCCCTTTGTGGGCCTTTTTCCGTTCCTGGTTCCGTCTCCCTTGGATCTGCAGAATTTTACTCGGGAGCGGTTGTCGCAGCTTTGTCCGACACCGCCACTACCCCTTTTCTTCCGCACAGTCATGTCGAGAACTTCCAGGAAGGCACACCGTTACCCTGCCGTGCGACACAACCTTTCACTCGACGTCCGCTCTCTAGGTCTCCGCCGCCGGTAATGTCACCCGCTCTCAGTGGTTCCAGTCCTCGAGATATCAAGAGTCGCTCAGGAGGTCCACGGGAGCCCACCACTCTTCTGATCCTCTCAGTATGCGTACTTCTTACTCTCATGTACGTGCTTCCTCGCGGCTGGAGTTGGACAAGAACGTTGACGCTTTTCTCTTTCGTTTTTCGAGTCTTCGACTGGACCCACCGGAGCATGTATCCTGTACTTCCCTCCGCATCGAGATAACTCGATTATTGCCTTGACGCTAAGTAGGTGATGAGCGGCCTCGGTACATCTCGAACACTTGCATCAACCTTGACGAGTCAAGAATCCGCTTCAGCATCTATCGACAGTATAGTAGAACGACCGCTCAAGTTGCAGAGACACGACTCGCCATTGCGCCTAACCGCTCGGCCCCCGGCCCAATTCGCTACGAATCGACTCGCTGTTCACACTTTCCAAACTAGAACAACGAGAATCCAATCCCGCCATCGACCGGCGAAAACCTCACATGAACGTGGACTGAAAAAATCGGGTCTGATCACGGAGACCCTCCTTGTCTGGAGACATTCACCACCATGGGCATCGAATCGGTGAATTTTCCTGCTTGGACGCGAAAACTTAAGTATACGCGGATGATAACATAAGCGACTCACATGAGCGTAAATTCCCAAATGGAGACTTCAACGGTTGGCCTTTTGAGGTGACTCTCTCCTTCGTGCCAGCACCATGGAAGTGTCGATGGACGTGTCGATGACCGACAACAGTCAAGAGAGCACCCAGCCACTCAGTCAAAGTCGACCATCGACCCAGGTCAACCACGAAGAAGATCTCGACGCTCAGTCCTGGGGTCTACTTCTCCCATGCACGCCTGGCATCGAACGCCAGCGATTCCGGAAAACCAATAGGGAGATTAAGATTGGTCGCGACGCGGATAACCATGTCTGCCTGCCCTGGAAATGTCTCAGTGAGTGCACTTTCAATCCGGTCAGTCGCCTGGGGCTCGAGCTCTAATATTCCGGCCAGGTTTATCCCATGCTGTGATCGAATGGAATGGAGAGCTTGGTAGCCAGTCCGTCGTGAAGATCACGGACAAGTCGTCCAACGGTACCTACGTGAGTGCAATTTACGCGTCAAGTAATGACGATCACTCACTCCGGTCCTTAGTTGAATAGGGAGAAAATTGGTAGAGGCTCCTCCCGGATATTAACCCAGGGAGATGAGATCTCCTTTGGACCTCCAAGACAATATGGGGAAAGAGAGTTGAGCAGGCCGGAATACCGTGCGTATCATTTTCTCTCAGTCAAGATGGCTTTGAACGCCTACTTTTTGCACAGGATACACGTTCCGCGACCTTGTCTCTCAGCGGAGAGATGTGCATAAAAAGTACGACTTTGCCACTGAGCTTGGTCAGGGAACGTATGCCCGAGTTTACAAAGCCCTTGAGAAGGGGACGAGTAAATGGGTAGCGGTCAAGGTTATCGCCCAGGTGTGTATCGACGCCTTTCCACAAGATCCGTACTTAATCAACATACCAAGACCATGCGCTTCAACATGTCCGCTGCGGGGGAAGCCGCGGCCATCCGCGAAATCTCGATAATGCGTAGCTTGCGCCATCCAAACATATGCGAATTTATCGATTATTATGAGAACCCCGACAAAAGTATCGGTAGGCATTACTCGTTGCTGAACGCACTCAGTGTCGTTTTAACGCACACGCGTTAGATATCGTCCTGGAATATATGGATGGGGGCCATCTCGACTCCTTCATCAGACGTACCAACGGTGGTCAAGGGCTTGGTATAGTCGCTTCATTTTCCCTCACAATACACCTCTCACGCTGTATTAGGTGACCCCATGTCGTGCCACGTTGTGTATCAACTGTGCAAAGGCGTGGCCTTTATCCACAAACAAAACATTACCCACCGCGATCTGAAACCAGAAGTATGTACCACAATTCTGGTCGATTCTATGTGTAATTCCTCGTTAGAATATCCTTCTTACTCCAGACAATCCGCCGACTGTTAAAATCGCCGATTTCGGTCTGGCAAAGCTCGTCGATGACGCGACCGCCCTCCGGGTACTTGTTCACTAGACTGGCCTTCCGCATACCATTTATATGTTTTAACAGACTATCGTCGGCACCAAGGTCTTCATGGCTCCCGAGATCGTGACTCGACAGAGTACGGACAGCCCTTACACAAATCTGGTCGATAGCTGGAGCATGGGTGTGATATTGTTTCTAATGTGAGTATTTCCTATATATTCCGGCCCAAGCTCAACGGCGCCCAGGTTCACCGGGGACACTCCATTCCCTTCGAACTATCCCCCTTTACAAATCAAGGACCTCATATTAAATCAGCTCATCAACTGGGAACATCTGGACAAACGAACCGATATTAGTATGAACGGTATGTAGATCTGTCCTTCGCCTTCGTTCCACATTCAACCCGACCACTCACAGGTCAAGATTTCGTTCGGCAACTGCTCGTCTTCGAACCAGAGGGGCGCATGGCAATCAGCGCCGTCGATGCGCACCCATGGCTCGCGGAATACCGACCCACCTACGACGTCCAGTACCCAGACGAACTGGCCTCGGGGGCGCAGTCAGTAACGCGCACACCCTCGCTCAATAGCGTGGCGGGTGTTGATACCTACCCGGAGCGGTCTAACCGCGCCCCGCTGGCGCGGGCAGTGACGGAAGATCCGTACGCGGACTTTCCACCGATGCCGGCGCCTCCGCCTCCGCCCAATGCTTGCAGGATGCGCACCCCCGTGGAGCGCAATACGGGTACGGGACTCAGGGACGCGGGGTCGTGGGCTCCTCCAGCCATAGCGCAGCCGCGGGGACACGTTGGCCAAGGCAGTACCCCGCAGCGTCCTCGGCCCCAAACCGTCGCGGCGTATATGCCCGACAGCGAAGATGAGAGGTTGTACGGCCCTACCACCGTGACCGCTGCCGGACCTTCCCATGCGGGCGCCGCCGGCGGGGCGCCTAAACGAACGTTTGCGGAGATGCACACGGATGGGAGCAGCCCGCTCAGTAGTCTTGCGTCCACGCCCGCGCCCTCGCCTTCCCCTCCGCCGATGAAGAAGAAGGGCAAGGGCAAGGCAAAGGCGAAGGGCGCTGTCAAAGCCAAACCGAAACCGAAGCCGAAACCTGCGGTGGGGCCCTCGCGACCCCGAAAGGTGCAGAAAACGGCGGCGCCCGATGCGTTAAGGCGATCCAGCCGGCTTGGAAAGTCATGATTTAGAAGAACTCATTTTGGAAGGAAGGAAGGCATCTGTATCATACCATCTTGTTTGTCTGCTCGTTTTGTATCGTTGTATTCATATTCCTACAGACTATGTGTGTAGTGTACCAATCAAGCTGTATATTGTAATCCACCCGGTCTTCCTGCGTCCCTCGCGGTTATCCCACAAAAACAGAAACCCTTATTCTTGGCCGCCAGCTGGATGATACTTACACGCGTGAGCAAATATTCCCGCCTCGTTTTTTTCACCCCAGAAATGACACCATATCACCAGATCGCGTGCTCGTCCGGCTCAGATAGGCACTAACCAGTCTCCATCCAGCAAAGTGCCCCGTTTGGGCTGGTCGTACGGTATCGGGTAACTTCGCGTCGCTACCAATGATGATTTTCAAGTGAGTAGGTCTGAGGCAGACTTCCTGCCTGCTATCATATGTAAGTACGTGCCACTCGGAACTGCCCTGCAACAGAATGTATTGCTCGTGCACCACAGTGACGCCGGCAAGATTTTGGGTTGGCCAATCGCCTGGCGTTCGTGCTCTCGTTGGGAAAGCCCGCGGTTTTTGGTGCGACGGCTCGCACTCCGGAATAACACTGACGGACGGACGGCAGGTTGGGGCCGTCATGGCATCGCTACCAGATCGCTACTGGCTGACTGAATTCAATTTTCTTCCAAGCGACAAGAAAAGAAAGTTGACGCATTCAGGGTCGGGCATCTTTCCTGGATGATTCAGTATACAGCGTCATCTTGGATGCTTGTGTGGGCGCAGGTGGTCGCGCGCGGGAGCCCGGCGGATTCTCACCATCCCTGGGTGTCTCGCTTCTGAATCAATCCGGCCTGGGACCGCTCGTGCCTGACACTGTACCCAAACCACGCTCGGGACCTCTCGGGACCTTCATTTAAATCCTCACCTGCTTAACGTCCGGATAATGGTCTGCAATGCGAAATCGCAGCCCCAGCCAATCGGTTCGTACGCGCATCTCCTGGCATGTGTTCCAACCACCAACTCGGCTGCCCGCTGGAAATGCAGTGGAGCCTGGACCCCGCGATGAATTGACCTGACCATCAACTACGCGTTGAGCAGACGGAGAAAGATCTGCATGCCCAAACCAGCGGTACGTATATATATCTTTCGACCAATCCTTAGGGAGCACTATTTCGAGTGTCCCAAAAGATCAAAAGATCAGCGCGCATGCCAAGCACCAAATTTGCTTCCGCGGAGGCTATAGCGGCTGGAGGAAAATCATATTGCATATTTACATTTAGGCGCTGAAGCACGCCTTTCGCTTCCCGGTTTACCCTGTTATATACCACGATGTCTCAGGGATTCCCCGTTCGGATGGATTGCTTTAGATATCCACGCATGTGCGTATCTCGCCGACTTTCCCCAGAAGATGCACTGAGCAGTGAACCCCTCTGAAAGGGAGTACCAGCATTTTGCACGTTTGAAATTGACAGGCTTGAGAATCGCGGGGCATAGTTACTTATCGGCTTATCTTCACACATCCAAGTTCCGCGACACCCCGGGATTCAAACATTTAAGCAAGATCAGCTGGACTACCTCGCATCCATGCTCATTGGCTCCTACAACTTGCCGTTTCGGTGCAGGCGGCAGCCGTGGTGTGCTAGTATTTCAATTGGCGGACAGCTGGAGCCAGGCCAGCCAATTGCCGGCCTGAGAGACACGAGGTTGCGATAGTTGCTACCGCGCATGCAGATCCCTCAGTGGATCGACGCGTGGCTGGCTTCCGTCTATCGGACGGCTACTGTTGTAGGAGTCATAATAATATGAGAGGAGCATATGAGCCAGGCTACTCCAACCCAGAATCCCTTGACGTTCAGAATTCCTTAATCTCGCTGCCAATAATCGGCGAATCGTGGCAGGCAAGTCGCAGAACAAGGTTTCAGACCATGTCGTCCGATCGCCACTGGCCGATCGACGGGAGTTCACATTATCCCTGCACCTTCCCCGAACAAGACGCTGGGCGAAAATGTCTGTTCATGGTCCGGTTTACCGATTATTGATTGGGGAAGTTCCCACGGTTCAACCTGGTTGAACCAAGATTAAACTCAGAAACAAACAGAAGGCCGCAAGGTTGGAACGATCACTGGCTCCCGTCTAATTGGATCTTACTGAGCCTGCCTGGGTTGGTTTGAACTTAATTGAATCAGATGGACTTGAAAAGCGGCGTCGCGCGCCAATGTATTTCTCCTGCCCAATCAATAGTTTTGTCCTTCCTGGGCCTTCCTCCGGTAGAGTTTGAGGCGGAAAGGTGTGCCGCAGTGGCTTGGCATTATACTTCCGTGCTGTGTGGCTTCATGACCCACTCATCGACCTCTGTCTAAACCCCACTCAATTCTGGGAACGCTTCAAGCTCGCTCGCCGTCGGGGCGATGAGCGACCTTCGCTACGATCGTCACAGTCTCATTTGGCCATTACCCGGCGTTTGAATCTTGTAAGGTAGGGAGCAGACATATTCGGTTGCCCCACGTGATGTATTTCCTTTTCGGGTTCTCGTGGTACTTTTTGCTTGCCTAGGCTTTTCCTTCCACGTAAATAAAAAATCTGGCCCCACAATTCTGTTCTTTTTCTCCTCAAGACACCTCACAAATATTTCCCCGGACTTAAGTGAGGAATTGAGGGACGAGTTCCAAATCTACAGAAATTGATGGGAAATGCGGGGTCCTATCAATTTTGGAACTAGTCCTTCATTTTTTGACTAAAAGTCCTGAAAATATTTGGGGGGACTATTGTAGGGCATACACACAAATCTATGGAACAGAATTGCCCTCGTCTGTCGGAAAGCTGAGATCGCTCGATTTGGGTCGATCACGTGGGGCAACCGAATATGTCTGCTCCCTACCTTACGAGGCTAGTTAACCAAGGACCCCGGCATATACGGTTATATGTCCGATCCTGGTGCGGACGGAATTGGGCCAAAAACTGCCTCTAGGTCCGATCAGAATGCGGACAGTTTCTGCTGAAAAATACAGCAGGTCCGATCCAAGTTGCTGACGGAATGGGGTCGCCGGACCAAGGTTCGATCCTGGAGCGTACGGTTAGGCCCACTCCACGGTCCTCCAACCCACCCACGACTGGGGATGCAGAACATATGAGAAAATATCGCCCAACTCACCAAAAAAACTCCCGAAAAGGCCCTTCTCGTGCACGAAGGTCCGATCCACAATGCGTACACTTCGAGGCAAAAAATCGCCTACCCGATCACAATGCGTACGAATCCGACGGGAAAAGGCAGGTACGGAAGTGGCGAAATCCTGGGAATTTGGATCGGACCTCCAACCGCATATGCCGGGGTCCTGTTAACCAGCGTTTAACGCCCTTAACGCCACCTTCACCTCTTGGACCTCTCACGGTTCAACGCGATCCTGCTAACACTTGCCGGATTGTCCCCAGTTGTTTACTTCCCCGCCGGGGAGCGAGTTCCGTCCGAAATGACTTCACAACGTCGATTATTCTATGGGTCCTTTGTGTAGGTTCGAGGCGCACGGAGGAATCCTGTAAATCTGCGGCCTTAATCTCTCTCGGTGCGTCGGTTGATGGCGCTGTATATCCCCGTTGCGTGGCCTGGTGAATCTGACAACTTCTCTGCTGCGTGCTTTCCTCTAGAAGCTCGCAAACAGTGGCGCTCCGCGAATCCACCCTCGTGCATGATAGACTCGGACCTTGGCGCACCTAGCCCCAGCCACAATTTCGTCAAGAGTCAGTGTATCATCTTCTCGGTACAGACGACATTAAGGCCACACCCTGAAGACGTTCCTGTATGCCCCATGGCGAGCCTTTAGATTTCGGAATAGTTTCACTACGCAGACTGCCAAGTTGTATGCTTGCCCGGCGGATATAATACCGAATTCCCGACCATCGAAAGTGCACTCCTCGCTGTTGCCTATGTTTATCGTCGATCTTACAGTTTCTCTCAGCCTCGGCTTAATCCTCAACATTGCGAATATTGCCTCCGCGATAATCGACTGCGACTTCACCACAGCATCATGAGTCCCGGGGCCCGCTATGCGATGTTGCGCCCAGGGCTCAAAGTGCGTTTTGATCGTGAGGTCCGGCACGCTAGCGCAAAAGCAACCTCATTGGTGGATCGTTCGAAGTATAATCCGAAAGCACAGTTACAGAGTCAGTGTCGACCAATCAACTTGCAACAGCATCCTACCCCCTTCATTGGATCAGAGTGTGAGGCGGATGGAACTCGGAACATAATCGATGTCAAAAGATCCTGCCGATATCTTGAGGCAACATCAAGTTATTGAACGGTACTACACCCACACGTGTCCACAAATACGGCGCCTTTGCGCAAGGGCAAAAAAATCAAAGGGACTTGCTCGATGCTTGAGCAATTTTGAACGCGGCGGCGTCCCGAACAGCTGGAACTTACCCGTACCAGTACATTGGAAACTGAATTTGCCCAGCTCAGTGGCAGCCCGGTGTTTCGGACTCTGTCGGTACTAGGAGATTCTCGACCCGTCATCGCGTCACCTTTCTTCAATTCATTGTCAACGTACGCGATCTCGTAACGCAGGCTCTATTTCTTTCTCCTCTGAGCACTTGTTGATGCGAGTCTCGCAGTCCCTGATAGTAACAGCGCATCAGTTTCGTGTGCCTCTCATACCTGGCAGTAAGCTAAAGTCCATCTTCAACTTGCTCGCCGAAGGCTTCGAGTTCGAAGGTTGGATTTGTTCCTGGGAATTTCGACCAGTCTCGGCCCACCACCGCCTCGTACCCTGGTCCCGCGCTTCTTTGAGATCTGTATGTAACGCAAACGGCACCCAATTTCGCTTGACGTAGATCGTGTGCCGGCAAAAAAAGAGTTGAACCAAATTCAGTCAAAAAATCAGTCAACTATCGAAGTATCCACCTCAGCTCGACACTGCACTGACCGGGTAAGCTTGAATGAGCCGAAGCGAAAAGCGCAACTGACCCTCTCCCAAGACGCGCAATACAAGTACTGTAAATGGTACCGGATGGCGCCTAGGGAGATCTTCGATGTACTGGGAACAGGAATCAGGAGGGAAGAAACGCGAAACGCAAAAAAAAGCAAACGTACGACGGAATGAGTTCAGAAGGTTTGGCCGCGCAGTCAGACCTGCCCGTCGCTCCCACAGACGCCGCATAGTTTCGCGGGAGGAGCGGACACCGGGAGCACTGTGGTGTGGAGGCAAAATCAGTACTTGGCAGACCCAGCCAGAATACGCCGAGTCAAGACACATCGATGATGATCTCGTCCCGCGACAAAGGAAACACGGCAGGCTTTTTCTGTTCTCAGATTGTCGACAGAAACCTGCTGCGTACATCTCGGGATGACGGTTATGTTGAGCCCTTTAACAGATTCGGCCCCTGTTTGGGATAGACTGGAGAGTCGATAGACTAGTGGGAACGGCGGGTGGATCTGAGTTTCCTTGGGGACGTGTGCATCCACCTATAGTGCCAGCAAGGGCGGGCGGTTGGCCAGTAATAATGGCGGAAAGTGAAGCCGACGGCGGCGTTCCTAGTCCTATTCCAGCGGAGCCCAATTCGGTTTTCGCGTTGGGAGGTGTGAACGAGCAGGCACGCCGCACAAGGGGGAGGAGCCGGCTAAGATTGTGCCTAAGAAGGCCGTCGGAGAATTTGCAAGATCGTCTGGATACGGGGGACTGAAATTTGCTGCCATTGACTGTACCCGCAGTGATATGGGCGTCTCGCTCGGGTGCGGAGAACTTTGTAAGATGAAGTTGCGCATGCGTGATACATCTCCGTTAACGCAGTCTCGGCCGAAATTTGGTTCGCGCGCGCCCGCGCCTTTGCACACATGCATGTTTTTGAAGAAGTTCTTCGAACTGTCCGGACGCCGAGTTCTTGATTCGCGACGACCAGAGCGCGTTTGTAGAAGGCGGGATATCGATAGAGACCATCGGCAGAGTACGCAGTCGGGGTATACACAGATGACATATTCTCAAGACGGGATTGCACCAAGAATTTGCATCAGGGGCTGCGTTTTGCTGGTCGAACATTAGTTGGATGCAACGGAAATGTTCCAAAGGAGGAAGGGCGTCGCACGAGGGTCCGGATGCGCAGGACGGGAAGCCAAACAGGGCCCGCGGGGCGAAGGTTAAATTATAGCTGCAGAAGGCGAGTGCGCAGTTGGGTAGTATTCATAGATGAGATCTTCTCGAGACGGGTATTGCACCAAGGATTCACATCAGGGTTGCGGAGTTGGTGTTCTGGTCCGGGGATCGGTGAAGGCCAGGGCTCAGCGCTCAGCCGCCGCTCAGTGCGAGAAGAGAGCTGATTTCACGGCCGCTCCTGGTTGGCACTGCCGCACTGGAGTCCCGTGAGTTAATAATGGTGGCGTTGGTCCCGCTGGACGCTCAGCTGAATAAAGCTGAAGATTCGGGATTCTAGCTCAAATTTATCGTAGAGAGAGTCCATGGCCAGGTGGATTGTGTATGACGCGCAGAGCTGCCAGTGGAGTTCGCCCAGAGGTTCGAAAAGGAGCGTAACAAATTAGGGTTAAGGTTTCAGCAGCGGGACAAACCTCAAAGTCAAACCACTCGTTTGTCTTGCAAATCGTACGTGAACATGCGCCCGTTCAATCTTTCTGCCGGCCTTCCACCACCTGTCTGCCGACGCTCCTCTCACATCGCCTCTTCGCCAGGCTCGCCTACTTTGAATCTTACATTATGTTGATACGCTGCGCTCGACACGACAGAAGCGACCCTCGAGGCAGCCAAACAGGGCGCGCGGCGCGAAGCTAATCTTCCAAACGATCCTCGCTGGAGATGCTCCCAGCCTGGACTGTGGTACGCATTTATTCACCATTTCACAGAAGCGCCCACTTATTAGACAGCTACTTAGGCGCGGTGGCAGCTCGCGAAAGAATCGCTGTCGCCATTATTCGTATATGAGCTCACCTGGACGGATCTTGGAGCTCGGGACGCTGCGCTATGATGCCAGCGACGCAGGACAGGGTCGACGCAAGCGCAACAAGCGATATGATAGTGGTGTACTTGGGGACCCTGCTATGAACGATGACGCAGATCATATCCCTGGTGCACACATATCTCCCTGCGCTTTCCTGGATCCCGAGACCTGCGGGGCTTCTCTGAGCCCGAGCTCGCGAACGTCTCGATATTAGTCGCCAATCATCCCGCGAGTGGGAAATCTGCTCCTACTCCACCTCGAGGCACTCTCTTACCTCCACTCCCTTGGGCCCTTCCTCCATTATTCGTCCTTACTCCGACTCGAAGATAACACTGGCGATCCAAGGTCCGGCCACGGGCAGGCGCGCGTCTTTCATTTCGGGGACTTCGCATCGCGTCGCGGGAGGGCATGGTGGGAGGAAGAACGAAAGCTGCGGGATCGGGATCGTTGTCGGGCTCGTCGTTATCTATCCACCGTGCCCGGTGAGACGAAGGCTGCGTTACGGGTTCGGGTTTCCTCGCTCGGTGTCAACTTCGTCGCTATCGACGCGCAGCTCGGCCTCGTGCGCCGAGTGAGATGGCGGGACGAGACGGTGCGATCGCAATCGACATCAATGCTCGGTCTACGAGCCCGTTCGCGCGCCTTGATTCATTCCAATCGGCGACTCGACCCTGCCCTCGGCCTCGTGCGAGCTCAACAGGCTGGCGGGACGAGAGATGAGTCTTGGAGCTGGACGCGCGTCCACAGACTCGCTGCGCAATAGCAATTGCAATCGACATCGCCCACGCTCGGTCTCTGTCTAAGAGCCCGTTCGTGCGCCTCTTGATTTCTTAATTCCTTCCTTCAATCCTACCTACCCTGGATAACAAACCAAACTCCTCCGCCGAATCTCTGGACCCACTCACTCCGCTCCCACATCTCGACCCACCTACTCGCTCTCACATCTCGATTTACGCACTCGTCATGCTCGCAGCCCCGCCCAGACCCTCAGTTTGCGGCCGTAGCGCGCGAATAAACGCGATCATCCACCACCTCCGAGTCAGCATCGTGACTCGACCGCAAATACCTCTGCACCCCAGATGCCTATCCCTCCCCTCTGCTCGCCTATCCCTCGTACCCTACCCTAGTTGGGAAGGATAGCGCCGCGCTCGCCATGTGCGTCCCATCTCATTTTGATTCTGCTTAAACCTTACTTACTCCGGGTTGCAGGCAAGGATGACAGACGGACAGGGCGCATGACACCGCAGAACAGAATCGGGCGGACAAAGCCGCCCGATTCGGTGGGTTTCCGTTTGGAGGTCGGACCCAGTGGTTGGTGTTCGGCCGGCGGGATTGACTGCGCTATCACAACATAATCCCGATGCGATTCAATTCAGCTCATCTCAACCCCGCGGCACGACGGGGACAGCGCCTCTCGCCCGACCTGCGGGCGAACGTCGGGTGAACCTCGGTCCTCGGCGTGCGCGCCACTGCATGCGCTCAAACCTAAAAGAACGCGTCTTGCGTCTTGCGCCCCTTGCGCCCTCGATATCACGTCCCTCCATATTCATCATCCCTGCTGTCGCTCGCGTCGCGATCGCCCGGTATGGACAAGTTCCCGAACGGGAGACGGCGTCATGTGTGCGTACGTCGTTAGGCCGGCATGGGGCGGGTCCAGACTGCGCGTGGATCCGGGACCTACATTCGCCTGCAAGTTCGATATTGAATGCAATATTCATTCATTTTGCCATAACGAGTCCAGGCCTCGAGGCGTGGTTGTGGGCGCCGTGGATCCGTGGCGCAGACCGTATAACTTGATGGTTTTGCAATTCATCGGCTGGTTGTGGGCGCGGTGGCGCGCGGCGGGGACCTACAAGTTCTAGGGCGGATATGTCATTCGGTTAGCTTGGGGAATGGAAGAAGTGGTGAAGTGAAGTGAGACGAGGGCAGGGGGACCCCACGCGCCATTCGTGGGATGTGGTCGGGTCGTGCGCGCACACGCGGCATACTATTGGTCTCGTTGACGCGCCGAAGGGGTCGGGGACGGCGGGGACGGCAACACGCCCACGAGCGCCCAGGCACACGTACACTGAGCTCTGCCTCACGGGAGGGAGTGAGCCGCCGTCTCGGTCTCACTTGTTATGGTCTTTGCCAAAACTCATGACGCCGAATCGAGGCGAGTCGAGTCGGGGATGGCGGGCAACGGCGCACCCACAGCGCGTACCATCGTCAATGAATTCATTCATGCATGCGTTCGCCGCCGCCGTCCTATTCAATCGTGCCGCCGGGCGGCGTTTTGCGTGCGGCGGGCGTATTCATTCATTCATGCCGCCGGACGGGGTCTTGCCCTGCGACTTTGCCGCACGGCGCGCACGCCCACATCCGCGAGACTCGCGGGAGGGCGCGCGTATCAGTGTGTCGATGCTGCTGTGTTATCCATTCGTTCGTTCGTGTCTGTCTGCCACCGGCGTCTTCAAACTTGCCTGCCTGTTATGTTACCGCAATGCCAGTGAGTCTCGCGGAAGGGCGATATCATTCATGTGTTCATGCGGCTGTTCTATTCAGCTATTCAGTCGTGCCGCCGGTATGGGGCGGGGGACGGCGTTTTGGAGTAGAGGTAATTCAAATTCAATCCATGGCCAGCAGCCGCTGTCTGTGTTCCTCCATGGCATGGCCAGCGTCACCGTAAACGCCTTTTCGCGCTTTCAATGTTACCGGCGTCTTCAATGCTTTCCTGGTCGCTTCGCCACGACCATCATCCTCATCTTTTTCGTCGGCGTCTTGCGGCTTCGACGGCGTCGCGCCTTCCTCGTCGCCGGTGGGACTGTGACTGTGTTCCCTCGCCATCGTCGCCGGTCTCTTACCTTTTCGCCTGGGGACGGCGTTTCAGCGTCCAGTGTCTGTCCATGGCCAGCCATCATTGTTCGTTCCACGCTCCTTTCGTCGGCGCCTGGCGGCTTGGATGGAGTATGATACACACGGTTCACGATCCAATCCACCGGTTTCTCTCCCTTTTACCTGGGGACGGTGTTTTGTGTCTGACCATGGCCAGGCGCGGTTGCCTCGCTATCATCGTCCTTTCCACGTTTTTTTCGTCGGCGTCTGGCGGCTTGGGGTACCGCCATGGCCGACGGGGTCGGTGTTGGGCGGTGTCCCTTGATGTGTCGCCGCGTCTTCCTCGTCGCCGACGTGGGTCGGTTTTGCGTTGGCGTCGAACGAGGCAGAACGGCCTCTTGCTTGCGGTGATTTCGATGTAGCCAGCGGCATCGGCGTCGTCGCGCCTTCCTCGTCGCCGGCGTGGGTCGTTCGTCGCTAAACCTTGACTTATTCATTTCTTCCATCGATCCATACATTCACTTGTCTACCTGCCTCCGCGTGTTTTTTTCTGGACCTACCCACCGCGGCGAGAGGGGGGTTTCTTCCTCGTTCATCATAATCTGTCCCCAACATCGGCGCGTGCGGTGTTCTTTCGACCGGCGTCTTACCTTTTCTCGCTTGGACCAACACTACCGTCGTCGATGAACCTTATTCGTTTTATTCTTTTGTCGGCGCGTCCGGTGTTCCTTCACCAGTTGCGGGACGGCGTTTTGCCTCCTGCCTTTCTTGGGCTCGTTCGCAATAGCCGACGTGCTGCGTGCGGCTGGGGTCGGGTGGGTCGGGTGGGTCGGCTTCGGTCGGTCGGTGTTCCCCTCACCGTCGTCGATATCAAATAAACCTCAATTTTTTTTTTCATTTTTTCGTTCGTCCGGCGTCTTGCGTTGCCTTACGCCTCGCTTCGCTTGGGTCGGTTATCCTTCATGCGCCCCTATCTATCCTTTCACTTTCGTCGGCGGGTGTTTCTTTGCCTCCTGCCGTTTTCTTGTTATCCTGGATCCTCGACCCGTCGGCTCATTTGTGGGGTCCTTCACGCGCCCCTATTTCGAATTTCAAATTCGTCGTCGGGACTTTCCACCCTCCTGCCGTTTTTGTCTTATCCCGGATCCGCGACGCACCCTCAATGATAGTCGAGCTTAGTGATGCTTTTTTCGTGTTGGCGTGGATCCTCGCACCCTGGAATTTCAATTTATTGAGTCCAGTCTGCTCTGGGTTGCGAGGAGGACGCGACGCGTTTTCGTTTTACTTCGTGGATCGTCGACACACCACCCCGGAATTTCAATTCCAATAACCGAGTCCAGTCTGCTCATGGATCCTCAACGCACCCTGGAATTTCAATTCATTGAGTCCAGTCCAGTCTGGTCTTGGACTACGACGGGAAGGGGGCGACGCGAAGGGGATGAGGACGCGATGAAGGGGAAGACTAGGCGCGGGGGGACGTCGGGGGGATGCATCTGTATCTTGGTCTGGTTGTGGAGCTTCCTGGGCGAGCGATGTTCGTTCGAGCGAGTGCGACGCGTCTAGTCTACTCTCGCCTGGGGATGTATCTCGCTATTCATTCCAGCACGACGGCGCGTCTCGTTCTCGCCTGGGGCGACGACGAGGGCTCTATGGCTGGGCCTCGCGGGCTCTGGTCTACGACGCGACGCGAAGGGGGTGAGGTGTGGGCGGGGGGATGTCGGGGTTATAGCTCGATATCCATTCCAGTACGACGGCGCGTCGCGTCGCGTTCTCGTCGCGTCTCGTCGCGTCTGGCTCTGGCGGTGCGGTCTGCGGGGAGGACATTCATGTATCCGTTCTTTCTTCCGAATCTTCTGCGCGTCTCGGCTCGTTCGGCTTGCTCTGTAGGGTTCGGGCGCGCGTGGAGGATGTTAACTCATTTGTTTGTTATTTCTTCCAAATCTTCTTCGCGTCTCGGCTCGTTTCGTCTGGCTTTTGTGGGCTTCGGGATGTGTGGAGGATATTAATCCACTCACTCATTCGTCCTCCATTCGTTCGTTCCGAATCTTCTTCGCGTGGATCGACCGCGTGGAGGATAGGTTCGTCTGGATATCACCGACTTGCAGGCTTCGCGCGCCCATATTGCCCCAATATATTCCTCGATCCATTAATCCATTTCTTTCGTTCCATCCACCACGCGACGCCCGAGCCATGCCATACATTATTATGCATATCGCTCTTTCTTCCGAATTTCTATCGCGTCTGGTTTCTGGGACTTTCGGGGTGCGTGGAGGATATCAATTCCTCCGGTTCGTTCATTCATTTATTCACTTCCACCACATGTTGGTCTGGATATCGCCGAGTTTTTGTGGGCGGGCTTCGGGCGATATTAATGTAGTGTGGTGGATATTCATTTCATTTCCACCGCGAGCTGCTGGCTGGGTATCACCGAGTTGTGTGCTACGGGCGCCGACTTGTGGGCTTCGCCCGCGATATTACTTGCTCACCCAATATTCTTCGTCCCTTCATTAATTCCACGACAACGAAGTTCCCCCGGATAATAGATTCCACCGACCGAGCTACAGTTACTCTGGGCTTCGGGCGATATTGGGTGTTGTTATTATTATATTCTTTGTGTGCGCACGGGCGACTCGGACGACAACAACACAAGCGCGTGTGCCATGGTGTGGGGTATGTGGGTCCGCCGGCCGGGATTGTCGGTCGGGAATCTCGGTCGGTCGGCGAGGGTATGGCATATGGTTATTAGAACAATCGGAAGCTAGGGCGACGAAGGGTGGGTGGGTCCCCCTCTAATATATGTTGTGTTTTCTTCCTTGTCTTGACGACGGGTGCGAGTGTTTTACGGGGCCGAGAGGTCGTTCGCATATCCATTCATGCCTGTTATGATATAATTATTTCACCCCATGCCTTGTTATTTTGCCGGCTCTTTGTACGATGCAATGAAATTAAAATGGGTGGTTGTGGGTCCCCGATGTCACGGTCGCGGTATCGGCTTGGTTCCTTCCGGGATGCCCCAGGGATCGAATTGTTTATTGTGTTCGTGGGGAGAATAAATATAGGAGGGCGACCAGAGAATTGTGGGTCCCGGTCCCAATAACCCACAAGTATCGTGCCTTCAAGGTTCCAGCCTCGACTTGCGGGCCGACGATAGAGTTCAGTGGATTATTCGATGCGATATCAAGGGAAGCTGGATCCAACGAGGCTGGCGTTGTTGTTGCCGACCCTCGCATTAACACGGTGATTTATTGAGCGGCCGATGAGGGACGGATGGATAGATTTATTGCTTCCTTCCACGTTGCTGTGGATGCGCTCGCTTTCCACCTTCCTCATTCATCGTCTTTTGTGGACACTCTCCGTACTTAGACCATGATACCGGACCGAGCCGAACCCCACCAGTGCCCTATTTTACACCCTCTTCTCAGAATCGTAACACGCACACAGCCCGGGCCGTATCCCCCAGTTCGCAATCGATCCATCTATCTACCGCATGGAATTGGAATTGGATGTACAAGGGCTGGGCTGGATTCGGAACAAGCACAGTCGTCGACGATGAATTTCAAACATCGTCGGTCGTCGTGATTTCAGATGATAAGCGCACGCGGGCCAGGAACGAGGGTCCTTGCGCGATCCCTGGGATCCTCGCGATTGCTTATGCGCTTGAATGCAATTGAATTGAATGGAAGTTTAGCCAAGCCAGATCACATATGCATCTGGTGCCGCGGGAGCAAAAGAGCAAAAAACGCGATTTGATGCAGATCCACATCCACCCTCTTCCCGATTTGGGTTCACGGCTGAATGCGGTAAGGTTGGATTTGTTATGTAATGAAATGGCGAAGAACCAGGAATCGAATCTGAGATTGGATTGGGTGTGGGCAGGCAGGACAGGTGATGCGCTTATATACGGCCACCCCTTGACTAGGACGAGTGCTAGCACGCCCAAGGATGAAGATGGAGGAGATTATGGCACACCACGACGACCTCTTCTATGCTACCTTCCCCGACGCCCGCCCGTCCCCGCGCTCGAAGCAAGTCGAGGCGGAGCATGCGAGGATGTTCGCCCCCCCAGAGCTCAGCCTCGTCGTCGAGCCCCTCCATGACGCGCACCCGCTGTTGGCGTACGGCTTCGAGGGGGGCGAGTATGCGTACCCCGACCCGCAGGGGTGGGCGTTTTTGCCTAGCGTTTGGCCATCCGCCGCCTCGCAGGAACCACCAAGGCTCGCGCTGCGTCTTGGCCAGCAGCAGGAGGTTGGCACCCCCGCGTACACACACAGCGCGTCCCCGCCCCCGGATTACAACCCCGACCCCGACGCCGCCGCCGCCTCCACCTCCTCCTCCTATGCGACCTACGGCACGCCGCCGCCGCTGAGCGCGGTCAGCGACGGCTCCTACAGCAGCGCCGCGAGCGGGAGCCCCGTGGACGCGTTCGGCACTGGCAACGGCACCGGCAACGACAACTACCCCATGCAGGATGGAGGGGCGGCCGCAGCCGCTGCGTACTACCAACCCGCGTACGATGGTGGTGGGTACGACGCGTACGCTGTCCCGACTGCGCCGCCTCTGCCGCTCCCGTATCCGCCTCTGCAGCAAGGATACCCGACCGCCGTGCCGTATGTCTACCCGCCGTACGCCGCCTCGTCCTCCTCGCATCCACATGCGCATTCGTTGTCGCCGCTCGAGCCTCCGCACCCTTCGTCCTCACTGTCTTCCTCCCTCTCGCCCCTCGAGCACGCGCCCCATACCCATCCCCATCCACATTCCCACCAACACCAGCACCCACTCGCGCCCAACCCTTCCCACCCCCTGCCCCTCGCACCCGCCCTTGATCACCAACGCGAACTGGCCAGCGGTAGGAGACGCGGCACCGCCCGCGCCAACCGGCGCCTCGCCCCCCCGAAGCGGCGCAGCGGGTACTACCCCGCGAGTCCGCTCGTGTCGAGCGTTATTGCGTTGAGGGAGGCGGCTGCGGGGGCTTCTTCGTCTTTGCCCTCGGATACCACTGTGGAAGGGGGTGCTGAGGAGAGTGATCTTAGCGAGGAGGAGGGGAGCGATGGGGAACAGGAGGAAGACCAGGACGGGGAACAGGAACCAGGGAGCGAGGGTGGGGAGGAAGAGCCGAATGCGAACGGCAAGCGTGCTTTGTCGCTCTCGCCCCTGTCCCCCAGCACCAGTAAACGACATAGTCATAGTCGTTCACCCGAGCGCGAAAGAGGGGGGAAGCAGCGTGAACGGGCAGGGACGACAAAGGAGACAGTGAAGGGGGAGAAGGGCGCGAGTAGGCGGAAGGTGTGTCTCGATTCTCTTCAGTCTACTTCACGACGCTAACCAACCTTTTGCAGTCGTCGAGCTCGACAGCACAAGGGGCAGCTGGGGCTGGGGGCGCGCCGAAGAAGCCGCCGTTGGCGTACGTGTTCTTTTCTTCTGCTTGCGCTTTCGTTTGCCTTTATTCTCTTAACTCCTACCCCGCCTCGCGTTCGCCTTACTTTCTACTTTCCTCTGCCCTTCATTGCTACCCTCGCATTCTCATACGCCCACCGCTGCGCCAACTTCCTATTCCCTGCCTCGCGCTGCCTCCCCGCCTCGCTCGTTGCCCTTCCCTACCCTTCTGCGCGTCCCTACCTCCTTCCCCTCCTCGTCCTCTCATATGCCCTTCCCCTCTTCGTCCTCTCATATCTCTTCTATCTACCCTTCTACCTTGTCCTGCTTGTTCCCACTGCCTTCCGCGTCTCGTCTTACTTGCGACCACGCGTTCCTCCCCCTCCTTGCTCCCCTCTCTCTACTATTGTGCTCTCCTTTCTCTCTCATCTTCCTCCTTGCCGCTTATTTATTTCTCGAACTAACCTCTATTTCGCAGCTGCCTATTCTGCCGCGGCCGCAAGATCGCGTGCGGGCCCGGGTCGGCGCCGCTCGGTGGTGGTACGGGAGGGTGCAAGTGAGTCTTGTTTTTCTTTCTATTTTTCTCTTTATTGTGGGCATCTGCTGCTGCGACGACGCGACGCAGCTTGACGAGCGCGGTTCCTCGCGCGCTCTCTCTCTCGCTCGCTCGGTTCCGACTTTGCGGGGTCGTTTGCGGGCTATCAGGCTTTACCCCGCACTATCATTTTACTTTCGCAGCGCTATCTTTTGATTGCGGTGCGGGCGTCTTGATTGCGCGCGAGCGTGTCCAGGGAACCAGCGATCTGGCGCGTTGGCCGGTATGGTGCTTGCGGGGGTGCGGGGTTGGGGGCGCTATCAGGCTTTGGGTGCTTTACCCCGCGCTGTGTTCGTCGCGAGCAGCGCTATCTTTGATTGCGGTCCCTTGGGTTCCTTGTGAGCGAGCCCAGCGATCTGGCGCGCCTCGTCGCGATTTTGCGTTGGTGGGGTCGCGCGCATCGGGCGCTTTACTCTCGCAGTGCACTTCGTTAGCCTCGGCATCGCGATCGTGCGAGGTAGAGTGGCTCGCTCGCGAGCTGCCTGCCGGTGTCTTTACCCCTTTGCCCCCGCACTATCTCTTCCTTCACTTCACTTTTGCTCGCCGGCGCCCTAGCACGCCCAGCGATCTGGCGCCATTCGATTTGCTTTTCATGCACTTGGCCTTTGCGTCGGGCGCTTTTACGTTCCTTCGCTTGACTTCACTTCATTTTCACGCGCGCGGGGGATTCATTCACACCACCGTTCACTGCGCCATCCTCCTCCTCTTCACGCACCTTTCTTCACCCTGCACCTTCACCCTTTTTCTTTCACCCATCCCCATCCTTTCCTTCACACCCCCAAAACCCCCAAAACGTAATAGGGCGCCTTCCCCCGCTTCGCGCGTTGCCGGGGCGAGCGAGTGGGCGACAGGCGTGTTCGGGTGCCTTGCCTTGCGCTGTTTGCCTTACCTGGACTAGTGCGTTTTGGGGATTGGGCGGGATTGGGGTGCCTTCCTTTATTTCATTTCATTTTTCGCGTCGTTCGATCCATCCTTTCGAGCCAGCTGTTTCGCGCCTTCGCGTTTACGCTGCTGGCCATTGCTTTTTCGCGTCTTGCGTCTTGCGGTGTGCATTCAGACGACCGAGACGACCGAGACGAGCCCGGCGACGCTTTACGTCTTCCCCGCGCAAGACGTACTTGGTTGGCCGGGCGGGGCACAAATGCCTCGACGGCGGGCGGCTTTCAGTTCCATTTCCGCTTCTGGTTCTGGTTCCCCTTCCGTGTCGTCGTTGTGTCGTCTCTGACACTGAAGGCGGGAGCGCGTAAATGCCTCGTCGGACTTCTAGCCGCGCTCGGTTCCTCTTGTCCAGCGGCATTCATTTCATTTCCGTTTATTTTATTCTACCCCTTGGCTTTTCGTTCTCTGTTGGCGAAAAGCTGCTTGTCCTTCCTCCTCGCCTTTCGATTCACCTTGCCTTTACTTGTCCTCCTCTCGTCTTATTTTTGTTCCTGGAGAGAAAAGATAACGATGCTAACCACACTTGTCTTTACAGCCAATGCCAGCGCCGCGCGCTCAAGTGCGAGTATCCGGCGGAGAGTCGGAGGGGGATGAGGAAGAAGAAGACGGGGGAGGCTACGACTGTTTCTTCCACTGCTACTGCTGGGACCACTACGGCTACTGCGACAACGAGTGAGGGGGAGAACGCGGTTGCTAGTGGCAGTGGGAGTGGCTCGGTGCAGCAGCCGACCGAGGGGGAAGGTCAGTCGCGTTTTTCTTTTCCTTCTTTGCGCGAGGCTGATGGCGTCTTTTTCTTTGGGTAGTCGCGGTTAACGACTCTACCACGAGCACGAGTACAATGGGGACGAGCACGATGGGCACGAGCGCGCCGTCGTCGTCGTCGACGCTCGCGGGCGCGGTGGGTGGGGATTTCTCGGCTACCTCCGCCAACACCAACGCCTCGACCTCCATTCCCTCCAACACCTCGACGAGCGCGAACTCAGTATCCATCACCATCGCCTCCTCCGCCTCTTCGAGTGCTACCCCCGGTGCCCGTCCCCATCGTCGTAAGCGGGGGAAGGACGCGCGATCCAAGGCTGGCGTCGGCGGTTAGGGATGCGGGGGGTGGTGGTGTGCGCGTGTAGCGTCTCCTACCTCTACTCTGCCTTTGCCGTATAAAGCGAGGGTGGGGAGGACTCGAACTCAAAACATTTTATGCTGCTGCTGCCTCCGACGGTCGGCGCGAATCGAATGGAACGAAACTCAATACCTGTACATATGATACCACTCTCTGCCTCCTCCTTACTCCTCCTCCTCCCTTCACCTTTACCTCCCATCCGTCTCGTCCGTCTCCGTCTCCTCAATCTCCTCTACTCGTCGCTCAAGTTTATTATCTCGCTTACTCGCTCGTCTCAAGCTCACGGCTCGTTATCTATTCCACTTATAACTCTACCCTCTACCCTCCCACCTACACACTACTACATATTAACGCTGCCTACTTGCTCAACTCTATTTACTACGTCGATAAGTTACCTTTTTTTTTGTTCCCTGTGTTTTCGTTCTTGTGTCTTTTTTGGTGGGTACAGTGGGTACGAGGTAGTGGTTTCTTGTCGTTATGTTGCTTTGTTGGTGTGAAGTCGAGATGTTGTTGAAGTGCTTTGAATTTGCTGTTTTGTTTTGAATGTGTAGTGTAGATGTGTAGACGTAGATAAGTGGGGAAGAGGAATGCATTGAAGTGAATTGACTAGTTCGGCGGAGAAGAAGAATCGTAGCCGTCCGGAGGATTCGCCCCCGCGGGATGTTGAAAAGTTGAAACGCTGATAATGCGAGCATTTCTGTGAAGTATTCAGGTACATTGGGTCCGAGTCGACGTCGCTCGGTGAGGGAAGCGGAAATTAAACCCCGAAGGACGAAGGAAAAAAAACCTGGTTCTCAATAGACAATGACCCAACCTCGAATCGAACAAGGATGTCCTGCTGAAATCACTCATTTCAACCAACATTAATTGGAGCAGGTGCATTAACCATTATGCCATTGGGTCCATGCTTTTTGTGTGAGTGTGTGAGGAGATGGGATTGGAATGACTCGGAGGGGAATAAGAGAGCTCTGGGTTTTTCAACCACCTGCCAGAGTTTGAACCACTGCCGAGAGCTCCTCATAAAATTCAACCACCTCCCAAGTCCTTGCTAGATGAATCAGGTGCACTGAAAGGCTGCTGGACCTCTGGACGAGGAGAAGGGGGAGGTTGAAGGAAGGAAGGAATAAAAAAAGGCTAACGAGACTTGGATATGACCCAACCTCGAGTCGAACGAGGATCTCCTGCGGAAACTACAAGACCTACTAATCGGAGCAGGTGCATTAACCGTTATGCCATTGGGTCCTCAATTCACTCTGTTCTTCCCCTGAATGTGACGAGATATTGGAATTGGGAGGCATAAACCTAGGAAAAAAATTGAACAAAGTGGATCAGACACATCGGGGAGGCAAACCAGCATCGATACGGGCGGGGCACACACGATACTACCATATAATAATGGTCCAATGGCCGTTGAACACGCCAACAACGACCGCTGAACCAAAATGGGCTCTGGTTGAAAACAACCGGAACTTCCCGGTGGCAGTGTTTTCTTCTTTGCTCTGAACCACGACTTCCCTCAGGCCGCCAAAAGTCAAGGCACGATTGGCAGGCGTTAAAGTTGGCGCCTGCCGCTCGTTTCGGACGCTTTATCGCTTGACTTGGCTCGGAGATGAACGCTGGCGAGGACGAGGACGTACGAGGGTCGCTTCTGACGACGACGAACGACGGACGCCGCGGCGCCCTTACGTGCACAGCGCACAAGTGCCTCGTCTTCCGCGCATGCATCCCTTCGCACGCCATATGGACCGCGGCTGCTTCGTGACGTTCCCCGGGAGCCTCGCACTTCGCGGTCACTTAATTTAATTGTGCCAGTGGTTATGGGCCGCCCATCGCGCCCCCGATCTTGGTTGTGCTCCATTCCCGGGCTTCTGGTCGCGTTTTTATCTTCGTGCCCTCCGTCTGCGTGCCTCTTCGTCTTGTTTGTTTGTCCACCACATGCTGCAGGCTGCCCTTCCATCGCTTCGCACACCATAAACCCTGCTCAAGGTCACTTTAGCTTGGGTGCAGGTTGGAATGATACGGAAGGTGTGCGCTACTCCCCGACTTTCCCCGTGCGTATCCATCTACTGTTCGTTCAAGTCTACTGGTGCGGCATTAGATTTGCATGACGACTCTGAATTGATTTCCGCGCAGGTGCTCCCGTTATCCCGTTATCGCGGGCTTGGCTGAAGGGAAGAGAAGGGAAGATTGGAAGGAGAAACAGTCGGATTCAAGCTCGATAATCGAACCCCCTGCGGATCGTCGTTGGTCCGCGAGGTTATCTAGTTGGAATCCCTGCCAATGTGTGAGTTCAGGTTCCTGCGTGTGTTGGACGCGCTTGATGGAATTTGATTATTCAACTTACCCATTTAATCCAGTCCGAGCCTCGCCCTGCCAGTCGTTGAATTATGCCCGAAGGTCTGTGTTGTCCTTGCTGCTCGTCCTGCCCGGCCCAAATCTCGGCTACTTTCCAGCCATGCTTGCTCTGGCGGGAATTGTATGTTCCGGGTCTGAACCACGTTATAATTCCGCCAAGTCTACCGCTGTCCTTGGCCGAACGTCTATTTTCCCGTTCTGGTAACACTGCGGGGCATGTATGTCCCGAACCACGTTATAATTCGTTGATCTTGAGGTCTTTCGACGCGGACAGCCGTGCGATTGGCTAGCCATTGAATTTATCGACCCCACGTTGCAGACAGAGCATATGGACCAGGATATACCTCTGACTTGAACTGCAACCAGGGAACAAACGTTCATCGTCGACGCGTCGCGGAAGTAATCTCGAAACCGTGTTTGACCTTATCATGTTTGTTTTCAGACATCGACGCTCCGCGTCCTATCGTTCGTAACTAAACCACGCCTCAGAAATGGCCAGGAAAACGGTGTCAACATCCCGCGAAATATTCCTTGTTGAAGTTGTTGCCGTTAAACCGTGGGAATTATATCACGGCATACGCACATCCATCTTTCAACGTTTCTCTCACCATCCATGTCCACCGTTCGACCTTTGGCAGCCGCAGAACAATGTCATCGTTACGACGCATATTACGGTGAGCTGCATGTATCATTCGAAGCCTAAACTCGATGATACATTTGCCTTTGTAGGAGTCGACTTCAAGTTGGTCGGTATGGCACACTGTTGTCTTCTTCCTCATCATCCAACAGGTTCATTGGGCCTCCCATATCAGGTATAATGCTATCCGTGGGCGCCTCTGCGGGATCGACCCGAGATTGGGGTCCTCAGCTCGTGTAGGCTTGCCCGAATTGAATTCGTGTCAAGGCTGCCGCGCGGCACGATTATTTTCGCGATTCCATGACTTGCAAGCAGTGCACGTCGAGGCTCTCGGTCTACGCTAAACCGCAGTTCAACTGGACATCCTGGACATCGGGCCGACATTGCAAGATGCCTAATCGAAATCCGAGGCGAGGATGGGCCCAGTGCGCAGGCGCAGAACTCCAAAACAAGTCAGCTGCAATCACGGTGACCATCGCGGGATAGGTGGCTGGTGTTAATGGGTAATGCCGCTGAGCGCCTAGATAGGTTTGACAATCGCCATGCGTCTGGTTCAAATTCGTTCAAACCCTGGATCGTCGTTCAAGCCACCCTCGAGCTTACGCCACGCGGATCGCCCCGGTCTGTCGGCGAAGACACGAAGACGAAGACAAAGACTGCATCTTCTGCAAGTCCCATTCCCATTCGAATTCCTCCTCTTCAATCACACGAGCTTGTCCGACAGACGGCAGATATACAATAATTAGCTCACTCGGGAGGTAGAGTACAAATATACTGCATTCTACGTCCATCTGGCTCAGTATGATAAGCGACTCGCTGCGCCCGAATCGGTCTTCTGTGCTCAAGATCCGCCGCACTCCAAAATAATCAACCACAGTCGGCGCCATCTGTCCGTTTTTTCTCTATCAAACTCGGACCTCGGGCTTCTGGATCCCAGGACAACGCGCGGCGCCCCACCTGCCTCAGGGATGTGATCAGCTAGGTCTCCGTCCGCTTCACATTCCAAGCACAGACTCACCGCCAAACCCGAATTATATCTTCAAGGTCAAGCGCTTTCACGAAATCCCACGTTTCTGTCTGGCCTGCTCTTTGGCTCCCAAGACCATGATTAGGACTCACCGAACCCCCCAGTACCGCCAGGACAGTGGTCTAAAAGCTCTGTTTCTCTAACGTCAAACCGATGGTCCGATGCCAACGCGGCGCCACGCTCCACCCCGCCCGCCCCCGACCCCGCCCGCTGTCCGTTGAGTGTAGTAAGCCAGTGCTAGTTCAAATTATATATAAGTTCCTGACAAGAATAAGCACTTACTACACTGTTGCAGGGCGCGTCGCGTAGGTATGAATCCACCGATGCGTGGAAGGAACGAGTCGAAATTCAATATCCATTTACGCGCTCGACGGATCCGTCAAGCCGCTACAATATAATATAACGCCGCGTCCATGTCTGCAGCGTTACCGCATAGAGTCAAGGTCGGTCATAGATTGATTTCAAGACGGACGCTGAGGGTCTAGTCTGGTCTGGTGCCGGGATGTCTTATGTCTGCGCAGGTCCGCATTGGGGTTCACAAGAAAATACTTGGGTAAGACTGGGAGAAAGCTGGAACTGCTGCACGCGTCTTGCGGCGCCGTGCCATCGCTCCTCTAGTCTCAAGGCTCGACTGATTACCAGTCCCCAGACCTACAGTACATGAAATTCAGTTCGGGTGCTGAGAAAGGAACGAAATTAAACCAGGCTTTAACCGAAAGCGCCGTTTTCGCGCTTACCGCCAGGCTCCCGTGTACCGACCGCAAACGTCTCTGGAAAGAGGAAAGATGGATGTTCTTGTTATTGCAGTTCAATTCGAACAGGTACCCTGGTCCATCTACACAGTCTGGAACCTGCGGTCAACAAGTTCAATCAATCATTCCAAATCCAGTATGTAGCGTGGTTGGACGATATACATAAGTTGAAGCGATCCTTAGTTGAATTTGATTGGGCAGCCCGCGTAGATTTGACCTCTGGAAAGAGGTTAGCATGATACCGCTGCGGGAACGACACGGAACGAGAACTTTCTTATGTGTTTGGACGACAGGAGAGCAACATCCCATACCAAAATAAAATCATCTATAACAACGACCCATCTTCTTGGTAAGAGTACAAGACCGAGGAGCCCGGCTGCATCTACCCGCCAGTGTTGCGTTTGCGAGAAGGGACATCTGTCAGGTTCCTGAATAGATAAAAAGGATATTGGTGTTTGCTCTATACCCGCTCCCTCGTCGGGACATTCCTAATTATTACGTCCAGGTCGTTCAGGACTTGCGAAAAAAGTTCAACAAGCCGAACGAGCCGAGCAGCGGAGTCTGAAATTGCCCTTCATCTCCGCCACCACTGCGCAAATGTGATTCCGCTGGACTTGGGACTGTACACGCCTCGGGTCCCCTGGCCGTGTAGCAAAACGGCCTCTCACCAATCCTCGTCCAGAATACCCGCCAATAGAGCTACGGCAACACGAATCTGGCGGGTTCCGGAAGGACAGGAAAGGACATCGCTCGCCGACACTTCCTTGCGCCAATTTCGTCGTCCCGGTCGCTGCGTTTCTTCCCGCATCTTCTTCTTACATTCTCCTCCACGTTCTATCGGCTTCCCAGCACGACCTCATCTGTGTCGTACGACTAGCGATCTGATAACCTAGAGGCAAACAACGGCCGAAGTGTAGTTGTCCCGATCTTGGACGAGGCCCAGGGCGCTGGCGCTGGCGACAGTAAAGACCTATCCTCGTTGTCCTTTCGCTTTCACCCTGGAGGGGAGACCTTTTTACTTGTGTGTTCTCGACCTGGCAGCGACCGACCGTCAAGCGGTCCTGGAGTCTCAATAATTCCCGATATTTTCGCCCATTCGACGATCGGCTTCCCGGAGGAATGGTACATCAGCATTCCGATTGTCTACTCGTACCAGCCTTCTGGGCAGTCCGAGCTTTTCCAACTGGCTTCGCTGTCTGAATTTTGGGGCATTGGATGACGCGGCGTTCAAACTTGACTCGCCGGTGACCAGTTGAATACGTCAACCAACGCCTCTCTGTATTATCGAACGAACTTTCAGGTGTCTGTTGTGCGTGGTTCCTGGCCGTCCAACGCGTGGCCATCGAATGCGGGACTGAGACATTATCGATCTATCTCTGTCGCCCCTGGTGTTCTCCCGCTTGGGACGATGTCCGCGCATCGCAGGCGGTTGAAACTGGCGGTAACTAAAATTCGCAAATTTCGCTGTCCCATTCCAACACTCCCTTCACACAGCGCTGCTTCTTGGCCGTGCGGTCTTCGAATCCCGCAGCAGCCTTGGATCCGGCTCGGACGGACAAGATCTCATGCCACACAATCCCAGCACTAATCCCAATCGCCCCTTCGTTCGTTCCTCCCTAGCCCCACGGAAACTAGAAGGTGGTCGTCGGCCATCTCCCACCTGCTGCTCAATTAATCTAATGAAGTTTGACAGGGCGTTTGCTAGGTGATTGTGTTACAGTAGCCCGCCCGCCTTCAGGCTTCTAACGCGGTAACTTCTACCGACTCCAATGGTGAATAATTTGCCTCGTCTGCGCGATGCCTTTCTGTACCCGGATAATAACGCCACGGGAAATGTTTGGTCAGGTTTACATCGGCACTTCAGGCCCTGGCCTTGAGGCTTCGCGGGAAGACCAACCATATCTCACTCGCACGACACATAGACTGCCGCCGAGCCTTCTGACCACGCCGCCACCATGCCTTCCAGCCTGCTGGGTTCATACAGCACTCCTTCCTTTGGCCGTGGCCAGCTTGAAAGTTGCGTTCAGTACGGTGCTTAGGATATATGTTCCTTTCTCGCGCCGATGGCTGACTGTTGTATGATTCAGCGCCGAGGCATTTTCATGCGCCGAGGAACTGACGCACGCGACCGCAGCATATACATCGGGCCCCGGGGGCGCCAGTAACGGGTCGGGTATCCGTACCCGCGTTCCTGGTGACAAGTTGGATTTGTTCTCGACGCGCCTGGGCCGCCTCGAAGTCGCTACCATTGCCATCTGCCGCCACTTGAACGCCGGACAACAACTGCCATGATGACCGACGACAATATCTATCTATCCACGGTGACACGTACGCACACTGCGCTTCTCTCGAAGTTTCGGCATAGATATGGGTACTCCTAATCTTCCCGCCACAGACCGATATATGTACTTACCGTCATTCTCCCAAGCTGTCTCGCGATTTTTGTTTCCCCGTGGGTCCTCCCTCCGCTCTTCTTCATGCACGAGTAGTACTTGCTTACTACAGTACTACAGTAACTTCCGCGGACGAAGGTACCAGCTATCTGTCACCCTAGCTTCCGATTTTCACCCTCTGGCTCAGCACTTGCCCCCACCACGCGCATTCGCGAAACTCACTCTCGAGGATCAGATGGGGACGCGACGCGGTAAAGTTGAACTAACTCTGGGCACTTCGGACTTCCGTACCCCTTTCGTACTCCTTCCTTTCCGGGCTTCCTTAGTCTCTCTTGACAGACGCTCTATCAGTACGTCGCTCGTACCTCGCGTGATAGAGTCTGTTAGTTACCGCGCTTGTTACCCGGTATCCTGCCTTGTTATGTAAGCTTTCCATTTTGGGTACTTACCTCCGACGCAACTTGACGCGTCGTGGGATGCCTCCGGTGGCTGGACCCGATCTGAGAGCCCAGTTGTCTTCCCCTTGGAAAAGGGTGAGTCCTCAATTTTTCTCAGGCTTTTTGTGACCGTCCTGTTTGCGAGATGAATATTTTTGGTGTGTTTTGTGTGTTTCTCGTCAATTCGACCGAGGGCAGGGTCCTAAGTCCACAGAAAATTGCACACGGGTTTTTTGGAGTACCAGGTTGTGCCTGGAAGGCCATTTTCTGCTGAAGGCGACGGGGAACACGAGAAACGCGTCAAGTCGCGTCGGAGATGAGTCCTAAAATGGACTGCTTACATAACAACGCAGGATACCGGGTAAGTGGGCGTGGTAACTAATAGACTAGGGCTTCCTCTATTGTGTGCCACAGCGAGATGATGCTGTCACCCTCGTCAAAGAAAGCTGTCTGCCTGTCTCGGCACCTCCCGACAACCTCTGAATGCTGATTAGATCCCTCTGCATTCGGCCAGGTTGACAGCACCCCATTCTATTGGTGTCGTGGATGGCGCCCGGACGGAGTTTGCGCGGACACGCACGCGTTTGTTTTCCTTGGATCTACTAAGCATTCCGATTTCAGGTCGGTGTATTCCCCAGTCCGTTGCTCAAGTTGTGATACTGAGATGGGTTTCTCAGCCCCCGATCGCACAGCGGCGCGCCTATGGTATCTGGCCCTGATGATTTATTGGGTTAACAGCTTTGTGTTCGATCTGCGGTCCATTCTTCGAGTTGGAAAAAGCTTGACTTAACCTCGCTCGATGGGTATCGCCATCGGAGCACTTGATCGACACCTGATATCCTAGTTTTCATCGTTGTAAGTGAGTATCGGGCCAGGACTGATCATGACATTCTAGCTGGGGTGCTGACGGTGAGTCGTCATCTTGAGCTACATAGGTATCCTTGTAACCGATTCGGACGATGCCGTCTCGGAATGAGCCTCTTGGACATGGACAGCCATCTCTATGACTTGGCTATGTTTCTCTGGACGACTCCCGGGCCCCGGCGTCCGATCCGTGAGTACAGGGAATTCAGGCGGAATTCAAGGAGCAGGGTAACCTCTCCAAAAGCGACATGCTTCGGTTCTCGAGCCTCATAACAAAACTTACCGCCGTTAACATCCATAACAAGTCCACGGGTTCCGTTGAAACACGCGTCCGATGGTGGCGCGCTTCTCCTGCGACTTTTGGAACGGAACCTGCAACCGACAGTCATATTTGGCACTCGGATCTCAAGGCCCTCTGAGCATACCTGGTCCGTCTTGGTGTGTGCAAGGCGAAGTGAATGCGCTCCGCCGGCGGCATTCCCTTTTGAACGCTGAACGGACGAACGCGCTCGGGAGGTCTGCCGGGAACCGAACCTTCTTCTGTTTAGATGCCGGGACTTGTACTGCAGAGGATGCCAAGCTGACGGCCACGGTGAGCTATCCTCTGAAATATTCCTTCGCCTGCGGTGGCTTGGACCAAACTCACCCACAGAATATTCGATAGTTGTGTTCTCCGGCCGCAGAACGGCGAGGCAGACCTTCCGGTGGAATGGTTACTGTAAACAGGCAGGTCCTATCTATACGTTCGGGAAAAGATAACTTATAGCGTCCGAGGCATCTGCGTTCCGGCTTGGCGGTTTCAACCAGGGGCTCACGGCGCACTTTGGACTCTGTTCATTGTCTCCAACGTGTAGTAAAACCTGTTGCTTCAACCGCCTTATGTTCTTTCAGGCAGATTTCAGGAAGAAGTCAGCTTCAAGTTGGGCTGAAATTCAACACCTTGGGACTGCCCTTGATCCGTTGGTTCGAATCCTCCAGAAGTTCGAGCCTTGTATCCGTGCAAATGAAACAATCTTGGACTCGAACCCACCGGGACAATGGTCCACAATAAATGGAATTCATCCGGACGCACATGCGTACTAGTATATTCCAGCTGTTTCTTTGGCTCAAATTGAATACTGCCCCTGCCACTTTGTCCATTCATATACGCACCTTCGTCGAGGACTTCCGTCTGGGCGATCGAGTCCCTGTCTTGAATGTTGATTCCTGAACTCTGAGTCGAGTCGTCGACTTCAAGCTTGCAGATAATTGAACTCCCCGAGTTTGCTTTCCTACCACTTAGTTCAAAAATTATGAGAATCTTCACAGCTGGAGTGCGCGATCCCTCAATGAACAGAACCAGCCCAAAACGACGCTGCTGTGTTTTAGGGAGGTCGTTGTTCCTGGAAGAAGGTCGGAAAAGGAAGGAGGTCACATCACAGTCACACTCTGCATGGAGTTACGCAACCCCAGTGCGACGGTGACGCCCCCCTGTTCTCCTCCTTGCACCGAACCAGCTAGCGAGTCTAGCCAGACCTCGGCACTCCTGCGCAACTTTGGCTACCATGTCGTCCGGGGACTTGAAGGTGCTGCATCGCGCGCTGCGTTGGATGTCTAGCCAGGCAGCGGCCTCGTTTTTCACCGAGGTTCGTGTTATTGGTGGCGAGAATGTACCAAAGGATGGTCCCATTATCGTGTAAATACTCCTTGGCGCTTTCTGGAACATAACCGTTAATTTTTGGCTGTTTCCAGTACTGCGACGCACCACAACATGATGCTGGACCCCGTCATACTGTGTAAGTTTTCTCTACCTTGAAATGGACTCCAGGAGAGTCCACCGAAGCTGCCCTTCTTCTGTGGCGCACCGCACTCGCTCCCACATCATCTTACGCCTTCTTTTTCCAGCGTACACCTTCCCCTATGGCAGAATACTGAACTACTGGAGCAAGGGTATGTTGACGCACCCTGCGCTGCTGTTTACTCACAATATGTCTCCAGCAACCCTATTTATCAACCCGATTGTAAGCTATGTGCTATATTCGTCGGGCAACATTCCGGTGGACCGCAAGTCCAAAGATCGCAAGGTCTTGTTGAAGGGTACTCTAGAGGCGTTGGAGAAGGGCTATGCGGTCGCCCTCTTTCCCGAAGGAACGAGCTATACAGAACCCCGCATAATGCAGGTGAAAGATGGTGCCGCCTGGGCAGCTCTGGAATACACAAAGTGGATCCAAGAATCTCCGGAGAAGAACCTGCGACCCTTGACGGTCGTCCCTGCCGCCCTCGTGTACACCAACAAGTCGAAGTATAGAAGTGACGTGCGTGTCGTGCCGGTTGTCCTCTTTTCGTGCTCATCCAATATACCTCGATTAGGTCGTCGTCGAGTAGGTGATCCCACATTCTGGCGCGACGCCTCATCGCTCAGACACACACAGATATGGACGGCCAATAACAATGGAGCCATACATCGACCAGTTTATGTCGGAAGAGGAAGGTGCGCCTCGGGCCGCCGTGAAACGTCTTTCGCGTGCAATTGAGGCTGGGCTCCTCGGAGCTACCATTAACGGCCCCGACTGGGACACTCTTTATGCTGCACGCATGGCGCGCGATATCATGTGGGAGGGCGACAAATCAATCAATCTCGACGAATTCGTCCCCATCTCCCAGACGTACGTGTCCCGCTCGCCTTGTTCCGGCCATGCTAACCACACCCCCAGGCTCGTCGACCTCTTCTCGACGCCGAATCCGACCCCGAATTTCAACTTTGTGAAGCGGTGTCTTCTGGAGTACTACTCGCTGCTCCAGTCGACCCACCTCACCAACTCGGTTCTCTCCAACCTCCCCCTCCCGCGCACGCTGGACCCCAACACCCAGACCCCGCTCCCGAGCCGTCTCCGCACGCTCCTCATCCTCATCCGCGACACCTTCTCCACGCTCTTGCGCCTCCCCTTCTTCGCCTTCCCCCTTGTCATGTACATGCCCGTGTACTTCATGGGCCGCCTGGGCGCGGGCCTCGTCGAGGACGAGGAGGAGACACAGGCGCAGAACAAGCTCGTGTTCGGCCTGCTGTCGATGCTGTTGGTGTACCCCGCCGCGTTCTTCTTCTTGTGGGCCATGTTCCTGTACACGCGCGTGGGCGCGGTGATGGCGGTCGCGACGCTCTGGCTCTTCGCGCGCTACCACGACACCATGATCAACGGTGCGTTAATCTCCTCAAGAACCACTCTTTACTTACTGACGCGTCCATATCCCACAGCGAATTACGAACAGTGCGTATCTGGCCTCCTATCGTGTATTCTGTTACACCGTCTAACCGCACCTTAGTGCGAAACGGCTCCTCGCGACCTGGCGCGTCCTCCTCGGTGTGTGGGGCCCCAAGCGCTGGGACTTCCCCCTCGCCGCCCTCGCGCAATACACCACGCCCGTCGTCCCCAAGGAGAGCGAGTTTCTCAGCAAGCCGCCGTCGTCGCCCAAACCGGCCCCAGTGAGCCCCGTGCTGCCGCCGGTGGAGCTCGCAGGCAACACGGAGCCCCCGGTGCGGACCCGCCCACGGCGCCGCCCGCCCTCGCGCCGCATCATGCGCCACGTCCTGCGCGCTCGCGTGGAGGCCGTGCGCGCGCTCGCCGCGTTTTTCGAGGAGCTGCGGCTGCAGAGCGCGCAGAGCCGGCTGCGCGGCGGGATGCACGTCAAGGCGAGTGTGCACCTCGCGCGGCTTTATGGCGGGGTTGAGGTGCCTGCTGTTGTGCCCGGACAGGAGAATGGGGGAGAGGAGGAGGAGGGCTGGCGGGAGGCGGGCGAGGTTATTGCGTTCCTGCTGAAGCGGGGGGCGAAGATTCCGCAGATGCGCCACGTGCAGATTGAGGGCGAGTGGGCGGCGTTGACGAGCGACGCTGAGGGTGATATGACCCCGAGCCAGGAAGATAACTGAGTATGATATGAAGCCTCTCCATACTTCTTACAGTAGTACGACAATGCGTGTAATGGAACTGGTCATTTAGTGTAAATATCTTTCCACCACCAAACTTGTCTGGATCGGGAGTCGTCTAAGGACTCTGCCCGAATGGCCCCAGAATTCCACCGTCTCGCAGCGTCGAAATACACGATATGTGACTCTCTAATGTGAATCTTCGTATTGCGTAAGTACTGTACGCTTATCTGGTGTAAAAAGAATTTCCAGCCAACACCCGCGCGTTAGACCGTCGGAGCTTTGGCGTTGATTTCGCGCGATGATGTTTCCTCCTTCGCCCGGATCCGCTCCTTCTCCACCTCCGCCATCCGTATTCGCCGCGCCCGACACCGCGGCCCGATCCGTACCACGACATAAACCAGCGGACTCGCTAACGCGACGAGCCCACCCAGCAGAACGTATGCGTACCCCGCCCCGAGCGCGTCGAGCAACGGCTGGATGGCAGAGACGAGCCCCGCGCCGAGGCTGCACCGGACGAGGTTGTTCTGCTCACAACGTCGTCGTTAGGCCGGGCAGCAGGCATGTAAGTGAGCGACGTACGCATGCTGTAATCGAGGAGCCATGCGTGGGCATGAGGTCGACGATGAGCGTCTGGATGGAGTTCATGACCGCGATTGTCATGAAGCCGACTGGTGGTGAGAGTCAGCCCTCGACGCAGGAAGCAAGCAATGATACTCTCAACGCACCTCCGAGAAGTAAGATAAGTGGCGCTGCGATGCTCGTCCGCTTTTCGATGCACCAGCCGTAGCCTATGCACAATGCGACGAATACCGTGAGGAAGGCGGGCAGGAGGCGCATGCGCGCCTGGGGATCGCGTAAGTATTGGCATGCCGGTACGGAGGGCACAAGCCTTTTCAATGGGGAACGAATCATCTGGCAGGCCCTTCTTTTCATCGACTCCTGTTGGTTGCTGCAAGCTGCGTCGCACCCGTTGATAATCCCAATCGAGCAACTTGCCGCCAGACGGGGAGCCTATAATCATCCCGCCGCCAACGGCTACAAAGATGTCATAAGAAAGGAAGAAGACGCGATGGTACGGCTAGCGCACTGAGGAAACATAGCCCGAGCTGCGTCTCGGTTAGCTGGGGATACGTGGCATGAAATAGCGACGAGATGCTCGCGGTGACGCCGTAAAAGACGGAGTACACCACTGCGTTGAGAAAGAGGAGGAGCGCGATGTCGGCGTGCAGCAGGAGGAGGAGGGGGTTCGGGAATCTCTTCCGCGGGGCACGGGGAGGGCTAGCTTCGTCTGTTTGTTTAGAGCGGCGTCCAATAATCGGGATGACGGCTCGGTATATTGGAGGGACGGGAATACTGCCGTTGCCAACGACTGCGGGTAGGGTTTCGGGGAAGAACAAAACCATCACGACCGCGCAGATACCAGACGCGATACAGAGGAACCAGAATATTGCCCTGCGGAGATTTAGTCGCAGAGCGTGGTTGCCGCGGAGTGCTGCTCACCTCCATCCCAGTTTATCTGCGAGGACACCTCCGAGAACAGGACCGATCGCTGGACCGACCTGGGGATTTAGTTAAGCGGTGCAACGGTGTATCGCCTAATCGTACGTACCATCGTACCGATACTGGCTAATCCGACGAATCCTCCCCTCTCCGCGCGGTTGGCGATATCACCAATGACCCCCATTAAGAACGCTACCGTGCTGGCTGAACCAGCGGCTTGGAAGCAGCGCAGGAGCAGCAAGAGCCAGTAGTCCTTCGTCGGTGTCAATGCGAGCCCGACGCAGGACAGTGACAGTAGTGTCAGACACATGATAAAAGCGTGTCTACGACCATAAAAGTCAGAGAACGGGCCCCAGAACATCGGGGCTGTATAAATTAGACGGGGTCGAGCAGAAAGGACTAAGTCAGACGCACATATGCCCTGGAAGACCATATTCAGTGTGACCTACCAGGCACAGTGTGAGGCTTGAAATTTCAGCAGCGCATGATGCGGAAGCATACCGTCAGGTTGATTAGCTCAATAGACTTGTCGAACGCGACTGCGATGGTGGGGATCGCGGGGAAATATATGTTAGCAGACAGGGGACTGCGCGCATGAGCATAATCAAAGAATAGAGTATATGCGTCTACCTGAAGAGTCCGCCGAAGGAGATTAGGGATACGATGAACCATTTCTCTTGAGTCGTGAACATGCTATAGGGTTCCTCCAGGGGCAGAGGAGGAGTTGTACTACTGTCGTCGGCCCTTTCAGTCGACATGATCTGGGGGGAGTTGCAGAGAGACGCCGCCGGGATAGCCCTGGGAGAGCAGGAGGACAAGGCATGTTGGTCAACAGGCGGAATCAGCTGCGAAATCGTCCCACGGTCAGGATCGCGCCAGAGTTAAGCCGAGTGAGGCATCATGCGTCTTCTAGCGGCGTAGCGCGCGTCGGGAAGTTTGAGCGCCTGTAGGCAATCGGTGAAGGAACAGAGTGGAAGAGCAAGGGATTCGGGGAATGTGAGCGCCGCTGAGCAGGAGCAGAGGCGCGAAGTGTCACGCGTGACTGATCCCGTTTTTGTTTGGCTTTGTCAGGATCGGGAGCCTCTGCTCTCCGCTTCAACCATCTCGTGCCCGTCTGAGCACTCTGCCTCCCGAATGGCCCCCAAAACTCACCGAAGTAAATGCCAAATCTGCAGCGTCAATGAATCAAAATATACTTGCTCTGGATGTGCGACTCTCTAGTCCGTGAGCTCAATGAATTCTCCTCCAGAACTTTCTCTCAACAAAACGATCCAGCTGTTCCGTTCCTTGCTACAAGAAGCACAAGGGTTTGATTTAATCCAACAAAAGAAGGACCGCGTTTGAAATCGATGCAGAGGTGCCATGTACTCCAGAGAAGCGTGTAGAGCCAAGCGAGGCGGAAGGTAATTGTTTTCTTGATATGTTTTATTTAGGCTTAGAACCTATGAAGCCTCTCATTCAGCGCAACCCGCCCAATCCGCCAATGACGCCGCGGCTTCGCCCGAACCTCCACTTTTGGACGAGAATCCTCCACCGCTCCGGCCTCTCACTTCATTAAAGTGGCCCTACGTTCCAGACGAATCCGCTTACCCCGACCCTCTTAAGCGGGACGACCCAAAGCCGCTTCAGACGCGGCAATACGAGGCGATAGGTCTGCACTATATTAATCTCCCTGTCTCGCCTAAGTAATGACTTGCATCCAGCCACTTCTCCCGCAATCCGTCAAGCCCTCGCGACCCATCCAAACCTCCCCGTGCTCCTCACCGCGATTGACAAACTGCGTGGGCCGGACCGCGAGCACGCTCTGCAGCGCGCGCTGGGCGTCACAGCACCAGAGATAACGCCGACGAATAATGGCGCCGAGCTGAGCGAGGATGTCCTGGCACTGAGGTCGCTGGCGGAGGCCGTCGAGGCTGCGGTGCGTGGTGACCGCCCAGGAACATTGGGCTTGGATTGGGGAGAATGAAAGAACGAATGATCCCGTTGGTATACTTCTTCTTCTCCAAATCGTGCTTATACAAACCTGTGTTTACTGTCCAGGTCCCTCGTGTTGGCGTGCGGGGAGCCCCACACGAACAAAGTGTGAACTAGCCGGTGAGGTGGCGTCTTGGATCTGTCATTTTGTATATTAATACATTTTATTATCAAGAACTTGCTTCCATTGAGCGGTCGAATGACCGATGTTTTATTCAGTAACAATTGTCTGCTGCGGGTATGTCTTCAAGATTGGCTGGTGAGCGGAATGTTGGGGCTGAACAGCATGAACAAAATTCCTGGGTCGTTCTATGAACACCTCCTCGTCAAAATCATCTTCCATGGTTCTCTACGGCCTTCTGCGGCGCCTTGAGTCAGCGCTATGCGGTTCAAAGCCACTCCGGATACGGCTATGTCGTAGTAACCGGGTATGGTGTCGAGTATAAAGCATCTCGAGGTTCTTTCCATTCACCAGCAACAAGCAACAAACAACCTCCTTGGACATGCCTGCTATTCTCTTTGTTCTTACTTCCGTCTCGAAGACCTTGACCGGCGCCGCAACCGTACGTTTTCTGCCTCCTCTAACGGATCCAATTACCGACGACTTCGTGCAGGGATGGTAGCTTTTCTGTCTGTCGATAAATCCCTGTATCTTACGCGTCCAGGTACCTCCCCGAGGCCGCCCACCCGTACTATATCCTCGCCCCGCACGCGAAGATCGACTTTGCCAGCCCCTTGGGCGCCAACCCGCCGCTCGATCCAGACAGTGCCAAGGTTTCTTATTCCATTTCAGTATTCAGACACAGGATTCAATGGTAGCAGGCGTTCGCGGCCGACGAGGAATGCAACAAGTTCCTCGCCGATGAGACAGTCAAGAGCAAACTGGCCGCGACCAAGAAACTGTCGGAAATCAACTCCAAGGACTATGATGCGATTTTCTATGTCGGGGGGCATGGGTCAGTAGACAACATCCCTCTCATAACTGGCTCACCAACGCTCTAATAGCCCGGTCATCGATCTTCCCGTCGACCCAATCAACATCAAGCTCGCATCCGAGGTAAGTTTGGTTGGAATTCGCTTGGAGCCGCGTTTTGACGATACCGGTGTCGCAGTTCTTCCAGGCGGGCAAAATCACCAGCGCCGTTTGCCATGGCTCCGCGTCAGTTTGAATGAGTGACTGGGTGGGCGATAATCAGCTCACATCTTCATTCTCCTACAGCGCGCTCGTCAACGTCACCGACGCCGACGGGAAACCGATCTTCGCTGGGCGGGCCGCGACGGGCTTCAGCAACGCGGAGGAAATCCAAATAAACAAAGTCAAGGTCGGTGAAGGGAGCCATCTTCAAGTTTATTGAACCAACTCGACTCGATTGAGTAGGACGTGCCCTTCCTCACCGAAGACAAGATAATTAGCGTCGGGGGGAAATACGAGAAGGCCGACGCGGTGTGGGCTGTAGGTCCATCCTGGCTTCTAGATGCGCAGCGCTGACCGAATTCGAATTGAATTCAGCCCCACGTCGTCGTGGACAGGAATCTGTACACCGGCCAGAACCCCGCGTCTGCGGGCCCTATCGGCCACGCCATTCTCAAGGCGCTGAAGTTGTAGTCGTCCGCGTCTACAGTGTACAGAATACTCAATGTATGTTTTAAATTCAACATTGATTAAACTAGTTCATAAAGGCTGCATTGAGTCTTGGTTGGAAAATGTGGCGAACTCACGATGAGACTGCCAAGAACTCGAACTCTCTAAGATGACGAGGTGCGGCTGGAACGTAAGATAAATAAGGTCCACGCTTTTTTTCAACATGTGGTTCAACACAAGATATATTAGGTCCACAACCAGTGGTACACATTCATAAACATTTTGACAACTGGGTGGGATTTCCATCCACTCTGGTCGGCGGCCGCCTTTCTGGAGGCTGCCTCTGCTTCCTAGAAATGACTCGATTAAGGCACGGCCCTGGTATGAAGCCGTCTGAAACTCACCGCGAGCAAAGCATAACATTTCCGCTCGAACTCGGCACAGTCCTCACAGTACTTAACGTACTCCAACGTCTCAGCAATCGCCTCGGTTTCTTGCATTCCCAGCGCCACTAACCTGCGAGGTTGTACCACTGATAAATACGCATCCCCTCGTAGTGTCCTCATTCCGCTCACATGAAGTATCGGTTGGTAAACTCTTCCTCATCCCAACCTTCGTCGCCGGATTCGACCTGCGCTGTTGCGACCGCCTCTTTGATACGAAGGAAACCAGAGACCATGGCTGAGGTAACCTCCGTATCGCCTGGGGTACCCTGAGCTTCAGTTTTGTCACCGATGTTGCCTTGCGCCCCTTCATCATGATCTCTGGTAACCTCTGTGTCGGCTGGGGTAGCTTGAGCTTCAGTGCTGTCACTGGCACCGACGTTCCCTGGCGTCGCTTTTGCGATCACCGCCTCGCTGATGCGATGGAACCTGTGAATCTCATCTGGGGTCATCACCATCTCGTCGTCCCCTACGCGTAGGGTGATCGTCAAATCGGAGTTGACGGTAACTTCAGTGGTATCGACGGGGTGAGACATGGGTGCGTTGGAAGGAGTAGGAAAGTGTGTATGATTCCTGCAGCACGACACTCGCCGTATTTATGTGGCCACGGAGAACAAGGGAGTACTATTTCTGGATGCCTTCTTGTTCTGCGTCGCCATTCAAAATCAATTCAAATAGGGAATCAAGGGTTGTGGCCACCAAGCTATTGTGTTCAGAATGAAACGCTGGGTGGGCCCGTGCCCTTTGGGGGGAAACAACACTATATTTGCATGAACAACACTACATTTGCATGTCCAGATCGACGTAGACCACGCTACTTGTTCTTGTTCCGACACTGCCCGTGTTGTTGTTTTCGCGAAATTCAGTGAAAACAAAGGAAGGGAAAAGGTGACGGACCTTATGGACTTTCACAATCACCGCCATTCCTGAACATCTTCGCTGCTCAGTGGACCCTTTTATGAATGTCCTGCCGTCGTCTACGTCGCTACCGCCAGATTCCATACGCCATTTTAAGCTCTCCATCCAGCCTGGTTCCTCGGCGGTACTGAGAACAGTCCTCGAAAGTCCTGCAGTTACAAAGTTTGCTCAGATCGAGGTAGACCACGCCGTTTAGACCCTGGTAGTGCTGCGACTGCAAAGTAAAATCTGCTGGGAATTTAAGCTGAATAACAAAACCTATGAGCGCCCTTGCGTCGCGTCTCAAGTGCGCATTCCCCTCCAAATGGAAAGCTTAGCCATGGTACCACGTGACCGCGTTAGCGACAAGGATCCGGACTCCGACAAATCCTTTTGTCCTCGTTCAGCCTTGTTCCTCTTTGTCCTCTCGTCGTTCACTGGCCCTTGTCTCTTACTTCCATCTTTTGCAATTCCCCGTACCCCCCTCCGCCCTGCCAGAGCCACGAACAGCCCATGCTACCCAGAATAATCACCGTAGCGGTTCTCGCAGGATGTACAACAGGCGTGGTAGCTTGGGGCGCCGCAGGTATGCTATTTCTCTCCTCGAAGGTCCCAATCTTATTCCCCCAGGCCATGAAATCGCCGCGACGATCGCCCAGATTCACCTGCACCCGAGTGTGCTCCCAGTTATGTGCGAGATCCTCAACTTTACCTCCCAGAACCCCAACGAGCCGCAATGCCACCTTGCGCCCGTGGCTACGTGGGCGGATAAGCTCCGCTACAAGATGCGCTGGTCTGCCCCGCTGCACTATATCGGTGCAGTCGACGATCATCCGTCGCAAACGTGCGCGTTTCCTGGGAGCCGTGGGTGGGCGGGGAAGCAAGGCGGCAATGTACTCGGCGCTATCCGGAATGTCACCACGATTCTAGAGGACTCGGTCTACTATGGAAAGGCGGGCAAGCTGTCTGCGTACGAGTACGATGCCGCAAACGAGGCACTCAAGTTCCTTATCCATTTCATGGGCGACGCGCATATGCCCCTCCACTTGACTGGCCGCGACCGTGGGGGGAACTCCGACAAGGTCCTCTTCAATGGGCGGCAAACGAGTTCGTCCTTTGTTCTTTCTCGCCTTCTCCCCAATTCACGCCATGGCATCTACAGACCTGCACTCGTTGTGGGACGGGCTGCTCATCGCCAAAGCCCTCCGATCTGTGCCGAGGAAGTATTCGCAACCCCTCCCCTCCCCCAAGATTGAGTTCGCGCTGCGGGGCACGATCTACGACTCGTACGTTCGCATGATCATGTGGGAGGGCGTCCTGGGCAAGTGGGCGAACGAGATCCCCAGCTGGCTCACCTGCCCAGCCCCAACTCGCCCCCGCGTCCGTGCGCTCGCCTTCCCCTCCTCCATCGCCGAATTCTGGCAGCAAGCGCTGTTTGTGTGGGGCCGCGTCACGGGCAGCGCCATGGACGACACCGACGACGAGCTCATCTGCCCCTACCACTGGGCCACCCCCATCCACGCGCTCAACTGCGCGATCGTGTGGCCCAAGGCGCTCGACGAGCCGCCGTACAACAGCACCCGCCTCGACGGCGCCTCGGCCGCGTCGTCGCACCATGAGTGGATGGACCCCGCTGCCGAGCTGGCCCAGATGGACCGTGCTCCCAAGGGTGGACCGTACCTCGAGCTCGACACGCCGGAGTATTCGGGCGCGATCAGCGAGCAGTGGATCATCGAGAAACTGCTTGCGCAGGCGGGGATCCGCCTCGCCGGCGTGCTGAACTACCTCTTCGCCGAGTTTGAGGACGCGGAGGAGGCCAAGATGTGGAGTCGTGCACTGCACATCGACTTTTGAGTACCTGTTTGTATTTTGAGTATTGTACTGAATTGAATAGAGTGTATCATTTGTGCCGTCTAACGAGACAGAACGACCTGGTCCGCGCGAGCTCGACGCCGCCTCGATCCTACTCGGCCCCACTCATGACCATCTCCTCATCCACCTTGCTTGTTGGTATCCTCGCCCAACTCCGCTCCCTCATTGACTCCGTCCCGTCCTTTTCCTGTATGCTGACGGCCGGCTGCGCGCGGGCCCGCGACCTCGCGTTGCGCAGCCCCATTTACGCGCACTCGGTGCCCAGCAACGGCTCCGGATGCACCGTGCTCATCCGCACTCTCCGATCCCTTTCCTTCCTCTCTTGCACCAGCCCAAACACACTCCACCCTGTACCTCGGACCTCCTCCTTACCCATTTCCCCGTCGTCGCCATGTTCCCGCGCCAATACCCTCCGCACCGTTGCGCGCGCTGTCCAATCCGCATCGGCGCGGACAAGTTAGTGCAGGATTTTTTATGAACAGCAATCGCTGGTTGCAGTGCGGCGTTCAAGCGCGGAGAAACGGAAATTTGCGGGGGACGTATGACGCGGTCACGTGTACTCCCGGGACCATTCGCGGTTCGCTTGGGACACGCCATTACACGGGATACTGCAATAAAATCAAGGCCACAAGCTCCATCTCATTTTCCTTTCCTTCATTTCACTGACTTATTGCGAAAAACAACAGCAAAACCAGTGTCAAAGCGGCGCGGTCTGCGTCAATCTGACACAGATAGTGTTGTTTTCCTCAACGCCGCGGAACTGACCAGTGTTTCACTCTGAACTGAACAACCAATTGGTGGACACAACCCGTGCGTCGCTATTCAATTCCTTTCTTCAAAAATAGTTGTGGCCAAGCCGTGGCCACATAAATACGGCGAGCGTTGTATGTACTGGAACTACATCCTTTCTTACCCTTTCAACGCCCCCATGTCTCAAACCGCCGACACTGTAGTTACCCCAGCAGACGACGAAGCAATTGCCAGGGCCACAGCCCTCATTGAATCGTCGATCTCACGGGGCTACGCCTATGAAGTTTCCATTGAGCAGGAAGATATCATCATCGCTGAATGCGTCAGGTGAGGTCCCGAAGACACTATGATGGAAAGCTCATTTCAAGTTACTGATCGTGAAACCTCTCAGGATGATTAAGGACCCGGAGTGCAAATGGGAATCACCTAAAGATAAAAAACAGGCGGCGGAGCTCTTCAACGTCGCTTACGCTCGCGTAGCAAAGGTGAGTGGCCGCTCCAGACTGCCAGCGGGAATACATTGATCGAGCCAGTGTTTCTCAGGTCAAGGTAGAAAGGCGCAGCAGGCAGAGACGGAGGTGTTGTGTCGGAAAAATCGGATGAAGCTTGTTCGGCCATGTCGGACGATGTCAGACCTAATAAGGTCATCAGGAAAAAAGAGCCTTATGTGCTTTAGATACGTACTACATCGCCCAACACCGCCTTGTAGGGCATTATGGGCCTTTTAAGACCTAACAAGGCCTAACGGGGCTTATTAGGGCCTATAAGGTTCTCTCTGGCGATCTTTCAAAACCTCAGTTCCCGATGTTACATCGGGAACTTACTTCTATTCAACCTAACTTACTATTTGAACTAACTTAACTGGTGACTAGGCTACTTAAACGAATGGCTGGGGCCGGAGTTGAACACGCGCGAGATTGTGGAGTAATGACGCTCACTACCGCTAGACTAAGAGACCGACTCCAGGTGGCATCAGTTTGTAGACTGTATACCACAGCACTTGTCTGACAAGACCTTGCAGGACCAGACAAGACCTAAGAACATATTATGCACCATTTTGGGCAGCATATCTGCTCAAGAGCCCCAGCTGGGATCCTAGGCCCAAAGGGATGTAATGCAACATGGAACTTTTTGCAACCTATCAAATATTGTGACGCTGCCGGTTGAATCTCAAAATATTGAATAAAAAAATTAACTGTACTTGCGAAGGAACTTGAATATTCTGAACAATGTTAGCACCATCTGATGAGCACCCAGAGCCCGAATCCGAAGTATCAAGCCAGGGCCAACTTAGGGCCTGCTCGGGTGCTCGGACTAATGGAGCCGCTCCACTGCTAAACAAGCCGTATGGGTTCCCAGCCGGTGCGTCATCGACTGATTTTTGGTGGAGCGGCTCCGCGAACCGGACCACCCGAGCAGGCCCTTATGTGCCCTGAGTAGACCTTGAAAGGTGCTATAAGGTTGTCCGTGAAACCTTATAAGACCTTGCACGGTCGTAATGCCTTATAAGGCTAATGCGATTTTTCCGACATGGTTTTTCGGGTGCGCGTAAAGGCTAAGCTGTTAGGTTTAGAAGAACGAGGTAGCATGACAAACGGATGCCCTTTGCCGCTACATTGCGGGGTATATACTACTAGAGAAGTGATCTTACAATATTCTACAAAGTTCAACCAAGCTGAGTAAGTAATGGATATTAAGCAGCCTCTGGAATATTCTCCAGCAGACCAGTTGGAACACCAGAGTCTCAACATGAGGGAAAGGCACGCGCCAACGAAACACAGAGTTCCAGTGCTGATATCAATAGAAAAACTACTGAGTAGTAGCCGCGATGTTCAGGAATGAGGGTATCATTTATGGGCTGCCGATTGTTCGAATTCAAGCCCAGGGCCCGGATGACTTTGGACGCACTGAGCGCGAGGGACCGAGACAATTGTTTATGGAGGTATACGGATTCATGGAACAGACATTGAAACATATCAACGATAGGATACAGATAAAAAAAGTGTAACTGCATTTTGCGCAGAGTGGGCGTTCCGTAAGATCGCCGGGAAGATACCCTCAGCACCCCCCTCTCTGCCGTTTCGCCGGTGGCCGAGTGCTGGAAATTGGGGTCTCTGTCGGTGACTCCGTGTCTGAGCGCTTCCGTTTCCTGAGATCTCTTGGAGCAGGTTGAAGAGTCGCCGTTTCCTCCGGCAAGCCGCCGCGTGGCTCGACCGCAGGCTCGTCCGAAAGACCTGGCGCTGAGGTCGGTGTCGGGTTTGTCGCGTCCGGTGCTGGATCCGTGGCGAGCCCGGCGTCGGACGCGGCGCAACTGTGAGGTTCACTCTGTTCATTTCTTGGGAGGTCTTCGGCCAACAAAGGGAAGTCGCGGAGAGGATCGGCGAGGGCACACTCTGCCAACCACGGATGCTGAAGAGCTTGCAGTATCGTCATGCGCTTGTTTGGGTCCGTTTTCAGGAGACGTTTAATGAAGTCAGCGGCTGCATACCAATTTCATAAGTACAGCATAGTATTTAGTCGGCAGAAGACAGACCGTCGGAACTTAAGTTGGAAAAGCGGGCCGCGATTGCGAGGTCACCGCTTTCCGTCAGCGGATAATTCATGGAATCAAGGTCGGTCTCGCTTGGAAGGTTATCGCTTCCCGTCAACCTAGATTTCATCGAATCAAGTCGGGAATAGGTAGAAGTTGTAAAACAAGAGGTCGTACGTGACAAACGCGATCTGACCGAGACCCCAATTATCGACGCGATAATCATAGGCTTTGGCATCGGTGCCGTCCGAACGAACAAGCTCTGGAGCGCAATATTCCACAGTGCCACAACGGGTCTAAAGGGAAACGGTAAGAGACGAGCGACGGGAATCGTGAGCAGCAACCTTAAACTTCTCGTCACCGAACCTGGCCATTCCAAAGTCTGCAACTTTCGCCACGGGCGGATCGTCCGACGAAAGTAGGATGTTCTAATGGATTCTTCCTCAGTCCAGTATAGGAAGATGAAGAAAAGTAACCCGCCTCCGGCTTCAGATCGCGATGCACCACTTCGTTTTTGTGTAAATGCGCGATGCCCTTGCAGATTTGGTAAATTATATGTTTGGCTTTCGGTTCCTCCACACCTAAAACAATTGTTAATTCGTAAGCAGCAGGCTCGACCACAGAGGTTCTCGCCTAAAAGGTTTTCCTTTTCCAACCGTTCATGGATGAGCGTGAACAAATCCCCGCCTTCCACCAATTCAAGAACTAGATCTGGACGAAGATATGGGAAAGGATCATAGGAATTAACTGATACGTACCCAAACTGCCGTCCTTGTTGCGAAACGCGTTGAGATATTGGCAAATGTTCGGGTGGGGTTTGAGGGCTTTCATAACTTCCAGCTCCCGGATTAATAAATATTCTGGCCCTCTGGGGTCGTTCTGTTGGTGATGAGGATATGCAAGTATCTGGGACGTCAGAGTGGAACCGACCATGAGTGGAATGTTCTTCACAGCGACCTTGGTCTGGGTTGCGCGCTCCCTGGCGCTGAAAACTTCTCCAAACGCTCCCTTCTCGATCGAAAATGTGCTCAGCAGGTAATAATCCATCACCGGACGATGGGCCAACTCGAATGTATACTCTGACCCTGGGGAAACGAATCAATTTCAATTCATATATCCAGGTTCTCCCTACCTTTCCCTGCGAACACAATTGAACAGCCGTGTCGCAGGTTCTTCTCTTCCCCCTTCTTTATATTTTCACCGTCAACCTAGAAGATAGATTCGGTCGTAGATACCCTTGGTCTGCTGGTGGTCCAAAGCGCACCCGGGTGGGGTTTCTCGACTCGACACTGATTACAATCCGCACGTCGTTGGCTGCATCAATGCAGCGGATACTGGCATGGTGTTTACCTGTCTGCAATTCAGCGCGGACATGTGTAGAGTAGGTCAACACCCACTAATGGAGAGTTCAGTGGGCGGGAATACCACAGCTTGAACCTGGGGCCCCAAACCCTGAGGTTCACGTCCCAGGACGACGGTCGGCTCGATGAGCGGGATAGTGGCGCCATTTGGATCTTGGGGCTTGAGATAACCCCAGATACCGTTTACGGCCGGCTCGGGTTCAACGTCTTCAAATTGGGGAACTTCTTGGGTCTGTTCAATTTCCGACTCGGAAGAGCCCGAATCATCGTCGGGAAAGGAGTCCATGGTTAGAGGAGGTAAGTAGACGACGAGGTTGATTGGAGGTCCCCCATTCGCTCAGCTTTTATGGCCGCCTGGCTTCCTTTTGTCCCTTGTTTTCTTGTTGCCATAGCCAGCTTGTTTCCTTGTTCTCGGAGTTTCGTTATGAGAGAGAGTTGGTGCGGTTTCATGCGCGTCAATAGTAGTCAACATTGGCGCCACGCCGACCCGGCAATAGCCGAGTCTAGGCCGACACTGCCTCAAAAGTCTTGTTGAGTACCCGTTGCGCTGAGGGCGGTGGCTTGCTATCCGGGACGACACAAGCTAGGCTAGAGCTCCATAGTTTGATTTTTGGAAGAGAGACATGGCAGGAAACGATGCAGGCCAAAATATTGACGTTGTAAATTCTTAGGTTCGACGCGGCTGTGGTAGCGCGCACAACTGCACATGCATCATCCAGAGCTCATAAGTCCCACCAGAACAAGACTTAATGGCACCGTTGTCTTGAGCACTAAGATTCTGTGTGAGGGTGCGGTGTTTTGCTTGTATGTGTCCGCACTGATTTTTTCAACCACAGAACCCACAGAACCATCAAACACGAAGAAGACCTCCGTCGTCGACCGCATAATTTGAAGTTTGGTGAATAGCACTCACTTGGTCGTTGTACATCCCAGCCAAAATGAGGACCGTCGCATTGAACGGGAAAAAATCACCGCGTTGATATTCAAACCGATGGCGCGAGTCGGGGGTTTTTATTTCGGCGTGCTTGGGCCAAAGGACTTAGCGAAGGCGACTTGCCCTGCAGAGGCTCCAGTTCTGTGAACGACGATCGCTCCAACCGGTGGGGTGGTGTGGAGTCCAAAGACGGTAATAGGAAGCGTGAACCGGGAGGCAAAAAATATTGATGAGAAACCCATTAATGCGGCGGCCTTGCAAAACAGCCAGACGCCGTGAATGGATTCAAACGAGCTACCAGAGGCCGCGCAATGCGTCTTGTGGTGATTTTGAAGGCTTGAATAGGGTTGAACATGACCATACCGACTGTGTGCCGTAAGTTCAACTAGGATGTCGTAAGTTGAACACGACTTCCTTATTTGGATTCCATGGTTCAGATTGGAACGGTTCGGCTCCTGAACCTCGTGTACTAGTCCTGGTCAGTTCAAATTCCAACAATCGCGTGTGCGTGGAAATCGGGCACAGGACAAGATTGACTTGCGGATCATTTGATGTGGCGTCCTTGTGTTGGAAGAATTTTGACGAAATATGCAGGAATTATACATGTAACGAGTTCCGCCAACGGCGACCTCACGGGCAGCAACCGATACGCGTTTCAGCGGGCGCCATATATTTGAGAACAAAGGGAACAAATAGTGTGGCGTGGACCCACTCTGAATACAAGGGATGTGGGCTCCGTTGTTCTATACTTGGCTAGGGAGAACAGTATAAATTCAACAGGTTCCACACCTCTTGTGGCCACACACCTACACATCCAACATCCCAAGCCCTAATCCTACGTCCACCCGAACGATGTCTGACCCTCAAGCCCAGTCCCAGCTCACGAGCGAACCCACTATGGTCACGGTTCCATCCGTTCGCGATGCGAGCTCCCCGCCGACTCACGCTGAGACGTTGGAAGATGGGTGAGCTCCATGTGTTCACCATTCAATCCTTCCACGCTAAGGGACCGTACCGCAGTTCCGAATCCATGGTCAAAGCGACCAAGGACATGAAGGATGATCAACCCGACACAAAAGTCCTGGACAAGGAGTGAGTAGAATCCGCCCCCTTCCTCGTCACTGTTGAAATTCGATTATGTAGGTTGGAGTTAATCAACCGGGCAAAGGAGATAATAGAGGCCAAACCACCTGTGTAAGTTCACTCTGCCGCTTCCAGCACGTTCTGCCACTTCATGAGCTCTCCCACAGTCCCACATTTATCGCGAAGGCAGTCCAAGCGGCCAACGCGAAAGCAAACGACAAGGACGGGGATGCGAAAATGTTTATCTCAGCTGAAGACGAAAAGACACTTGGTGACCTCTTTACAGCGTGAGGGCTGCACTTGAATTAATGACCTGCACCTCTGGAGTCTTAAGTTTTCTAGGTCTGTGAACAAGGCGAAGACGGAGATACTGGACCTCATTGGCCCTAACCGCGAGTTATGGATTGAAGATGAGCCTGCCGAGGAGGAGGAGGAGGAGGAGGAGGAGGAGGAGGAGGATGGTATTGACCGCGACGGTCCCGGTGAGGGACATGAGGAACATGAGGGACCAATGTGAGTTCGATCCACCTACCACGCTTGTCTGCTTCTGAAATCTGAACTTCTCTAGAATTATGGACGAAGCCGCGGCGAAGGCCAGACTGACGAACCTCCTAGTTGCTAGCAAGTGGATAAAAGATGACCCTGCCGGCGAGCCCGAGGCACAAGCGTGAGTGCAACCCACCCTGCGAAGTTCTGCAAGTTGATCGACCTCTTCTTTGCAGGTCCGCGTTCCTCAACGAGATCATCCAAGAAAGCGAGGCCAAGGCTGCGGCCCGTTCGGCCCAGGTAAAAATGGATGCCTACAGACCTTACGCGTTGTGAGTATCGTCAGGTTGCCGTTTCACTCCATCAGATCTCAAGTTATATAGGTCAATTATCGAGGCGAAGGAGGCGTTGGACAAAGCGAAGGAAGCGCTAGACGAGGCGCAGGAGGTGTTCGACAAGAAGGAGAAAAGAATGAACGACTTGAGGGTTGTAGTGGAGAGACAGATCTTGCAGCAGAGGATGCAAAACGTGCTCGAATTATCGAGAGCCATGAAGGAGTTAGCAGAAAAAGTGTCCGCCGCAGCAGAGCAGAGGATCGAGCAAGAACGCAATACAACAACGGTGGCTGCGGAAGAGGAGCTCCAAGTTGTTGGCGAGTCGACTCTCGAGACTGCCATCAGCCCAATCGACCAAAACGGGGAAGAAGAAGGTCCTAGTGCTGGGAGTTCCAAATCTGTTGGAGCGGACACTAGTGAGTCGCGACAGCAGTGAAAGGGAGGAGTTGGTAACATCATAGAAAACAGTGGAGTCAAACGAGAATCACCAAGACGCTACTGGCTCGGCCAAGACCGAAATCAGTTCAATCGAGGGGGAAGGGAAGGAAGCTGATATCACTGCGGCAGAGTCTGTAAAGGTGGACGATAGTGCATAACTTTACTCGCTCGTTTGAATGGAATTTTTCGATGCAAGTTGTGGATTTAATTATGATGTTTCGATCCTGCTGGACACGGTCAATCAACGTGGAAGATGAGAGCAAATACCACGCCGCAGTTATAAAGCGACGACGTCGAAAACGAGAAGGACATGTGCCCACAAGCCGATTGATTATCACCTAAAACAAAAGCTGGAAAATCTGGTTCCACCAAGTTCGTAACGCTGGGCAGTGCGTTTGTAGGTCCGAACAATAGATGGAACAACAAGGGCGTTGCTCGAGAGTTGAACAAGAAAAACGGCGTTGGAAAGACAAAAGTGAACAAGGGAGACCGCAACCAGTTGAATCTGGGTAGATACCTTGTTCTCCGCTGGATAAATAGTGAGCAAGTGAGACTAATTATGACACACTCGCCTCGAGATGACACACTCGCCTCGAGCAACCGTGAAGTACGCCATTTGGGATCATATGCCAGACTGCATCGTGAAAGCACTGGAGGAAGCGAACGCCGACCCCGCTATCGGAAGATATGAGGTTGACGAGGAGGACATCGAGCAGCTATACGCACAGTGAGTTTACTTTCGTAGTGCTGAGACCACCAGCTGATGATTGAAAGGATCTTGAAAAGAGTGGGCACAGAGAGGGCGACACGGGCGGCGTTGGAAACCATTCGTTTCTACAAGGAGGACAGTATCAAGCAAAACAAATTAGAGGGGGAACGGAAGGTGCGTCGTATCGGGCTTCAACGTGTCGCGGAAGATTGAAGGATGACCCAGAAACGAGAGGCACGCGAGGAAGCCAAGGAGCAGGCACAGGCGAAGCTGATGGAGCAATGCCGCACGAGAGAGCTGAGACCCAGAAAGACGGTTGGTAGTGGACTCAGCGGGGAAACCACCAACAAGACCACGTCGGGCCAGACTCGTATCGAGGAATAGCGGCAGACCCTGTACTGAAAGTGACTGGGACTCAATGACTGTAATTAACGCAAAATCGTTCGGATTTCGCATGGTACTTAACTGTAGAGGCTCCGAGATCACGGCAAGGAATTACAAGACTTGAAGAAAGTCGTGTGAGAGTAGGCGGCCTGGCGAGGACCGCGGCAGGGGAGATGGTTGATGAAAGCGAGAGCTCGGCAAAACCCGACATTTCGTGATTCCCTCCACCATGTTCCCGAGCGGACGTATGCGCCCTCCTCCTTGTCCTGGGCTGAGCCCAAGTCGAATGCACATCCAAACACCTCGACCGCCCCCGCTCTACCGCCTGCTACGCTCCCTCAGAAGACGCATATGAAGAACGCCAAAACTCAAACTTCCTCTTCACGTTCCATTGGCAAACGTGCCCGGTCCTTACCCTTGATAACGGTGGCGAGCCAGCGCAGTCGCCTTCGTCACCATGAAGCTCGCGATAATCGCCACTTTCCTCGCCGGATGTACCTCTGGCGCTATGGCTTGGGGCGCTGCAGGTAGTACTACTCCAGAATCCGCTTTGTGTATCCGTCTCAAGAGTTCCATAGGCCATGAAATCGTCGCAACTATCGCGCAGATCCACCTCCACCCAAGCGTCTTTCCGACCATGTGTGCGATCCTCAACTTCACGTCCCCCAACCCCACCGAGCCGCCCTGCCATCTCGCGCCAATCGCGGCATGGGCGGACACACAGCGCCCGAAGATGCCGTGGTCTGCGCCGCTGCACTACGTCGGCGCGGTGGACGACTACCCGTCGCAGACGTGCGCATTTCCGGGCCCGCATGGCTGGGAAGGGCAAGACGGCGTCAATGTCCTGGGTGGGGTGCGCAACGTCACCGATATCCTTGTGGACTGGGTCGCCGCCGATAAAGCGGGTGCGGCGCCGGGCTATGGCATGGCGAACGAGGCGCTCAAGTTCCTCCTCCACTTACTGGGCGACATGCACATGCCGCTCCACCTCACCGGCCGCGACCGCGGGGGCAACTCCATCCCGGTCTTCTTCGGCGCACGGAAAACAAGTGAGTCTTTCTTGTCTGACCACTACCCTCGTCTAACCACGGTTTCCGCAGATCTGCACTCGCTCTGGGACGGCCTCCTCATCGCCAAAGCCCTCCGCTCCGTCCCGCCGCAATACTCCCAACCCCTGCCATACCCGCAAATCGAGTGGGCCCTGCGCGGCGCGATCTACGACTCGTACATCCGCATGATCATGTGGGAAGGCGTCCTCGGCGAATGGGAGCGCCAGATCCCTGACTGGCTTTCCTGCCCTGCTCCTCGGGTGCGCACCGACACTGACGACGACCTCATCTGCCCCCACCACTGGGCCGCCCCCATCCACGCGCTGAACTGCGAGCTCGTGTTCCCGCCCGCGCTCGACCAGCCGCCCTACAATGACACGCGCCCCTCGCCACCCACCGCCTTCGACCAAGCGGTGTTCTCCGCCGTCGCGGACCCCACGCCGCCGTTCTTGGAGCTGGACACGCCCGAATACGCCGGCGTCATCGCCGAGCGGTGGGTCGTCGAGAAACTGCTCGCGCAGGCGGGACTCCGCCTCGCTGGAATCCTCAACTACCTCTTTGTGGACTTCGGGGACGAAGGGGCGCGCAGGGACCTCAGGGTCCGATTTTGATTAGCCTCCGCGTGGAGTCGGCCAAGATGATCTTGGACGCTACTAGTATAGAGCTTGCTGTTGACCGTAATAGCACTTTTTTTGGTTGTTTTTGCATTCAGTGCTTCACGCTAGAAGGCGAACGAATTGTCCCGCTGCAGTGGTTTTGTGTCGACGACAAGTGACGGCCCTCAGGCTTCGGCCTGAAGTTCGGTTCTTAAGAGAGTAAAGGGCAGCAATCATCAAGCAAATGCTCTTTGAGTTCGGGTGTACAGACGAGGGGTGGGTGGGTACACTATAGCGACATATGTAGGTACTGTATATGTGTTGTTATAGTTATAGTATAGAATGCAGGGAGACAGACAAAGCGGGGAGGGTAGGTAGGTAGATGTGAGGGCGAGAAACAGGCGAGTAGCACGAGATGCGGTGTGCAGGATGATGAGGTGTGCGGGATGATGGGGATGAGATGGGATGAGATGGAGGGGAATAGGACCAGTGAGGAGTATGCAAATATACAAAAAGGAATAAAGAAAAGAGACCGAGATGGATGGAGAGATGAAAAAGAAAAGAGAAGATGACAGAGAAATCCGCGCGGTAAGCCTACCGCTTCCCACTCCGCGCCCGCGTCGACCGCCTCGTCCCCACAGGCGTCTCCTCGCTTTCCGCATCCACAACCACCTTCGCCCGCGTCTTCCGTGTTGTACTCGGCCCCGCAGCAGCTGCGCCAGCAGCTTTCCCCCCGCGCCGCCCCTTCGGCGGCGGCTTCGGCGGCGAGTCCTGGGTCGCGCGGCTCCTCTTGCGCGCAGGCTCACGCGGCGGCGGCGTCTCCCCCGCGCTGCTCAAAGGGCTGCTCGCCCCCGTCGCCGTCACGTCCCCGTTGCCCCGTTCGTCGTCGTCCCCATCGTCATGCCCGTCCTCCGGCAACGGCGTCAGCGGCCGCGCCCGCTTATTCGAGCCCTTCCCATTCGACGTCACGCTCCCGCTCCCACTCGCCTCCGCGTTCGCAGGTTTGCCGTTCGCCTTGGGCGTGGGCACCACACACGCCACATCGCCATCCCGCGGCGGGCCATACAGCTCCTCCTGGCTGGGCGACAAAGGGCCGTCGACCTGCTGTTCATGTTCATCTTGCTTCTTCGGTTGTTGCGACGACTGCGAATTCGCATAGCTCACCATCTCCCACGACGGCTCTACAAGCGACTGGCCCGTCTCCGCCGCGTGTTGGATCACCTCGCTCCGGCGCTGCAGCGCGCCGCGCTTGACCAACGGTAGGCTGGGCGGGGTGTTCGACGGCGGGGTGAGGCTGAGGCGGCCGTGGTCGAGCGGCTCGGTGTCGCCGCTGGCCGCGGTCGAGGGCAAAAGCGCAGCGCTGCTCCCGTGAAGCCGCAGGTGCTGGATCCCCTGGCTTACAGCGTCTGCCTCCTCTCCCCCAGGGGCATCGCCGTCCATCTCCTCGCCGGCTCGGGGCGTCAATACCGGGGCCTCGACATCGACGAAACTCAGCTCCTCGGCGGTGCGCATTGACACGTCCTCGGACACGGTCGAGCCGGCGGTGGGCGTGGTCGCGACGGCAGGGTACGCCAGGGGCGTCTCGATCTGCAACTCGTAGCCATCGAGCCACGGGTGCGTAAGCGCGGTACTGAGACGCATCCGTCTACGGGGGTCGAACTCCAGTAGTTGGCGGATGAAGTCGGTTGCTGCAACGAACGTCAGTCATCAAGTGCTGCTTTGGATAAAGGCGAAGCGAAGCCTACCCTCTGCAGAAAGGTCCATCCCCTCCAGTTGCGACCAATCGATGATGCGCTGCGCGATGCGCACCTTGAGGTCCTCGTTGGTGTTCTCGATAAAGGGCGTGGTGTTGGTGAGCCTGAATAATCGATGAGCGAGAACGCAAAAAAGGAAACGGCTGACGCGCACATCGAAAACAAGATAACGCCCACACTCCAGCTGTCCACCAATGAGTCGTACCCGCTGCTATTCTGCTGCGTGACGACCTCGGGCGCGAGGTACGAGGGGGTACCGCACATCGTCTGCGTGTGTGGTTAGCGTGAGCAAAAGCCAAAGACGAGGACACACCTTGAGCATGGTCATGCTGTCCACGATCTTTGCGAGCCCAAAGTCGGCGACCTTGACGATGGGTGGGTCGTCGGAGGTTAGAAGGACGTTCTGAAAGTATGTGAGATTGTCGTCTCCAACGAGAGCAGCGCCAGCCAACCTCCGGCTTCAAATCCCGATGCGTGATCCCCTTGCCATGAATGTACGCTAACGACTGGCAGAGCTGGTACGTGATGTGCTTCGCGGTCTCTTCGTCTGTGGATGGTCAGCTTACGAAAGGAGAAGAAGAGGAGAACGACGCACCAAGCCCGTTCCGCTTGAGGATAAAGTCGAGCAGATCACCGCCTGTGATGAGCTCGAGCACGAGGTCTGGAGGAGTGTCAGTTTGCGACATCGGCACAGAAGGGGGACGGACCTATGCTCCCATTCGCATTCCAAAACACCTCCCGCAGCATACAGATATTCGGATGCCGGAGCTCCTCCATGATGCTGATCTCGCGCGACGAGGTGGGCGGTGGGCCAGAGGTGGGGGCATGGCGTTTTGTCTGCGAAAAAAAAGTTAGCCGGTAGCCGAAACGCCTCGTGCTCGCGCCCACAAAGCGCACCTCATGTATAACCTTCACCGCGACCCACTCGCCGGACGCTTTGTGGAGGGCCTTGTAGACAGTAGCGAAGGAACCCTGGCCAAGCTCGCTGGAGATGTCGTACGCGTGATAGAGGGCGCGCTTCTCGACGGTGGAGACGAGGTCGCGGAAGATGTAGCCTGGTGCTAGTAAGACACCTTTGCACGGGTGAAAGACAGGCCGATGCGCACGATAATCAAATATTCCATCGGACTCGCGCGAGGTGGACGCGACGCCAAACGCGACTTCGCTCCCGTCTTTGAGAATGCGGCGCTGGTTTTTGCCTATTTTTTCGCCGTTGATCTGTGGGCAATGAGGAAAGAACTTGATCAAAGGGACGGCACACACAAAGGTGCCATTGCTCGACAAATCGTCGATGGTGATGATGGAGTGTGCGTTCTCGAGCCCGTTCCAGCTGATGACCGCGTGGAAGTTGCCTGCGTCGCGTTACTTTGTGTGCCCAGAGAAACAACGAGTACGCACTAATCTTGAACCCCGGCAAGATGAAGTTGTTCGTGAGATTGCGTCCGACTTGTATCTCGGGCTCATGTTTGCCGAACTCTCGTCGGGCAAGGCTCTGGCTCAGGCACGGTTGGAGGAAACCCCAGAGGTGGCTCGTGTCCTGAGCGTTCTGCTCAGGCTGCTCCTGGGTGGATTCTTGCGTGTCTTGGGTAGATTCTTGGGTTTGCACGAGGTCCTCGTCGTTGTCCATGGTGTTGGCCTCGTCTGAAGACGACGACGAGGGAGGAAGAGGGAGAGAGGCGACAAAGAAAGTTGTGAGACAGTTAAGGTTAAGCCTAACCTGAAGGGGATCGACGATATGTGCCGCTTGGTAAGCTGGACCCTTTGTCTCGGTCCTCCTTGACTCTTGAGTCCTTGGTCGTCTTTTGGGCCTCACTGTGCCTGCGAGAGCTTCCTTATCGCTTCAACTCAGCCGCAGTCGTCGTCTTGCTTATCACCTGGATTTCTTTGTCTCTCGGCTCGAAATACAACAACCTTATCCGAACCTTATACTTTAGCTGGCCTCAATCCGTTTATTCCGGGCTCTTCCTCTGGCGAACTGACGAATTCAATTCCTTGAGCTCCCGAACGCCCTGGAGAAATAGGACCCCGGCATATGCGGTTGGAGGTCCGATCCAAATTCCCAGGATTTCGCCACTTCCGTACCTGCCTTTTCCCGTCGGATTCGTACGCATTGTGATCGGGTAGGCGATTTTTTGCCTCGAAGTGTACGCATTGTGGATCGGACCTTCGTGCACGAGAAGGGTCTTTTCGGGAGTTTTTTTGGTGAGTTGGGCGATATTTTCTCATATGTTCTGCATCCCCAGTCGTGGGTGGGTTGGAGGACCGTGGAGTGGGCCTAACCGTACGCTCCAGGATCGAACCTTGGTCCGGCGACCCCATTCCGTCAGCAACTTGGATCGGACCTGCTGTATTTTTCAGCAGAAACTGTCCGCATTCTGATCGGACCTAGAGGCGGTTTTTGGCCCAATTCCGTCCGCACCAGGATCGGACATATAACCGTATATGCCGGGGTCCTGGAGAAATGCATTGCCGACGGGGTACGATAGATTTACGTTTGATTTCAGAACGACCCTGAGCGCTTTGGCGCCCATACTCAGGCTGCTCTGGACGGGAAACAAGACGCAGGGGACACACCAGGTCTCTGTCGCCTCGCTGCCCATCGATCCAGATGCGTTCTTCTGATCCCCGTCCCAAATTCAGAGACGCAAAGTCTATTCGACCGGTGGCGGAGGACCTGTAGGGACCCCTGTCATTTTAGCGGTCCTCGGGAAAATTGCATCGTACTGCCGGCAGGGAGAATCCACGGTACACTCAAGTTCGGCGCTCGGTGGGTCGTTCTAGCCTCTGGCCCAGAACTCTCGACGCTTCAGTTTGACACCAACCCTGCTGTACTCTCGAGGCCAATTCAAGTTGTACTGTTAGACCTTCATGTCCTGAAATTTTCCTGTTTCACGCTCACTCGATCAGCGCCCCTGGAAAATGCTCTTGAATGAGATCCCCTGGCCCCAAGACATAGGATTTTCTGTCGACGCCCATATAAGGCTCGGTTCGGGTGGGGTTTCGGTCAGTATGGACCACACATTCTTTGGCCCTCTGTTGAGGTTTGACTGCTTTGGAAGCTACACTCCTCGCCCCGATCTCAGCAAACTCGAAGTTCGAAGAATCGTCCGACCGTGGCCCAAAAATGGAGAGTATTCGCTCAACGCGCACAGATAGAAGTGTTTCATCCATTGTCCGTTTGACCATAAGAATACAAAGTACGGTAGGGGTATCAACATACATCGTCGTTTAATCACTGACGCCCGAAATCAGAATTGGCAGTGGCGCAAAGGGACGAAAAACTCACAGAAGAGAGAGCGTCACATCACCGTGCACCTTGGCCTTGATCTGCACGTCGACGTCGAGGTTCAGGTCGAGCCGCAGCTTCAGCGTATCCTTCCCGTCCCCCCCGCCGCCGCCAGCGACCTGGCCGAGCGTGTCCCCGAGCACCGGGGCCTGCTGCACCAGGGAATCCGCCTGAGACTGCTGCTGCTGCTGCGGCTGTGAGCGCTCGAGCTGCTGCTTGTCAGGCCCATCGACTGGGGGCTGCTGCTGCTGCTGTCGTTGCTCCTCAGCCTCCGGCCGCCGCTTCGTCTTCGCAGCGGGCTTCTTCTCCCGTTCCGTCTCCGGCGCAGGCTCGGGAGAGGGCGAGCGCGACTCCTGCTCCTCCACCACCGGCTGGGGGGAAGGCGACGAAGGGCGCTGCTGGTCGTGGTCGTCGTGTTCGACCTCCTGCGCGGGCGAGGCAGAGCGCGGCTTCTCCGGCTCGGGTGAGGGCGATCGCGACTGTTGTTCCATCGCTGCTGGCGATGGAGATCGCGACTTCTCTGGTGGAGGTGAAGAAGGACGCGACTTCTGCTGTTCTGTCTCGGGTCCGGGCGAAGCAGAACGCGATTCTGGTCGTTGGTTTCCCGCTTGGTCTTCGGGAGATGGAGAACGGGAAGGAGAGCGAGATTTAGCGTTGTCGGACATTATTGGTGTGTTGAGCGTCTTGGAACTGCACGCGACTATTTAGCGACATTGGTCGATGGGCCGTTGTGGAGAAGGGTGTCCATGTTTCCCGATGATGAGGAATGGTCGTCATTGTGGATCTCTGTTAACCCCAGTTATAGCTGCCGTAATCCGGGGCTGATTTTCTTCGGTGGTTAATCTGGGAGGGCGACTGCGACTGGGAAAAGGTCGAGGAGGTCGGAGGATGTTATGTCGTCGATAACCCAAACGTTGAATATATTTTCTCTGCTTGCAAGTTTTGTTCGAATTATTTTTCGCGACTTGATGAGCATCAAATGCGCATGATGGTTCGTGCAGATCTCCGTCGTCATTGAGGAATATTTGAGCAGAGACTCAGAGGAACTCGAGAGCAGCAGAGTAGAGAGTGTCGTCTTCTGTGGTCCTTCCCATTCGCAGACAGTCCCAGGCCTTCCGTACCGTCCCGGACCGTCTCTTAAATCTTCTGGCGAATGATCAAGCCAAAGACCGTCCTCGACAAGTCTTCCCAAGGTCTTTGAGTCAGAATAGTGCGCTTTGGGGTTCTTGTACTTGAAAGGTGCATGTGGGTCGTACATTGCGCGATGCATTGGCGATCTTCGAAGGCAAAGAGCGTCCACAATAAATAAATGGCGTCGTAGACTCGTAAATTTGACTTCATTTCTTCAGCGGGTGCACTTGCGATGAAATTTGAGCACATCACGTCTGACGAGGCGCCGCTACTATGCGTCATGTCTCCACGACGGTCCTGGGTCGATATAAAAGCCAGTCTAAACGACGGAGCATTAATCCAGAACCCACACCACAAACATGTCAGATATGGACACACCCGCTCCCCCGAAACAACAAACTTCGTTCGACGACCCCAACCCTGGAGCCGACACAAACGTCGGCGAAGGCGAAGGCGGCAAAGACGAGCGCTCAGACCAGGAGAAGGAGACCGACCGCAAGCTTGCGGACCGGCTCTCGCGCATGATCGAGGAAGCCAACCAGAAGTGCACGCCGTTGTGCAAGATGATTCGCAAGGTGCGTGACTCTGCGCGTTGCCTGCTTCGTTTGACGACTAACCCGTTCTCCATAGCACATCGAGAACATGGAGGCGCAGAAGGAGGAGGACCGGGACGAAGGGGAGCTTGTGAAGAACGTTAAGCCGTTGCTCGAGCAGGCGGAGAAGATCCTGAGCGAGACCAACGGCGCCATCCGTGGCGCTGATCCCGACAACCGGCTGAGCAACAAGGCGACGCGCAACATGCATGACCACAAGGCGACGGAGGAGGAGCAGCGTCTCGCTGAGGCACTCAAAGTCGTGAGTAAAGGAAAACTTGCAGTTTCATGGCTGTTGACAACCCTTCTGTAGCTCATGGAGGAAGTCGGTGGGACTATCGAATGGGCGAGAGACAAACTCGATGCGTTTCCCAAGGCGAAGCGGGACCTCGGCCCTCTCCTCGATGCTCTTGGCCGTACGTGTACATGGTCTTGAATGTGATCGCAGTTTACTCAGGCTGTCCACAGAACCCTTGACCCAGATCGTTGGAGGTGTTGGACTTCTCCTCTCCGGGGTTTTGAATCTGGTTGGTCGCTTGCTCAGCGGGCTCGGTCTCGACAGTATGTTGAAGGGTATTGTCGCTGCTACTGGTCTCGACAAGATATACAAAGGCCTTGGACTCGGAAAGTGGTTGAATATGAAGTAGTATAGCTGCAGAAGGACAGTAATTAGTTGTATCATTATTCACGGACAATAGACGACTGAACTAGAAAGTGGTCGATGGTGGCTTCAGACAGAGAGGCTTGTGCCTGGATACGTAAGTATCTGGGTCTAGCATACGTGCAAATTTTACACCCCGGATTGCCTTTTCTGGACAGCACAGCCACTCTCCAAAGACCGCTGTGTTTTGAAATCCTATCGAGAAGCACTCTGTCCATCCACCTCTGGTTTTTGTGTGCCAGTACGGTAGTTTTAACGTTCTCTTTACGTAGTTACAGGCAAATGCAATTCCCCAGTTCACTTTCACTTCACTTTCAGTAGTACTTAACTAAGTTTAACACCTTGAACCACAACCGGACTCCATTCCGCGTCATTGGTTGAGTTAGAGCTTTGGAGGTGGTGACAGTTTCAAGCAGAGCAAGCAGAGGTTCGTAATAATGCGGCCCATGTGAGTATGTATTCGATGGTTGCTGTACACATTCGTTGAACCAGGAAAATTCAGCAAGGCAAAATAAACCCTTCAAGCTCACCACAGTAGGGTTGACTGCACTCGCCGATTGAGAGGCATTCTGAACCCTTGGAGCCACTTGCTCGAGGAATGAATTCTAGATATCAACGACGGAGGGTGAAGACAGGATGATATTTTTGTTAAGCTCTCATGCACAATTGAAATTTGCCAAAGGCTGTGGTATTAGAAATGGTTTGAACGGTGCACAGGACGTATCCAGGCTCCGCCCGGCAGGGCCATTCCTCAGGTATTGTTTGTTGATGTGGCCGTAGGCTTCTGCCTCTTATGTACACTGCAGACCTTCGCCGATATTGCTCCTTGCTCCGCCTCGTCGCTGAATGTTTTGAGCTGCATCAACTGTTGAAGCTATCGATATTCGCCCGAGGCAGTCTTCGACATTATTGAATTGGACGCCTCGTGTCAGTCATATTGAGTTTCCTCTTGTCGTGACCTTTCTGCACCGAGCGGCGGAACTTTGAACCCACGAATAGCCCAGCGCCGCTCTTTGTTCATTTTCTCCAAGACGCTTAGGTGCCGAGTCGTCAAAGCGTCGACAAAGCGCTAAAGGGAGATACTTCCCATCAGGAAGCAAAGAACAACCACTTTCTTTGAAGTGTGCCACATCTTAAAAGGACAATGGAATCTTGAATCACTAACACTATATCCCTCTCTTCCTCTTCTTCTACCACCATGGACGCAGATGACATGGATTCCGAGACTTACAACAGCCTCCCAGAGACGCAGGAGCGGATTGAGCCGACCCCATCCCCGCCCGACCCAGTGCGCGATGCCGCGCTCTGGGGATACCTTCAACGCTATCCGGGAGACGCCTTTGTTCCGTGGGAGCGGTACGACCTGCGCCGCGACTGTCCCGTGGTGACGTTCGGACGCCACCCAAAAAACACGATCTCGCTCTCGCATGATCTGACCTGTGAGTGGCCCTCAAACGTCCTCTATATGCAGACGAGTTAACGACGCGTCTTTCAGTGAGTGAGTACCGGCGAAGCGTTGTTGTTTCACTGCTGGGGGGCTAACGAAAGCGAAAAGGTTCATTACACGCCACTCTCCGCTGGGTTGGTGTGCAAAACGGTGTTTCGGTCGTCACATTCGAAGATCACTCGGGAAATGGGAGCTATGTGCGTCTCGCATGATTAGCTGTATCCTAGAAGCTTACATATCCGCAGATCGAGGGCACTAAACTGCTAAAGAGCTCACGAACACTGAGGAACAAAGAGGAGATATCTTTCGGGAGTCCCCAGGCGCCACCCCCGGGGAACACTAGCATCAAGGATTTCCGTGCGTCTCTCTCCTTCATTCGTGTCCCTCCAACCCATTGGCCATCCAGGATTCATATACCACGATCTCGCCTCCCCGCCGCGCGGGGTACTGGAGCGGTACGAGCTTGGGGAAATCGCAGGAAGGGGGACCTTTGCGACGGTGTATAAAGCATATGACAAGAAGGACGGGAAGATATTTGCCGTCAAGGCTATCCATAGGGTACGACCTTTATTCTCTCGTAAATGCCCTGACCAACCTTTACGAACGCAGCATAAGAGTCTAAAGCTTCAAACCAATACCGAAGGCGAAACGGTGAACCCGCAGCACCTCCTCGTGCGGCGTGAGATCGACGCCATGACGAAGCTGAGGCATCCCAACATCTCCTGCCTCATCGACCACTTTTGGAACGCAGACGGGAGCATCGGTTCGTCTTTTATGCTGCTGAGTGTACATAATCTGAGTAACGGACCTTCTCGTAGATCTCGTCGTAGATTGGATGGCGGGAGGTGATCTGCACGGATTCATCCAGCAGCACAACGGCCTCAGTAAGGCTCTTGCTCTCCGTTCTCGGCCGTCGATTTAGCTTTGCGCAGGTGAACGGATGACCAAGTACCTGATGCGCCAGCTATGCGAGGCGCTGGCCTTTGTTCATGCCAATGACATCGCACATCGCGATCTGAAACCCGAGGTACGCCTCTTCCCATTTGGTACATTTATTTTGACGGCTGAACACAATCCGCAGAACATATTGCTAACTACGGATCGTCCGCCGATCCTCAAGATTGCTGATTTCGGGCTCGCGAAACTGGTCGACTACGAGACCCGGCTCACCGTACGTTACCTTGCCTTTACTTTCACTCGACTCCAACCTAATCGTGCTCACAGTCAATATGCGGCACACCCATGTACCTCGCGCCCGAGTTTCGACTGCACATGATCCACGGCACGGGGTACGGCAAAGAACTCGATGTTTTCGCCGCTGGTGGTAGCATGTATAACTGGTACGCGTCGCTGCTTCCTTCCGCCGAACTGCAGCTCAGTCGACAATAGCATAGCTTTTTGTCGTGCTCTGTATTCCGACATGCCGGAAGGCAGGTTTCTCCTCGAACACGCCAGGGAAAAGCCGGATCGGGAGGTCGACTATCGCACGATCGAGGAACATGTTATCAGTGTGGACAGGGAAGGATATCCGGTGTATCTGAGCACATACGGTACGCGCGATGGCTTGCTTTCCATATGTGTCCTCATGTTACCGTTCTTTCGCCTAGGCCGACATTTCCTCCGCGGTCTGATGGAGTCGGACCCCGTCAAGCGGCTCACAATGGTTCAGGCACTTGCGCACCCCTGGTTCACCTTCGACCAAGCGGACTCGTACACCCCGCCGGCCGCGGCGGAACCCACCGACGAGTGTGACGCCCTCGCCTCCTCCTTCCAGGACGTCGTCATGCACACCCGCCCTGCGACCGGCGGTGCGACCACCGCCACCCCCACCGCAGGCAACGTCCCAGCAGCGCCGATGGAAGCCAACGAGGACGACGAGATCGCGCCCGGCCTCCCTTCCCTTGTGAAGAACCCCCGCATGCTGGAGCGCCAGCGCGACGTCCTCGAGCGCGCGCGGAGCCAGCAGCAGCTGTTCGAGCCCCCGCCGGAGCTGCTGCGGGATGCCTTGAAGCTCCTACCCGCCGCCTCTATGCCCAATCTTGACCTGGTGGGCCCGGCCGGGTGTGTGACTTTCACGAACAAACGCAAGTACGAGGTGGATGGTGGCAATACGGACATGCGCCGCACGATGTCGCCGGAGCGCGGGAACGACCTGCCAGTGGAGCCGGCGTTGAAGAGGGGGAAGAGCGAGCATGGGGTAGATGCGGATGCGATGGATGTGTCGCCGAAGAAGCGCGGCGGGAGGGGGCGCGGACGGTAAAGCAAGGCTTCAAGCACTGTACTAACATCTATTGGCTCGCTCCGGCACTTGCGAACAACTACACATATGTATATCTAGATTGGACTTGTACATAGCAATCCGTACTCATACTTGTATCATACACCCGTAAAATTATGAAGAGATTGGCAGGAAAGGAGACGCAGTGGGTGCCATACACAAGTACGACTGGTAAGCGGGAAATCCCGTTTACCTCGAGGTAGGGACCGTTTGGCGTGAAGAGAAGTATATGTTCTACCGTTGGGTATGGGCTGAACGCGACTGGGGTTCCGGACCAGACACTGCGGAGTGCTGTGATGCAGGACGCTCTGGAATCCCCTGTATTTCGAAGATCCGTGTGCGATCTGAGTGGTCAGAAGTACACATGACGCCTGGCCAAGCCGGCCCATCCTGCATATGCGGCGGGTTGCTGTAGATACAGCGGAGATTGGCGCCCACAGAGTCCATGGTCTGGATCAGGGTTCCGGCGAACATACTTCGCACCTCTATTTGCTCATCCGAAAAGAGGAGCACATATGGCCACTGAAAAGCCACCGAGTGCGCTGGTGTTCTCCATTGGACATGATCTTTTTCTTCTTTTCCTACAAACACCCCGAATGCTGGAAACGAATGAGTAAGAGACAGAGACCTCGGGCGGATGAGTGGCGCGCACTTGGGTAACATATCAAGTATGTTTCGTGGTCGCATGCGGTGATTCCGATCGGAGGTGGGTCGCCTTCGCTCGATTTTGAAGCGGAATCCAAGTCAGTGTAACGGCTGGATGGGCCGCTTGGCTCGATGAGACGACTGAACGGGCCTTCAGACGATGTTTGGTCAAATCATGTCACGTACTAGGTGCGCCCGACGGCCTCGTAGAAGTTCTCTTTGACCTTGGAGAGGGGGCAGAGGACCACGCCCTCGCGGGTCAGGATCGCCCAGCCGCCGTCGATGAAACACAGATCAAGCCAGGGCTGAGAACCCTTCTCGTCGTGATAGACAAAGTCCGTATAGCTCTACTCACGGAGACGCGTTAAAGAAGGCGATGTGCAAATGACAGAAGCGGAGGCGACGCACGGTTCCGACCTCGACAAACCACTGGGCGTTCTTTTGGAGGTGACGTGCAAACCAAGATGGGCGCTTTTGCCCAGAGATGACCTGGTCGTTGGCTTCCAGCACCCCGCAGACCTTCCCATGCTAGATAAGTAGGGAATGGTGAGGATGTCGTGGAACGGGATGGTTAACGGATTGGATACGGTACCACATGGAGATTCTGGTACTCGCGTCCAGTGCAGTGTCGCAGGTAGACCACGATGTTTCTGCCGTGAAGGTCGCAAGCAATAAACATGATTGCTTTATGGTTCCATGGAGTGACTCGGTGGAGCTCGACTTGCTCAGGATTTTCTGCGGCGATGAGGTCTCGAATGGCACACGCCCAGATAGAGCGAACCGCCGCGTGGGGCTAGCTAGGTGTCAGCCAACCGTTGTGTCGTGGCAGTATTGACCAACTTTGTCTCCGAGTACCAGAACGACGTCGAGGTTGTGCAACACCGCGCAATGGGTCACATTTTTCAGAGTCATGACCCGCCGTAGGCCTGCGAGACAGAAAATCAGCAACCCTCGTCTTGATCGGAGGCGAATGGACAAACCCCCTCCCTGGCGTGAACCCATCCACAGCCCGTCTTCATACCCCAGGAATATCAGTTCATGGCCATTGTGGGACGCTATGATTACAATGTGATTACGCAGAATAAAACGCAGCCTCAGGACTGACAAAAAGGTTCTGCACAGTTGAGTCTCCCGGACGGTGTCCGCGTCACTTCGAGGGTCAAACCTAGTGGTACAATATCGAACACCTTCGGGGAGATCAACAGCCGGCCGCCTCAGACAAAATTACAACATACCTGCGCTTCGACTTCTCTGAAGGCATTTGCGACCTCGTACATCGTAGGCCGTGCCGACGGATCGTGGGCCCAGCATTTCTGCATGGTTTCCCATACAGAATCAGAGAGATCTCCTTGGGTCATACTGATCAGAGGTTTTGGGGGACGAACGCCGGCCAACACATCCGTCATGACCTGGAAATCACTGCGTTGCTCATAGTGCGGGATTTGATCGGTGAACAGCTGGTTATAAGTGAACAAAGGTATAGTCGGCATGCAGTCGAACCACATACCTCGTAACAAAGGCCCGCGAATGAGTACACGTCGACAGCGGGTGCTTTCCGTAGATATCCGCCTCCAAACTGACTCGGGTTGAGTACCTCTGGAGGAAGCCATCGCACATTTCCGCGTGTACTGCTGGTGCTGGACGAGGTGATCGTGGCTAGCGAGTCAGCTAGGATAGCGAGACCAAAGTCGGCCAGACAAGCGTTGCCGCGCGCGTCGATGAGAATATTGGCGCCACGGATGTCACCGTGGATGACAGCTGGGCTGCGTTCATGCAGGTAGATCAACCCAGCCGAGACTTGCAGCAGCTGAGGAAACCAGTCAAGTTTTGGAAAAAGAGGTGCGGCTGGATACAGTACCAGGGCTTTGCGGTCGGCCGTCGGATGCGCTTTGTTGTAGGTCATTACGCTTCCAGCATCCATCCAGGGTGCAACCATGCATAATCTGCCCGGAAAGACGGTTTTTGAAATCCCTAGAAAAGGCAGGATGTTTGGGTGCTGCATCTGCCTCCATATAAGGGCTTCGCGACAAAAGTTCTGGGAATTTCGTTAGATCATGGGTTATTATTTGCCATGGAAAGCAACCTTTTCGACCTCGGTCAGGAGAGCGCCTGCGATATGGATACGCAGGACTTTCAGGGCAACCGCGGTGTTGGTTAGCTGCCCCTTGTACACATCAGCGAAACCCCCGCCGCCTGCGGGATCCCTTGTATCACAGACGACGTTCTCGAGGAGGAAGGACGTCGGCAGAAGGCGTGACTTTTGGGAAAGCTTGAGCAGGCACGCCTCGGAGCGTAGAATGAGCTGGTCTGTTTGTCCGTCGGCCCGCAGAACGTCGAGAGTCACCAAAAGTCTGTCCATGAAGACCACTGCATCATTGCCACGCAGTTTGAAGACTGCTTTGCGCTCTTCCTCCGATAGCAGTAACTGCCGGAGCTCTTCGACTGGGAGGGGTTGTGGCATGGTCCGCATGGACAGTGAACCGCGTGGACGAACTCATTTAAAGCTCCAATAAGCGCTGGCATCACAGAACTGCGCGACCGCAGGCGCCCAGGGCCACATGCATGATGTCTTGAACGATTGCGACCCACGATAGGTGCGGGAATGGTGGCAAGGATGCTCTTGGTTCGGAATCCGGAATACCGTTATTACTGGAAGAATACAGCTTCATACAGGCGCAGTGAAGATGGGCGAGGAATATTTGAGGGTCGGGGAGGGTCGGGATTCGGAAGGCAAGCGATCATCGATCATTTTCCTACCGACTGCGACCTCAACGCAAGCGGCGACCAGCAGCGAGATGGAAGCCGACAAGAGATCGCGCCCGGCCTAGTCTCCCTAAGGCGGACGAAATTCAGAGCCGGCGCAAACTTTCGCGCGCTCACAGATCAAGGCATACAGTACGAAGGTTCAGGGGAATTGGTCGACTCTGCCCTCTGAAAGACTGGCCCGGCCTTCCGTCGCTTTGTGAAGAACACCGCATGCTCAAGCTGATTATTTCCGGGTTGGCTCTCGACTTGCAACTCTCACTCGCGGAACTTCGACTGCTTGCTAAATCCGTATCCTAATAATTTTGCTACCGCCCATCGGGATTTGAAGCCGGAGGTGGGTTGGCGCTGCTCTCGTTTGGAGACGACAATCTGACATACTTTCAGAAGGTTTTTGTCAACCTCCGATGACCCACCCATCGTCGAGGTCGCCGACTTTGGGCTCGCAAAGATCGTGGATAGCATGCTCAAAGTGTGTCCTCGTCTTTGGCTCTTGGCCACGTTGCACGCAGACGATGTGCGGCACCCCTCGTACCTCGCGGCCGCCGAGGTCGTCACACAGCAGAGCAGCAGGGGGTACGACTCTTTGGTGGATAGCTGGAGTGTGGGCGTTATTTTGTTTCGATGTGCGTGTCGACCGCGTCCTTTCTTTGCATTGTTGCCTATCGGTTATGCAGGCTCACAAACCTCACGCGTCTTGTGCAGAGGGTGGGCTCGTTTTGCCTTTATTCACACCAGCAACTTGACAACCTTCGTTACAGCAATCGACTTCATCCGCCAGCTACTGGGGTTCGACCCCGGTAGACGGATGCGTCTCAGCACCGCGCTCACGCACCCGTGGCTCGACGGCTGCGAGCTGCAGATCGAGACACCCCTGGCGTACCCCGCCGTCGCGACCACCCCCACCGCCGGCTCGCTGTCCGAGGACGTGTCAATGCTTACCGGCGAGGAGCTGAGTTTCGTCGATGTCGAGGCTCCAGTATTGACGCCTCGAGCCGGCGAGGAGATGGACGGCGACGCCCCGGGGGGAGAGGAGGCAGACGCTGTGAGCCAGGGAATCCAGCACATGCGGCTTCACGGGAGCAGCGCGGCGCTTTTGCCCTCGACCGCGGCCAGCGGCGACACCGAGCCGCTCGAGCACGGTCGCCTCACCCTCACCCCGCCGTCGAACACCCCGCCCAGCCTGCCGTTGGTCAAGCGCGGCGCGCTACAGCGCCGGAGCGAGGTGATCCAACACGCGGCGGAGACGGGCCAGTCGCTTGTAGAGCCGTCGTGGGAGATGGTGAGCTATGCGAATTCGCAGTCGTCGCAACAACCGAAGAAGCAAGATGAACATGAACAGCAGGTCGACGGCCCTTTTTCGCCTAGCCAGGAGGAGCTGTATGGCCCGCCGCGGGATGGCGATGTGGCGTGTGTGGTGCCCACGCCCAAGGCGAACGGCAAGACTGCGAACGCGGATGCGAGTGGGAGCGGGAGCGTGACGTCGAATGGGAAGGGCTCGAATAAGCGGGCACGGCCGCTGACGCCGTTGCCGGAGGACGGGCATGATGATGGGGACGACGACGAACGGGGGAACGGGGACGTGACGGCGACGGAGGCGAGCAGCCCGTTGAGCAGCGCGGGGGAGACGCCGCCGCCGCGTGAGCCTGCGCGCAAGAGGAGCCGCGCTACCCAGGACTCGCCGCCGAAGCCGCCGCCGAAGGGGCGGCGCGGGGGAAAGGCGGCTGGCGCTGCTGCTGCGGGGCCGAGTACGACACGGAAGACGCGGGCGAAGGTGGTGGTGGATGCGGAGAGCGAGGAGACGCCTGTCGGGACGCGGCGGTCGACGCGGGCGCGGAGTGGGAAGCGGTAGGCTTACCGCGCGGATTTCTCTGTCATCTTCTCTTTTTCTTTTTCATCTCTCCTTCCATCTCGGTCTCTTTTCTTTATTCCTTTTTGTATATCTGCATACTCCTCACTGGTCCTATCCCCATCCATCTCATCTCATCTCATCTCATCCTAGCCACACTCCCCCTCATCATCCCGCACACCTCATCTTCCTGCATACCGCATCTCGTGCTACTCGCCTGTTTCTCGCCCTCACATTTACCTACCCTCCCCGCTTTGTGTGTCTCCCTGCATTCTATACTACAACTATAACAACCCATATACAGTACCTACATATGTCGCTATAGTGTACCCACTCACCCCTCGTCTGTACACCCGAACTCGAAGAGCATTTACTTGATGACCCGAACTCTCTTGAGGAACTGCTTAAAGTTCGGGCCGAAGCGTCCGTTCCTCTCATCTTCCCATCGTACCGCGCTCTCTCTACTCCTTGGGTCCTTGGCCTCGGTCGTTCGTCTTTTGCCGTCGGGATATCAACTAATCCTCTCGGCCACAGGCACCTACTACTAGTCCCGACTGCGACCGTAGGAGGGAGAAAACATACATTAAATCGGATAGAAAACTACTACATCACTGCATACGGTTCCACAATATCACGACCGCCACTCAGTATCCCAACGAGAATGGCCACCAGAATCCCGAACAAGAAATGCGCCGACATATTGCCCATACCGAGAACTTCAAGCGTCGTCAGTAGCTGATTGCAAATTCCCCTCCCCCTCCGAGGCCGTTTCCCATTCCTCCTCTGGTTCATCTTCGCCGCTCTCCTCGTTTTCATCAGCTTCCCCGCCCTCTTCTGTTCCATCGTCATCCCCTTCCTGGACATACAGTTCCTCGAAATGAAACTCGGGCTGCGGTGGGAGACTGGCAAACCTCCTGCGAGCGTCCGCACACTCAGCCTTTGCGGCAGCTGCCCGATAAATGAACCCCAGTTCCTCGAGATACCCCACCAGCTGCTCCAAAGCTTCGACCAACTCTGGAATGAGATACGACTCCGCATCCGCAACTTTTCGCATAATGCCGACCGCTTCGTCGCAGAACAGGATCGACTCCTCTCCGCGGCCGGCCTCGTAAAGCAAAAACGAAAGATTTCGGAGGCCGCTTGCCAGGGTGGGGAGGTGTCTCGGAGCCAGCTCGACCAGCTCACGATATAAAGCGACCGCCTTCTCCGCGTTCACGAGCGCCTCATGTTTATCACCAAAAACGGCAAGGCGGAGCGACAGTGAGTGAAATGCATTTGCTCCCACTTCTGGTTTTCTGACCGTGTAAAGAAAGTCATCCAGTTTGTCTGATGCATGTTGCACGTAGATCGACACGGCTTCTCCAGCCACCACGGCAGCCTTGTCTACCTTTCCAACTGCAGCGAGACAGTTTGAAAGTGTGGTGAAGGAGTGGACAAGTGGCACATATTCAGAAGTTTCTTCTCTGCAAATTGCTACAGCTCGTTCTGCATCTTGAACCGCATTGCCATCTTGCCCGATTCGTTCCCGGACAGCTGCAACCTCTGCAAGCAGCCAACCAAGGAAATATCTGTCCGTGCATGCCGGGTCGACTCTTGTTTCGACGTCAATCGCCTTCTCGAGAATCAGCAGTGCTTCTTGGTTCCTCTTGACGCGTTGGAGAATACGTGCTCGTACGATAGAGGGATGCAAATGAGACTCCCTGCTCAGAGCATTGGTTGCCATCTGCTGAATCACTTCAACTGCATCGACAAACCTCCCCATGTCGCAGAGGATGAACACTTGGCTCATTCGCAACCAAAACACTTCTTCAGTGACATCCACGTTGTCGCAGGAGGGTACGAAGGCAATGACCTGATTGGTCCCTGCGAGTGCATCATCGAGTTGACCGACACACCATAAATTGCGCAAGAATGGCCATAAAATCATGTTGAGTAGAGTCGGGTCATCCCCCAACCGCAACTCGTGGAGAACTTGGCAAAATTTGCCAGTGTGGATCATTTTTGCTGCTGTCTGGAGCAAAGTTCTTCGGTCCAGGCTGCCAAGAGATGGAGCAACCTCTGAGATGGTAAGAATGGCCCATCCAAGACGCCAGTCGAAAACCCCTTCCAGAATAACTTGGAAAGCCCCAATAGCATGCGGAAAATGTGTAACGAGGAGATTCTGAATCAAGGGATGATCATCTGGCACAGGTCGGGCAAAAAATGACTTGATTGCATTCTCGACAGTGTCATGCGCATCAAAGTCAGCATGTCTTGTAATATCTATTGCGGGTAGTGGGGAGTTTGATGTCGGTTCCAGAAAAAGCCGCAACTGGGCGAAAGAGGGTGGAAGAGTCTCTTGCTGTGAAAAGTAGACATAACCATGGAGGAGGCCAAGGAATGAAGAACAACAATATGCCCCAAAATCAAAGGGTGCCATCAAGGTTACACAGTCCGCAAGCATGGGGAGCGTGAGGTGACTGTGTTCTGCTAAGGTGCACACATTGTCCAGAAATAGGTGGAAGTTTCCCAGTAGAAGATGGTGATTTGTCAATGCGGGAATTTGGGCAAAGACATGGAAGTATTCTCTCCAGACCTCATATGCCTCAAGGTGGCGGTCCAGAGAGGACAGTGCACCACAGAGGACCAAAAGGATTTCACAGGAGCATACTCCTTGGAACTGGTCTTCCTCCGTCAAGTCCAAGATTCCCGATTGGGACTGGATTATCTGTTTCAGTATCAGGCGGGACAAGCCAGCAGCTTCTTCGGCAACAGATAATGCTGTGATTGCCTTGCCTGTCTGAAGGAGGTTTTCCGCATGCCCTTTAAGTATCCACAACAGCAATCCTGTATCCCTGGCATCCTGACGAGCTCCCTGGGTATGGTGCAAGAGGTCAAAAGCTCGTTGGCTGGCATGCAAGGCAAGATCATCATGCCCCATATCCTGGTATACAGTTGCGACAGACCCAAGAGATGATATGAGTTCAAGTAGAGTTGCCGGTGAGGTGCCAATTTGGGCCTGGAGAATGGGGATCTTCATGAGCTCCCAGGCAAGGCTTGTGGGGTTCAGTCCCAAAGTGTTCAGGTGCACTCCAAACCCGCGTATATGACGCCAGTGGACAGGTTGTCCGTTAGCGATATCGAGGACCACCCCCAGAACCTGGTGAAGTAGCCTTGAAGGGGAGATGTCGCCTCTTTTCACAAACGTCAAATGTGGTCTTGGCAATGATGGCGAATCCCAAGCTGAACATTTGAAATCTGAATTCCCCACGGCCGCCAATTTTTTAATTGAATCGGTGAGCCTCATTGTTTGTGCACAGAGGGTAGCGAGATTCAAGAGTTTGGTAGTCAGGGTCCTGGTCACAGAATAATGAGATCAACACCACAACAGTGTTCATTATCCTTACAGACAAGATTGTTTCCATCGTTTGGTTCAACACATCCTGTCCAAAATCGGTCTGGAGCAGAAATTCAGCCATCATCCCCTCAAGGCGGCGCACTCGAACTTGGTTCTCCACTCCGGTGTTTACAATTTGGAGAGCAGTACTCTCGATCCGGGCAGTGGTGTGCTCAATGCGAGCAGCTGCAAATGCCTGACATTGAAGGTAAGTTCTGACTATGATAAGACCATAAATTTAACTCACCGTGAACAGAACAAAGCAATTCTTCACACGTTCCCTCAAAAGACCAATTTTGCTCTCCAAGTCATTGCGCTTCACCCAGGTCTTTATTTGCGTGCGAACCCTCCGTAGTTTCAGGACACCAGGGGGTTCTACAGGCAAAACCTTGGAGCAGCTTTCCAAGATGTAAAGCATCTCTCTATTTTATGTAAATGAGAAGGATGGGAAGCTGGGGGGAAAAGGACTCACGCCTTGAGATCCGCCAAGGCGCTCAATAGCGCAGGCACTTGGAATGTAACCTCTTGTCCGCGAATCAAATGGGCAAGGTTCTTGAGGATAGAGGTGACATCGTTGGTGAGCTCGCGGATCTTGCGTCGGTTTTCCTTGACCTGAAAGTTTCCATAGAATCCTCTTGAGATGGAAAGCCTGTTCTGGTTCGTACCTTCTCTATTGAGTGGTGAATTTTCAAACTCAGCTCGATGAGGTCCTTGACAAAGGTAGCAAGGGTTAGAATGGAGGACACTGGGTCCATGATCCAAGAAGGAAAAATGGGGGCCCAGGGGTGAGACGAGGTTGTGGAGGCAAGAAGAGTGGGGAGGAACAGCTTTTCAGACCGTCAGAGGCTTAAGAATCTGTTAAGAAAAGCCTTTTCCATGTCAGAACAGCGGCAGTGGGGCAGTGTTAACAGCCATCTGCCAGATCCCAAATGACTGCATGGGTCTGGAAAGAAATCTAGAACACAGCTCCACGATTAGAACTCAGCCGTCATTCCGCCCGCCCCGTGAGGCGGTGAAGGCGCAGAGGAAACACCTCTGCTGAGAGTATCGAAGCGGTAACAGCCTGAAGATGAGAAGCCGTAGTAGCTGAAGCATCTTGTGTTATAATGCCGGGAATGGAGCTTCATCCCGTTAATACTAAAAGAAGAGACAGCTTCAGGTCGGGTGTACAGGCGGCGTGAAGATCGGGTGAGGATAGGAGGAAGGTAAGCAATCATGTAGAGGCAGTGCAGGCCTACTAGGCCACAAAACGACGCCCCAGCATGGCTGGAAGACGACGAAGTGGCCTCCGAGTTCCTCCCGCGCCACTGCGCGCGGCTTCCTGGAGCGCGCGCGGAGCAAGTAGCAGTTGTTCGCGCCCCCGCCGGAGCTGCTGCCTCTGCGCCAAACTTGAACTGACGGGCGCGGCTGCGTACTCGACAGCGCAAGGACGAGGTGGCACACATGCGCCACAAGATGTCGTCAGAGTGCGGGAGCGAGGTACCGGTGGAGCCGGCATTGGAATATTGAAGAGGGTAAGGGCGAGCATGGGGTGTATGCGGATGGATGTGTCGCCGAAGAAGCACGAGTGCGGCGGGAGGGGGCGCTGATAACAAAGGATGTGTCACCGAAGAGGGCGAGCGCGGCGGGAGGCGCGCCGATAGCAAAGGACTGGGTGCGACGGATAAATGTACCGAGTACAGGACCTCTACTAGAGTCCCTTCACATCAAGCTCAAGTCCGTGAAGCATTGAGGAAAACGGATTGTGTCATCAATTGCCTTGAGGAAGGAACGCCACAAGGGCTACTAATGTCCAAATCATTCAAGAAACATCGTCCCCACGAGCAAGTCAATAAAATCCCACTCTCAAGTCCCGTCGCTCCTCCTCGTCCTCGAACTCGGCAAACAAGTAGTTGAGTATCCCAGCGAGGCGCAGCCCCGCCTGCGCGAGGAGTCTTTCAACGACCCCCCGCTCGGCGATGACGCCGGAGTACTCGGGCGTGTCGAGCTCCAAGAACGGCGGCGCGGGGTCCGTGACGGCGGAGAATGCCGCTTGGGCGAAGGCGGTGGGCGGCGGGGGGCGCGTGTCGTTGTAGGGCGGCTGGTCGAGTGCGGGCGGGAATACGAGCTCGCAGTTGAGCGCGTGGATGGGGGCGGCCCAGTGGTGGGGACAAATGAGAACGTCGTCGGTGTCGGTGTGCGTCCGAGGGGCAGTCCGAGGGGCAGGGCAGGTTAGCCAGCCAGGTATCTGGGCTTCCCATTCGCCGAGGACACCCTCCCACATGATCATGCGAATGTACGAGTCGTAGATCGCGCCGCGCAGGGCCCACTAGATTTGGGGGTAGGGCAGCCGCTTGGAGTATTGCGGCGGGACGGAGCGGAGGGCTTTGGCGATGAGGAGGCCGTCCCAGAGCGAGTGCAGATCTGTGGAAACCACGGTTAGACGAGTGTATTGTTCAGACAGGAAAGACTCACTCGTTTTCCGCGCGCCAAAGAAAACCGGGAGAGTGTTGCCCCCGCGGTCGCGGCCGGTGAGGTGGAGCGGCATGTGCATGTCGCCCAGTAAGTGGACGAGGAACTTGAGCGCCTCGTTTGCCATGCCATAGCCCGGCGCCGCGCCCGCTTTGTCGGCGGCGACCCAGTCCACAAGGATATCGGTGACGTTGCGCACCCCACCCAGGACATTCACGCCGTCTTGCCCTTCCCACCCGCGCGGGCCGGGAAAGGTGCATGTCTGCGACGGATAGTCATCCACCGCGCCCACGTAGTGCAGCGGCCCAGACCACGGCATCTTCGGGCGCTGTGTGTCCGCCCATGCCGCGATTGGCGCGAGGTGGCACGGCGGTTCGATGGGGTTGGGGGACGTGAAGTTGAGGATTGCGCACATGGTCGGAAAGACGCTTGGGTGGAGGTGGATCTGCGCGAGAGTTGCGACGATTTCATGGCCTATTGAAGTCTTGAGACGGATACACAAGGTAGATTTTGGGCAGTACTACCTGCGGCGCCCCAAGCCATCGCGCCAGACGTACATCCAGCGAGGACAGTGATCACCGCAAGTTTCATGGTGGTGTAGATGACGGCGCTGGCTCGCCGCCGTTATCAAGGGTAAGGACGAGGCACGTTTGCCCGTAGAACGTAAAGAGGAAGCTTGAGTTTGGAGTTCTTCATATGCGTCTGTTGAAGGAGCGCAACAGGCGGTAGAGCGGGGGCAGGCAAGGCATTGGGATGCGCCTTCAACTTGGCTTCAGGTTGCAGGAGGACGTGTCCGCTTCGGAACATGGTGGAGTTAATCAGAAAATGCCGGCTTTTGCCGAGCTCTCGCTTTCAACCACCATCTCCCCTGCCGCGGTCCTTGGCTACTCTAACACGACTTTTCTTGTCATCCTCCTTGCCGCGATCTCGAATCTCGATAATTCGGAACCACGAAATCTAAACGAGTCTGCCAGGTATGTGAACAGTCATTGAATTCCTGTAACTCTTAGTACACGACCTGCCGCTATTCCTTGGTACGAGTCTGGCCCGACCTGGTTCTGCTGGCGATTCCCCTGCTGAGCCCACTACCAACCGTCTTTCTGGGTCTCAGCTCTCTCGTGCATCGGCTTCACCTGTGCTTCCTTGCGGACCTCGCCGCACCTCGCGTCCCTCTCGTTTCTGGGTCGACGTGGAATCCCCGCGAATCTTCCGCGATGCGCTCAAGGCCGATCGAACGCCCTTCCATCTCAGTAGTTCGCTCGAAGCCGAACTCCTTGCAGATATAAATGCTTCAAAGCCGCCAGTGTCACCTTGTCCTCGCCCACTCCTTCACGATTCGACGAGCGATGAAGTTACACTAAATCAATGTCCGCCTTCAATACAGACCCCGCCGCAGTGATATCGTCTTCTTTCTTCCATCCCTCGTCGATTGCACTGATTGAGTCTTTAGACTCGACTCGAGTGAGACCGTCTTACTGCTCCGGTGCATCTCCTTCAATAACATCCCTACTTTTGCCCTCCCTCGCGGCCAGGGCATCTTTCTCATGGCACCATTTGAGATACTTTATGTTCCCCTCTGCGCCTTCGAAGGCGAGCGCGTCCACGATTCTTTTCTCACCCGCAGTCAGTCATCGAGTCCCTCGGCTTCTCGCCCTCAACAGCAATCGTCCCAGTTGCCCTACGGAATTTGAGGGATGGTGAAACTTTGAAACAACAGCCCATTACTCACTTCGCGTAGCTCCAACAAATTTCGACTGCATCATCGCGCGAAAGAACCTTGGCCTCTTGAATCAGCGCGATGACGGCTTTGGGACTGGTCCATGAATTGATGAATGTGAGTCACGGAAAGCAATTGAACTCACGTGGTCCTTATGATCGAGTACATCTCCACCTAAAGATTTTCAGCTGCAAGGACAAGATGAAGAGGGATGGATTGCGCTCACGCCGGGTTGAGCCCTCTGAAAAAGGCATTCACTTCTTCGTCAGTGGGAAGGGGCCGTGTATGTTCCGTGGCTTCGTTCGTGAACTGGGTTTGGGACTGAGACATCGTTGGTGTAAGCGTGGGTTGGATTGCTATGGGGTGGGTGTTGTCAAACTGGACCTGGAATGCGCCGAATTTATACCACAACGGAGCTCTTCAGAGCGGGTCCACGCCACACTTCCCATTCCCCGTGTTGGCCTCAAACAACTTCAAAATTCTAGGTCGTTCCCCGGCGTGGACAGGTACACAGCGGCAACTAGGATATGATCCGCACACGCAAAACCTTCAAGCTTCAAGAGCCCGACTCGTGATATTCAACCGCGGAAATTCGAACTGGCTCGACCGCGACAACTGCGCCCTGAGATAATTCCGCACGAATCTCGAGGACCTTACGCCGTAACTGTGACTTGTGAAGATTTGAAAAGTTACAGCCAGCGACGAATATTCCGCTCTCTGGAGGACACAACACATGCGTCGAAAATTGATTCAAAGATTCCATTTCCGCGAGTGAGGAAATCGTACACTATTGCCGCCTTTACAGACCCGGTCACCCCGCCGCAGTAATATCAGCTTCTTCCTTCTGTTTGTCGATTTCCCTAATTTCCGTTTTCACCGACTCAACAGCGTCTTGGTGTTCCTCGTCGGGCTTCACTATTTTCTCGATGTTACCGCCTCCTCCCTTTCACTGATGTGGCGACTCACCAGTGTCCGCTCCTACAGATTTGGAACTCTCTCCAGCGACCCCTTCTCCGTATCGGTTGCTTGGGCTAATAATTGTCATTTTCAGAGTCGACCCAGAAGCGACTTGAAGAGGAGCTTCTTCATCCATTGTTTCCCTGCTGTATTCTTCTTGTTCGCTCCTTTGAACCGCCGCGGCGAACATTTCCATGGCTATTGCGTATTCGACCCTGTTTTGCTCCACGCGGCCAAGGATTTCTTCCTGCACCGCTGCCTTTAACTCCTCCATTCTTTTCTCCGCCTCGTCCAGCGCCTCCTTGGCCTCCACAATCGCCCTCCAGAACTTTAGATATGACAGAATGAGTCAACAGGCCATACTCACAACGCGTAAGGTTTGTAGATGTCTATTTCTTCCTTGGTTGAAAGGAGCGTAGAATTAGCATTGGCCTCTCCGCTGAGCTCGGTGAGCATGGACCTGCAAGAAATCGGTCGATTAACTTGCAGAACTTCGCGGCGGTTGAACTCACATTTGTGACTCTAAATCGGCAGAGTTGATCAACAACTTGCGGCCATTTATGATGTCCACCATCCCCCACTCCGTTCTCCTTAGAATCCTAGAGAGTTTCGGACTTCAGAAATGCAGGTAGTTACAAGCGCAGCTCTCACTCTCTGTAGATCGTGCAAAGTTCCACTTCGTCTTCAGGTAAAATATACCTTTCATTCGCGTTCCGTTCAATTGCCTTCGCGTTGACCGCTTTAATTGCCTCTGCGATGAACTTAGGACTGGGGGTGGACTCATGAAGTGGAACGTGCTGGAAGCGGCAGAGTGAACTTACACAGGTGGTTTGGCCTCTATTATCTCCTTTGCCCGGTTGATTAACTCTAACCTACATAATCGAATTTCAACAGTGACGAGGATGGGGGCGGATTCTACTCACTCCTTGTCCAGGACTTTTTTGTCGGGTTGACCATCCTCGATGTCCTTGGTCGCTTCGACAGTGGATTCGGAACTGCGGTAGGTCCCTTAGCGTGGAAGGATTGAACGGTGGGTACATGGCGCTCACCCATTTTCTACCGTATCAGCGTGAGTCGGCGAGGAGTTCGCATCGCCAACGGATGGAGCCATAGTGGGTTCGCTCGTGAGCTGGGACTGGGCTTGGGGGTCAGACGTCGTTCGGGTGGACGTAAGGATTAGGGCTTGGGATGTTGAATCTGTAGGTGTGTGGCCACAAGAGGTGTGGAACCTGTCGAATTTATACTGTTCTCCCTAGCCAAGGATAAAACAACGGAGCCCACATCCCTTGTATTCAGAGTGGGTCCACGCCACACTATTTGTTCCCTTTGTCCTCAAATAGCTTTGGCCCGGCCTGAAACGCGTATTGGTTACTGCCCATGAGATCGCCGTTGGCGGAACTCATCCCGGACGCTTCGGCACATGTACGAGACTTCCTGCATATTTCGTCAAAATTCTTCCAACACACAAGGACGCCACATCAAATGATCCGCAAGTCAATCTTGTCCTGTGCCCGATTTCCACGTACACACAATTGCTGGAATGTAAACTGACCAGGACCAGTACACGAGATTCGGGAGCCGAACCGCTCAAACCTGAACCATGGAATCCAAATAAGGAAGTCGTGTTCAACTTACGACATCGCTAGTTCAACTTACGGCATGTGGTTGGAATCGGTCATGTTCAACCTCTCGGGCCGCCGAGATCGCCACAAGACGCGTTGCGCGGCTTCTGTTGGACCCGAAGCTTAACCGTTGGCTTGCTTAAATATCCACAGGGTCCGAGTGCCTCACAAGGTCGCCGCCATGCTTTTTGTGACCCTTATTTCCCTGTTCACACTTCCCACCGCGTTCGGACTCTCCCGCACCACCCCACCCGCTGGAGCAATCGTCGTCCGCCAAACTGGAGCAACTGCGGGGCAATTCACGTTAGTTGAAGTGCTTTGGCACAAGTATCGCAAAAAAACCTGACTCGGGAGCTTGGATCTGCAGCACCATCAGCGCCGCTATGGCCTCCCTGAGTGGGACAGCCGCCGCGACAGTTTTCATTTTCCCTGGAACGTACAACGAGCAAGTAAACATCACTCACCCCAACCTTCAAATTATGGGATCGACAACGGAGTAGGTCTTTCTCTCTCTTTTTACGGGTTCTCGGCTTGAACGATTCAGTACGGGCACATACAAGCAGAACACGGTCACCATTACGCACAATCTCAACGCTCAAGACAATGGTGGCAGTAGGTCTTTGCACTATTCTGCACTTACTCTGCCTTATGAATTCTAGATGATGCATGCGCCACTGTGCGCGCTACCACGGCGGCGTCAAACCTGAGAATCTATAACGTTAACATTGTGGTTTGCCTCACTTCCTCCAATGTCTTTCTTGCAACAATTGAATTGGAGACAACTCTAGAACTCGTTTGGGCCGGGAAAGCAGGCCACCGCCCTCAGCGCAACCGGTACTCAACAAGGCTTTTACGGATTATCCGTTACTGGCTACCAAGACACCCTGCTGGCCGACGGAGGCGGGGCGGTGCGATACCAATATTATAGGTGCTTGAATTGGCTCCCACTTATCGCGGTTGATTTTAATTCCACCGCAACAGCAACTGCTTCATCGAAGGCGCCGTAGATTATATTTACGGCTCGGCTTCCGCCTGGTTCGGGGAGTGCACAATTGCTTCCAATGGCGGTGGAGCCATTACCGCCAACTCGCGAAACAGCACGACCGACCCGACTTACTACGTGATTGATTCCTCCACCATCACGTCCGCAACCACTACTTCGCTGGTCGGCGACGTTTACTTGGGCCGGTAGGCCTCTATGTTAGTTTCCTCATGACTGTCGGCTCAATTATTTGGTGAACAGGCCTTGGCGTGTCTTTGCCCGCGTGGTCTTCCAAAACTCCGTTCTCCCCAATCTGGTCTGTTCCATCCTGCGTCAGCGGACACCCATTCACTCGTCCCACACAGATTAACCCAATCGGCTACTCGCAATTGGCCGCTAACCCGACGCCGTACGCCGATTATACGCCGTCCTTCAGCCCGAGTATACTCTGACCACCTAAATGATCTGTAGCATTTACAGCGAGTTCGGAAACACCGGCGCCGGTGCGGACACCTCGAAGCGCGTCATGTACACGCCGATTTCTGCGCAGATCGTGCATGCCCAGGTTCTCGGAGCCAATTACACGGCCTGGATCGACTCTTCCTTCTGAGGGTGCGAGATTCGTATGACTACGTACCTCAATGCTGTTTGCAACGACCGCGTGCGTATGTAGCAATCCACAAGAGGTGAAAGTCGGAGGGAAGCAGTAAATTGATGGCCGTGATGTGATCAGGGATCGCCGACTTAGCGAAGCGTTCCCACGGTTGACTTTTTTTCATTGTTTCCCGAACCTCGCTCAAGTTCTCCAACTTCTCAAAGTACTGGAATTTTTCAATCACAATGGACCTGGAGCAATATTCGCCATCAAACTTAACCCCCAACCGTCGTGTTTAGCCCAACACCATTTCTCCCCATCGTTTGCTTGTAACAGCTTGTTAACGTGTCTTCCTTCTCCGTCCTGCGACCGGAAGAACTGAGTCGCGGAATGTTCTGTCTCTAGGGCAGAGCTCTATGGACTTTGCGACGCGGGATGGCGAGTACTCGACGCACAACAAAAACCACTCGGCGAGCCCAATGCCCAACACTTCGAAAGGGACGGAAGGGGACCAACAATTGAAGCGAGCTTGTGACTGTTTTCAAGGTGGGCATACAACTCTCACCTGGATCTATCTCGAAGACTCTGCTCATTTTAAATCCCAGTCCAGACTTGGATTTAAATCAAATCAAGGGCACGGCGGTGGTTTACACTGGCGTTGAGAGGTGTGGTTGCGCATACAGGAAATGAACGATCTAAACTTCTACAATCCATTGAGTTACATCCGACTCCGCCGCAGAATGAGCTCAAGCTCGATGAGTACTTATGTTCCGATCGCGTCAATTGAACCGCGGTAAATTGTATCTAGGGCATAGGTATGGCGGCATATCTCCCGACCACAAAGCGCACTTTCCGGATCCACCGAGGAACGGCGCGAAAGAAGTCAAAATGATCCTTCTCCTTCACAACCCGAGAGCGCAATTTCCGTGTACTAAGCCCACGAACGAGGTGTTCGAATCTATCGACGACTTGATCAATGTTGGGCCGTTCTGAGGGGTTCTCGTTGGTCATGTCCGTAACCAGGGGTTCCAAAAATTCGAACCCGAGTTTACGACTAGCCACGACGCTGCCCTAAAGCAAGTGTGAGTTGGTAGGGTAAAGATAACGAGCCGAAAATTACCTCCGTGAAGTCCACTCGAATCAGGTTGCCCATACAATACACGTCGACGAGGAATGGATCGGACGGAGGCGGAAGTTCACCGTTTTTCAGCTGGTATTCAGGGACAGAGTCGTAGGCGGCCACAGTTCCTGTGACACGAACAGGAAGGTCTTCCGGACTGAACCGGCGTGAAAGTCCAAAATCTATGAGGTAGTACTTGACTGGGGCTTGTGTACGCGTTTTATGGGAGATGCGGCCACTCCAGTCGCGCTTCATGGTTGGCTTCACCGGGTGAAACGGTTCCGAATACAGCGGCGATCCGTCCATGGCGATATTGAACTCCACAATATCCCTAGCCGCATGTGAGTAAGGACGTCCCGGCGGTTTGCAAAAAGAGGGGTCACCGGTGAGCAACGTTCTGCTTATGCAGATACCTCAGACCCTACGATCTAAGCTTCAACATGGTAAATAGCTGCGCAGGTTGGACCGTACCTCGAGGACTTTGCGCAAAAAAGCGATGGTCTCCCCGACCGTGTCAAACCGAGGCTTGTGGTACCTCTGGAGTAGCGGCATCACGATGATCTCGATATCTGGCTCCAGCGGACTTTGAAGAACCTCGTAAATGGGAACGGTATAATTGTCGGGATCCGACCGCCGCGGCTCGGCGTTGAGCCAGGTACCGATTTCGACTTCGTGAGGGTACCGACTCTTGTCGACACTCTTCAACATGACAAATTTGCCATCAAGGCGGGTGGCGTCCATAACGGTGCCGCGCTACATATTGAGCTTCAGTGCCAACACAGAGTGTAGGGACACGAGTATGCTCACTGGATGAGTTTGGCTATCTTCGAACCCCCTGGGATGCTTTCCGGTTCCCTTCCACGAGTGAATCCAATCCACCTGATATCTTTGGCGCAGGAGATATCCCTTCGTCTCGAGCCAGTCGCGGTGGTTAAACCAGAACATATCGCCGTCATCTAGCCCGTACAGTAGGGCAGGCAAACGGGGAGGATCGCTCCCAGCGTCCTGCGCTGGGGGTTCGCCCGGTGCGTTGGTTTGCATTTTAGTGTATGGATCTTCGCCGTTTGAGGATGAGTACTGTGGCGCTGTGGGTCCCTTGGATCCATGGCCACAGAACAAGGACGTCGGAGAAAGCAGGGTGCGAGCTCTGTGACAAGCGTGACTATCCGCTTTTCTCCGACCCACATTGGGCTTCGACTCCAGAAATTTGAATCATCCCACCGGCACCAAACCCGCCAGAAAACCGCTGCGGCGGACCTCCGCGCGCACTGGATCCAAGGTTATAGTTGGGTGTGCCGGCAGCTGGAGCCCGCAGGCGCGCTCCTTCCTGACCAGAATCCCGCAAATGTGATGATTGAATGGCATTCAAGATCACCTACGGCGGGGTACAGAAGGCAGGAGAAGGGGGGGATACGGCGGAAGGCGAGTTCACGTGGTGTCCTGAGGCGGAGTCTGCGCCGTATGTGTCACGAACGCAGGCCCCTGCGCTATCAAGACTTTCTCCGCTGCGGGCTAGATTACACGGAGCGCTACAGCGAGCGCGCACGGTTGGGGCACTCGGGAGCGGCGGCAGGGGATGTGAATGGGACGAAAGGGGAAATGGGGAAGGGGGTCGGGAAACGGGGGAGGGAAGGGCATGGGAAGAGCGAGGAGCGAGGAAGGAAGGAACGCAACGCGGACATATATAGCGCGCGCTGCATTCGGGAGCCGCAGGCATCGCCGCGCGCAGTGAGTGCTCCGTTGCCGTCGTGGACTGGGCGCCCACGGCGACCGGTAAGTAAGGGGATGGGGAAGGTAGGGGAAACGAGGGTAGGGACGGAATGCCAAAAGGTGGACGTATGCACGCCCTCTCGTCCTTGTCGACGCTCGGCGCCGTATCCCCGGTGATAAGGCGCCGCACCTGCCAGGAGTTCACGCTGCAGCGAGCGCACGAGCACCACCCGCACAGCGGCCACACTGGGTCGTGTTCGCGGCCGATGAAGAGTGGAGGAGGACGGTGAGACGAGAAGAATGGTGAGACGAGAAGGAGAAAGGGATTGGGGATATGATTGGGGGAGGCAGGTGAGAGTGGACACGGGAGCATGGGGAGGAGATGGCCCAGCGCGGGCATGAATAACACGTCGCACTGACGGCGCAGACTCGGCATGCATTGAGCGCACATCACGCGGACGGCACTGTGTTTCGTTGCAGTGACCTAGGCGCCTCCTGCGTCGGTACGAGAAAGGGAGTGCGGAATGGAACGGATGAGTCGAGAGTGGTTAAGGTGGAAACACAAACAGCCTCTCGTTGCGGCATCGACGCTAATCTCTTGATAACAGACACCCAGTTGGGCGAATTCGAGCTCGACGGTGTCGTCCTGGCCCACGGGCATTCCGTCCTCCAGCGACGGCCTTCCCCAGCGCGAAACGGCTTGCTGCTTGCAAGTAGTGGGGCCGAATTTGAGGTGACGATGGACGACCATACCGTCGTCCGTCTAGCGATGAATGGCGAGGCAAACTTCGAGTCGTCGCCGAGCACGCAAAAAAAAACCCAGGAGGCTCGGAGTCGCTCCACCCAAGGCCGGTCAAACTGCAGCGATTCGGAGGTTGGGGGAGTGGGAATTGACATCGGCCAGGTTAACAGCTTGCGGGAGAGCCTGCGGCCCGTGGACATGAACGAGGGCTGCCTGGTCGGTCGCGCCGTGGTACTCGTTTTTGGAGGAGGTAAAGTGTCACACTGTGACCATCCGCATCCGACTACCCGAAGCTACCCGAATTCTCCATCCTGCCCGCTCTTTTCTCAAGCCCACAATACCGAAACCTCCAGGCTACCTTTCAGCTCAGCGTTAGGAATGTCCCTATGACTCGGGGAAGGAGTCGGGGACGCGTCCCTGAGTCGTCGTCGGCTACCAACTTGAAGCTGTCTCCGAGCCTCTCCGAGCGCCCAACGACTCGCGCGTCAAAAAGCGCGCGTCTCTCAAGTCGCGATGTCACCGGCTTACAGCCGCCTACCACTCGATCGACCTACCTCCTGGGCTCTCTCGAAAACCATTGAATTGGAGCTGTAGTCTCGTCGTCGCTCGAATGGTAAAGCCCGCCGATCGAATGTTAACGCGCAACTTGGTCTTACTATCTGGACACCTTCCATGCTTAATATTCCCCGTCGCTGCACTTTGGCATTTCACAAAGGAACTAAAGCCGCCCTTTGCGTGTATAACATGCCCTCACGATCAGACTACGAGCAGCGCCAAGTTTTCAATCCCGCTGTGCAAATTGTCCGTAATATTTACGCGCCGTTTCGACTTCACGATACGCCACTTCGCGCCAATGCGTGGCATTTTCTGGATCTCGGCCAGGGTGGCTATTATGCGCGCGGCTTTTATTCCTCACACAAAGTATATCTCTTCCACTGCCATCCTACCGCAACTCATCAACCCAGGTTATTGCTCAGACACGGCGTCCTTTCATTTCAGCGCCAGGCAAGGCATTTTCCGCGCGCGCACGATAAGCCGGTTGTGGACCATTCTTCCCTCGGAACCGCCACTGTGCAAAGGCTTTCTGTACCCGCCATGATTGCAACTGCGGGATTTCGCCTAATGTACGTCTCCTCCGGACCCGCTTCAACCACGCCCAAACCACACCGTCCAGATATGACGGGGGTAGACCGGACCACGCTTGGTATCTCCTCGTCGAGGTTCTCCGTGCCGTGCGCTCGGAATACAGCTACACAACCGTGTATGGTATCTCAAAAACCGGAATGGGAATCTTGCCTGCCTTGCAACTATGCGCGTTCACTTGTGATCCGCTCGGGTGTAAATCGGGCGTACTGTGAAGCTGGCGCCCTGGTTTCCTTCACGCCCTCATCCAGACGCGATTCCTCCCCAATGCGCCGCCTGCGCAACCTCATTCCGCCCTTCCGGTCTGACTGGAGCATCACCAATAACCTCAAGTATCACTGCCAGGGCGCCTACGATTTCGTGATTATCCCACGAGGCGCCGACCCTGCAAACCTTAGATGTAGGCAGGGCAGCCTTTTATATTGAGGACAGAAAGCTTGCGCCGCGATGTACGCCACATGACGCGAGAGAGGCCGCATACGATTCTCTTTTGAAGAAGCTGGTTTTACCAGAGCGACTCACCCCACGATCTCTTACCCCCCGCTTCATAATACCCTCTCTTGCATTTCGCAATCCTGCAACGCCATGATATCCTCCGCCGTCATCCCAGACTCTCTGTACGTCTACTTCCACTCACTGCTTGCGGCCGATTCCATTTGCTCATTATATTCTTTGCAGCCGGCACGAGCTCATAATTAGGCAAATGCCCTTCCAGGCACGCATGTCTGCAATGAAAGGCCAAGGTGCTTCGTGCTTCTCTCTCCTCTCACACCCTTCCATTCCGCTCACTGTCTGCTTTGCCCCAGAACGCCGCGTGCTGGACCCCGTCCCCGCAATTGAACTCCAATTGTATGATGACAACAAACGACAGTGAGTTCCTTCTGCGGATGGACACACCCTTCAACTGACCTCTTGTGCTCTCCAGAGTCGAGGTCTTGCTACACGAAGGGCTCACAGGTTACATGATGACCGCTACGCTCGTTGACGCGACGACGCAGAACGAGATCGAGAGCGTCGGGGTGAGTTTCTCTTTCTTGTTCACCCCGGCGACCACAACTTAACGTGCGCGTTTGGTAGAAGCGCGCCAAGACCCCCGCCCTCTGCGGCGTCTTCCTTTCGGCGATCTTCCCTGTCCGCTATCCCGACAGCGAGGCCACAACCCTCTTCTTCGCCTTCCCCGACCTCGCCATTCGTGCGCTTGGAAAGTTCCGGCTCCGGTTCACGCTCTCCGTCATTGGCCCGTGAGTACCGTCTTTCCTCCTTATGTGTAAAGACGTTGCTGAAGCCTTCACTCACTTCGCTTTGAAGGGATGGGTGCCCGACGCTCATGTCGGTTTGCTCGGAACCCTTCACAGTGACGACAGCGGGGAACTACGGTGGGGTTCAAAGTGCGTTTGCGTTTATTCCGCCTCCTTCCTTTCTTTCTTTCCACCTAACGCCCTCGTAGACTCGACCGAGCTTACTCGTCTACTCGCCCGGTATGGCGTCCACGCGCGCATCCGCAACAAGGCCCGTGGCGCGCATCCGAAGCACCGACCCAACCCCCGCCGCTGCACCAGCCGCTCACATACTCGCGGGCAGATCTCGGCCAGTCCTGTTGAGTCGGCGGAGGAAACGGATGCGGGATCACAGTCTTCAGCGTCACCGCTGCCGCCTTACTCGCCGCGCGAACTGCATGAACCCAGTGCATTCTGTTCCACTCCCAACTCCGACCGCCCTCTGGGTACCTTGGCATCGGAGGGTCCTGTGTGGTCGCTCTCCCGTCGCGACCGAGGGTGGCTTAATGCTGGCTGGTCGGCATGGCACAGACAGGAGCAGCTACGCCACCAGCCTCCACCCGACGCGGTCGCGATATTCCTCGCGCGTGCCACGCACCACTACTGCCCGGTGCCGACCTTGGACCTTTTACCGGTGCCAGCAGTAGTTGCGGGCGGAGGCTCGGGTGGCGCAGATGCCGCCTTTTTAGAGGGTTGGCACGATATGGAGAGGTCGTTGGACGGGGACTGGTTGTTGTAGATAGAGGATGATTCTAATGTATTGCATACGCCTGGGTTGTATTCTAACTAAAACATAATGTACATTTACTGCTCCTGGAACTGGAACGCGCATAAATCGTGCTTTCGACCAACGGAGGGTGTACGAACGGGTGAGACCACAGTTGAAGTTTGCGGCACTTGCCGAACGGCCTGGATGCGGGCATCGTGAGACTTGCTGACAAACTCTCCGCATCTTGACCGCTCACCACGACCATGCCAATGCTCGCACTGGTTTCCGCCTGTTCTCTTGCCAAGAATGCCAACGAATTCAAGGCGTTCGTTGTGCCATTGTCTGGATCGGGACAAGAACCTCGCCCGAATGGCCGGGCCGCCGTGGCCACCCCAACCTGATTCGCCGCACAATAGAAACAACAACAACAACAACATTGTGCCACACTGACCACACAAGATATATAAACCCCGCCACGCGGATAGCGGTCTTCAATCAATCCCCTTCCTTTTACACTCATGCTATTATTCTCTCAAACCGCATTCATTCTCTGGACTTCTCTTGTGGCGAATGCTGCTCCGACCCGACGCGCCACTTGTCCTGTTGGTATAACTGCCGCAGATTTGATACAAATGGGCGCCGTCCTTGGCGCCGTCGCCAACTGCTCCGCCGCTCAATTCCCCCAGGAATGCCGGACCGCCGAGCAGGCTGCGCCCTTGGTTAATCAGGCGTTCAAGACTTACAAGATCGTGACCGATGGCGAGAAAGCTGCGCTCCTCAGCCTCATGATTTTCGAAACGAACAATTTTGAGTTTGACATCAACCAGTTCGTGTATTGCACACCTTCCTTCACATCCTTGATCTAATTTACGCTCCAGTTCTCTCAATACTCCTGGGCAGGGAACACGGAACCTCATGACCTTCCCCTTCATCCTCCAATACGCCCTGGACACGCCCAGTGTCGCCGTGCAGGCACAACGGCTAGTGGGAGCCAACGACGATCCCTCGTCCATCCCCGCGGACACGCAAAACGAAATTCGGGCGCTGGTCCTCCAACCCGACATACTCAGTTTCTCCAGCGCGATGTGGTTCTACACGCACAGTGGTTTGGACAAGACAGGATGCACAAAGATTCCGGGGATGGTCGACGGACTGAAGAGCGCAACGGTGACTGGTTGGGAGAATTATATCACCAAGTGTGTGTTCACCACGGTGGCAGATGAGCGAAGGGCTGTATATAACGCGACCCTGGCGGTCCTTTTGGCGAAGACGGCGGCTGGAACGTAGTCGATTTGCCATCCAATTTATTACATTCCTATGGGTTTTTTCCCCCAATGTTCCGAGAGCACTCGAGATGTAGTTCCGCAGTCTTCCGAAACCGTCGAACAGTCCGCAGGCCTGAATTTTGAAAGCCGAGTTCAGCTTTGTAACAAAAACTCGGAATCTGAGCGGAATGTGGATCCCACTGATCCGAAGGAGGTATAAAGTTCTTCCTCTCACCCACCATATGTCATAACCTTCAGCCGTCCTCCTCTGCCTCGCACTCTCCGCCTCGCATGTCGGTGCGCTCCGAATCATCATCCCCAACACGGGAGGCCTCCCCCGACAACTCCGCGACACTCGCGCCCGAGGCACCGTCTTCTGAAAAGCGAGATGACCACCTCGTGGACTCGCTAGAGGCCTCGGAGGATCCACTCTGCTTTTCCACGTTCAAGAAATGGCTATCCGTAGCCGTAATCGCGATGGGCTCGTTTTGTGTCACCTGTGCTTCATCCATGGTGTGTTCTGTTAGAATTCCGTCGCGTCGCTGACTAGTTCCGGTGCAAAGGCCAGTTTCACAGAGGCGGGAATGGCGGCGGAGTTCCACGTGTCGCACGAGCCTACCATCCTCTCCATCAGTCTATTCGTCTTTGGGCTTGGTTGTGGGCCCTTAATAACGGGGCCATTCTCGGAGGTGCGTCTTTACCGGCCTCCTACCCGCAGAAAATGTTGACTCAAGCTCAGGTTTATGGAAGGGCTATCATCTACCAAGTTTCATATGTTCTGCTCGTCTTGCTAGCGCTCCCCGTAGTATTCGCACCCAATCTAGGTTCGTTTTTTGTTTCCCGTGCATTATTCAAACTCGACCCAATACAGCTGTCTTCCTCGTATTTCGCCTCCTTTTGGGAGCCGCAGGGGCTTCCTTCCTCAGCGTTGCGGGTGGGAGCATAGCGGACATGTTCGCTGGGCCCAAAGTTGCTACTCCCATGGCCTGTTACACGATCTCCCCAGTACGATTTATTTCCTCCCCGCCGAAATTTCAACCGCCACTGATGCTTATTATGTAGTTTCTCGGTCCAGGTCCGTTTCGATGCTCCCACGGTTGAGTCCTTGCTCACCGGAGAGAAAAAGTGTTCGGCCCTCTAATCGGCGGTTTCATTAACCAAGTTCGTTCAACGCCATGTTCTGGGATGAATTTATTCTGAACTCTGTGCCTAGCATTTGGACTGGCGATGGACGTACCGAATCCTCATCATCTGGACCTCGGCAGAGATGCTCGCCATTTTCCTGGTATGTACGTCTCTGCATTAAGCCCGTGCCGCGTCTCATTTCCGTCAAGTTCGTCCCCGAATCCTACGCCCCTGTTTTACTCAAACGCAAAGCCAAAAAGTGAGAACCGCTTCGGCTTTCAATCGCGACCGCTCAACAGCCTTCCAGACTCCGCAAAGAAACTGGAGACCAAACGTATTGGGCGCCGCTTGATCGACGAGATACAAGTTTGACGCGATCCCTACTGCTGAGTTGCTACGTCCCATTCAGTATGTTTGGCTCGTTTTCTCTATGATGTGCAGCTGCTCAAAGTCACTGCAGAACTGTTGATCTTTGAACGAATGGCCTTGCTGCTTGACACATGGTGGGGCCGCGGACGATATGTACTTCATGCCAGCCCTTCGACTAATCAACGCCATCCCAGGAATGCGCTTCTCCTCGGAATCCTGTACCTGATGTTCCAGGCCTTCCCGATTATATTCGAGGGTGTGCATCATTTCAACATCCAATCGACCGGTCTGTCCTTTCTCGGAATTGGAGTCGGGATGGGCATGGGGCTCGCGACGCAGCCGTATTGGAATCGGTCTGTTGACTCTTCCGTTCAGCAATGCCGCGATTTAATGCGGGCCGCAGACTCTCAGCCAGAGCAGCAGTGGAGAACGGCGGGAAAGCTCCCCCAGAAACCCTACTCATCATGGGCCAAGTCGGCGGTATATTGGTCCCGATATGTGCGTAGTCCGCGTGTTCGACACTTCATGCAGTTTACATGCCCATTCTAGCGCTCTACTGGTTCGCGTTTACCACTTATCCTCATATCCATTGGATCGTTCCCATCGTGGCCTCCGTTCCGTTCGGCTGTGGCATCTTCTTCGTCTTCACTGCAACGTTCACGTACCTCGTAACGGTATACATTTTTTTTTCGGAACCACGATTCGATCCTGACGACGCGACTCCAAGGCGTACCGCCCCATCGCCGCAAGCGCCATGGCGGCGAACAGCTTCCTGCGCTCGGTCTTTGCTGCGGCGTTTCCGCTTTTCGCGGCCGCGATGTATCGCAGGCTCGGCACGGTGGGCGCCACCGCCCTCCTGGCCGGGTTAACAACCCTCATGGCACCACTGCCGTTCGTCGTCTTCTCCAACACCCTGAGAGCTTCATTGAATTGACGCCGATCTTTCTGCAGGTTTATTTTCTATCGAATTGGGCCGCGGTTACGTGCCCGGTCGAAATTCGCGGTTTGAATAGTATGTACTGTGGAGCGAGCGGCGGAAGAAAATTAAAAACACGCTGTTGGTTTGAATCACTTCCTTTCAGGGTTGAGCGCCCAAGTGGACGGAAGGAAGACCTAGCTTGGATGTGAATCACAGTTAAACTCGTCGTTCCCATCTGGTTTGCGTTAGCCGAACGTCTGTTACGTTCGAACTTGATATAAGTACTGTTTTTTCTCTCCCCCCCTTCTCTCCCGCTCTCTCTCAAGACTATGTCCTCTAACAATACCAACATCCTCGTCCCTCCCCCGCATCTTGCTGGATTGCGTGTGAGGGCCGTCACCAAAAGGCCTCTCGACGACTTCGAGTTCTCCGCTATGACGGTGAGCAGCCTGAGCACGCGATGCCAACGCTACTCATTTAATTCCTGCAGCCTGTCAACGTCCTCATCGAACACGAGCAAGGCGATAGATATGTCAAGGTTGGGATCGTCAAGATCCAGTTGGTCGATATCGCACGCGCCCGCTCGATCGGCTTCGCATACTGCATGGATGCGCTCTCCCAGGTATGAGCCAAGGGCAAGACTGCTTTCAGTGCTAACGAGCTCTGCCCAGGATTTCGCAGAGCTGTCCACTCACTTCGACGACAACGGCCGCCTGCGCCCGAACAAAGGGTGCTGGAAGGCCGAGGACTTCCAGGCCGAGCGGTGCATCACCTATATAGACGAGGCTATTATCGACGAGGCCTGGCGCGGCAAAGGCTTAGGCACCTGGTTGATCCCGAAGCTGTTCCAGTTGCAAAATTTGCGCGGCGCGCAGTTCATCTTTACTTGGCCGAGCGTCCTCAGCCGCCTGGAACATGGCCCTACCGACACCCCCGCGAAGAAGGCCGCACACTACGCCAAGTCTATGCGCATTATTGGTTTCTTCCAGAAGGTAAGTTGTTCGACCTTGTGCCGGCCGGGGCTTACATTTAGCGAAGGTCGGGTTCAGGCGTCTTGGAAATTCGCTTTTCTTTTGTCTCGCCAACGATGAATCGCACCCTTCGCGCTCGATCCCTGTCGAGGAGGATGCCCATTACGTCGGCGCGTGAAGGTCTTTGCTAGCAATTCTCCGTCGTGTTAGATCATCGTGTTTCGTACTATACAGCTGCTCAAAAACTTTCGCCTGCTTTGAATCACACACCTATAGTCACTTTTTCTTCTGGCATGAACTCCTTCCTATTTGGGAGTTTAGCGGCTGTTTGGTCTGGTCATTGGAGTCTAACAGTAACGGACCAACTCTGAACTCTGAGCTCTCTCCTCCGCGTGTGGACTGTGGACTGCGTTACAAACGGCCGATGTGTCGCAGTCTGCGCGCCCTCGGCCCCTCATCGACGAAAGCATCCCCTTCGAGGATAAACGACGTCGAGCTCAGTGGCTGAATCGACCAAGGTCGTTCCGCACAATGTCCTCGATCCTGGAGGCGACATATTCGGTCGTACCAGGGATGGGATAGAGGTCTTCGGGAACTGGTCACGCTGCCAGCAAATCACTGTCCACGCCGTTTGGCCTTTCTTGACATAAGGTGCGATTCGTTGCTCTCGATGGCCCGGGGCACAATCCAATGTCGTGTTTAAGGATTCAACGGCTGGCCACTGGAGCGACGACATGGGACAAGCTTTTCTGCTAGCGTCGGGGAGATTCCACAGTTCCCCGTTTGGGATTCCGGGAAGGTTAGTTGTCCAGTTTTTTGAGGTTCTCCGCCCCACATTTACACATACATCCTACAGAGCCGGATATCGTACGCTTAACGGGATTATTCCGGGTCCCTGAAGATATCAGGCCCGTATGAAATTCCATCCAAATGTCCATGGAATCTGGATGTGTCAACGTTGTACGTCCGCTCTCTCACTGAGCTTCTGCGCCTCATCTAACTCACAGACTTCGAAATGAGCGACTGGCAGAGCTCCTCGTCGGGCTGGAGGCCGTGAACGCTGGGTCCGCGAGCGTGATTTCAAGGCGAAAGAAAAAGGCGCGACCGCTGCCCGTGCCCCCGGTGTGTTATTCCATCCCATGTCCGGGTGAGTAACCCTTATGGCGCACCGCCGTTGCCTCTAACCAATCGAGGTAGACTTTGCTCGTGGCGTGCACTCTCCGACATTCCTACTGCGACGAGCCAGGGCGGCATGGCAAAGCTCTCCTTGTATTCACAGCTCTCCTGCAGATGAGACAGCCGTCGCGCTATCCATTCCCTCGACACTCCTGCCATCGCCAACCCGCCAATCGCCTCTGTATGTCACCATGCCCCCCTGTGCGCTTCTCCTTGCCCCGAACATCCAGCTCTAATGTTGCCGATGAGCGGAGGGAGGCGCGTGCTCATTGACTGGGTCCTCGATGTGCTCGGCACGGCCAACGGTGCAGCTCCAGTCGGACGCCCCGCAGCAAGGATATGGATGGTCGCTGGCCCGGGGCAGGCGCACATCGCAAGGAGGCTTTGCGTGTCGGCGTCGCTTTGACGGATACTTGGGGAAGGCGAAGGAGGTGTACGAGAGCGCCTCGACAGCGTCACGAGCCCGAGCTGCGCGGCGCCTCGATCCTCTGCATGGTCGCGTGGGGAGACGGAGCGATGAGGATGTGGTGCGTTGCATCTCGCGCATGGCGTCGAAGGTGGTGACAGCACGCTGAAATGCGGGTCGCCCACGCAGCATACGGAACCATCGGCGCGGGGGACAGGGACCATTGTCGAGCGGAACCCTCGTACTTGCCTTAATTGCCTTAACGCTCTCCGCCTCGTTGATGGGCCGTTTTCTCCCCATACCCTATCTATCTTCGTCGTGTCCTACCCTGTCCATCACGCTCCCAGTGTGCGCGCACACGTAGGCCATTGGGTGTGCGCGCACTGATCCCGACTACCCTATGTGTAGGCTCGATTCGCGCGTAGAGCAGCTAGCGACAATCGGGACCGTCCAGACCAGTGGCACACGGCGACGTCGTGTTAGGCGGAATCGAGGAGGGCTTTAGCCGCCGAAAGCGGGACGTATCGATGGGGTGGCAGGAGCACACTTCGAAGCTCCTGCGGGAGAGCGTGGTCATGGGCGAAGGTGGTGGAGATGGTCGTCGAAGATCGGAAGCTCGCGTGAGCAGGCGCAGAGTCAGGAGTGGAAGCGAGCGACGAGAAGAAGGAGCGGAACTTGAGAAGGCGCGCAGGGAGAGGCGGTGGGAAAGGGGACAACGCGGAACCGGAGAAGCGGCGGGTCGGGGACCACTATGAACTGAACCTCTGCAGCAGAGTACGAGGTGGTCGTGCCGTTCACGCTGGCTCGACTATCACCCGAAGGCATCGATAGGTGGCAGTAATGCGGAGCAGGTCGAGAGCTGTGCAAAAGCAGTGGTACGTGGCGTGCACTCTCGCTTTCAAAAGCATTCTAATAGTTTTGAAGTAAAAGCAAGAGAGGCGTTCGGAAAATGTCTGAAATTAAATACAGCTACTGTGTTGCCGCGAGGTCGGTAGGATCGGTTGTATCGGTCGGGACGGTGGGGAAGAGAGTTCGCAACGCCTGCTCAACTGCTCTCTTCTGCTCAGGCGTCTCTGACGTGGTTTTTGACGACCTTGTCTTTCGCCCTTTATTCATATCGACAACCAACTGGGCCAGTGCGATTTCGCTCGGGTCCAGGTCTAATGGTGTTGTCGCGACGGTCTGCGCATCGAGGATGCCTTGGGAGAGGGTCGTGATAAGGCTGAAAATGTTGTGCACTCTGTCCGAGATGACGGTTGCGCAGGAGCATGGTTTGTCCAAGAGCGGATCCTCGGCACGATCTTTTGGCGCCGGACTGGGGCCTTCGAGGATCGGCTGATGAGGAGCAGCTTGAGGCAAGGGAAGGTTATCGATGATTGGTCCCCAGACCGACGATGTCTTGGTCGCCGTGCGGGACAGGGTTTGCTTCACCCCTGGACACATGTGTTGGGTAAGCTGTGGTATCAGGGATATAGGAATTCAAAAGCCCACAGACCCGCCACGATTGTCCGGAATTTAACGTTCACAGCCATTCTCTGGGGCGCATAAACACGGGAGTGCATATTTATGCTAACAGGATACCCACCGCAACGTGCACCCTCATGCGCTTCGCTCGTGCCTTGACGAGAAATGCTTGCTTCATGGAACGGAAACACCACGGCGACGCGGATTCAAGCCCTTCCTCGTCACGTCGGATCCTAACGGCAATTCAGCGGACGCGGGATTCAGACAGGATGGACGCACGTAAAGAGCTCCTGGTCTAGTTGGTCGAGTTCTTGAACCGGAAAACGATTCTTTTCTTCACATTTGCCGAGCATGCTGATGGTCTCTGCAATGTCGACATCGGTGGCCTCCAGGGTGCCCGGGACGGACAAGTAGATCCTGCGGTATGCGTGGAGAAGCGCAGTCCCGATGAGGTGCAAGACTGGCGCGATATCGACGTTTAGGTTTATGTTGTAGGGCATGATTGCAATGCAACTCTGCGAATCGGGAGATGGGCGGGGGGGTCTTCGGTGAATAATGTATGTAGTCAACGGTCATTGGGGGTACTTATGCGGGAGCCAAGGGAGACGAACAGATGATCGTAGCGAAAAGAAACAATAGCTATTCAACGCAATTTCAAGACGCCGACACAAAGACGAAGAGCAGTCCGTTTACGACGTTGCTACTAGCCATAACCAGAACAAAAAGCCGGCTGGAAGAACAAAGAAGTTTACAGTCTTGTCTGAGAAAGGTAAAGCCGCTATGGACAGTACAGTACAAGCAAGACTAGGCCGAACTTGAAAGATGATGTCGGCCTTTTCGGCTCGGGAGTCGGTTGAACTATGCTCGGCGACCTCGGCACGTCCGACAACTGATTCAACCCAAATTTCAACCACAACATCGGTGGCATAGTTGCATAAAGTCAGGATGAGGTATACATACTCTCGTGTTTCATCGAGTCATATTCATAATATTTATTATTCGCAGTCAATTTTGAAGTCCTTGTGTATCAAAATATAAGTACTAGTAGGGCCCGCTGCCGCGGCAAAGCCCACTATCTGAGTTTTCATTGTATCTGTAGCTTTCTTATGGTAAAGGGGGTATGGCGACGACACAATACATTCAGCTATGTACAGTTTGTAGACAGCGGCCCAAAGTTCGCTCGGTCGGCGCTCGCGCGCCGACCAGCTCACATTGGGCGGAATTCGGCCGGCGCTTGCGCGCCGACCACTTGAGTAGAAAGCAAAGAGGATTTCGCCGAGCCGCTATACTTTCAGCCAGCAAGTTGGAATGATGATGGTAAAGATGGTATCAACGTCCTCACTGCTAGTTCACAGAAAAAATGATGGTAAAGGTGATCGTAAATTCGCTCAATGGAGATCTCAGAAAGCGTGAGAGATTAAGCCATTTTGAATTAGAGACCCACAACACCCACTAATTGATAGTGGGCATACTGTAACTCGTCAGGGCGGCACAGGAATTGGGGGATATTGTCCAGCAATAAGCCGGACTTTCAAAATCCAATGTTTAATTGTATAAACGAAGCGAAGGCGCTGCGCCGCCTTCGAAACCTCTGACCGTAGCTTCCACGCACTTAACCCACGCACAATTTCATCAAAGCGGTCGACCACCTCATCCATGGTGGGGCGCTTAGTCGGATCCTTGTTGACCATGTCCGCTACCAGTGGCTCCATGAACTCGAAGCCAAGCTTTGGCCTCTTGATAGAGTCGCCCTGAGAGAGGGTCAGTTGGATGGGGGGTGCAATTCGCAGACCGACCTACCCCAGTAAAGTCTTGTCTGATGAGGTTTCCGAGATAGTACACGTCGGTTGGGAACGGATCCAAGTCGGGTAGATCATCGTACTTGCTCTTGACCTGAAATTCGGGCACACTCTTGTCGGCGCCGATAATTGGAGGTTCGAGAACAGGCAGGTCCTCAGCTCGGTATCGGCGCGAGATTCCAAAGTCGGTAAGATAGTACTTGACAGGACGTTCCGTCCGGCTTCGATGAGAGATACGTCCGCTCCAGTCACGTTTCCGCCTAAGGTCGAACGGATGGACGGGTTCAGAATACAACGGCGACGCATCCATCATGATGTTGAGATACGCGCAGTCACTTGAGTGAGTGAGCACGACGTATACAGACCTCGGAAATGACACTCACCGGTGGGCAACATGGTGTTCGTGCATATATCTGAGCCCCTAGGAAATCACGGTTAAATTGGCATCGTGCGAAGGTTGCCAGTTAAAACTCACCTCGAAGACTTGTTTGAAGAATGTGACCGTCTCGCCAATTGAGTCAAACCGAGGCTTGTCAAACGCCTGGAGCAAGGGCATGACGATAATTTGAGAGTCCGAGTCGTGTGGGCTTTGCAACACCTCGCGGATGGGGACACAATGGTTTTCAGGGTCGGATCGCTGAGGCTCCGCACTGAACCATGTGCCAATGTCGACCTCGAAGGGGTGCCTTGTCTTGCTAATGCGCTTCATTATCACAAACGCGCCGTCCTCCGCATGAGTAGCATCCAGGACGGAAGCTCGCTATTGGGAAAATCAGCGTCCATATCGATTACGAGGTTTCGTCATCGACAAGCTTACTGGAGGTCTGATACCATCCTCAAGGTCATTGGGCCAAAGGTCGGTACCCCTCCAGGAAGGAATCCAGCCGTCCTGGTATCTCGCACGAAGGACGTATCCTTTGGTTTGCAGCCAATCGCGATGATCGCGCCAAAAGACTTCCCCCATGGTCAACGTTTCGCGTGGAGATGGCCCAAGGCCAGTCATTTGTTTGAGTTCAGTTTGCCTCATGAAGGGAGAACAAGAGATGATTCGTAACAAACCTTGCCATCGCCGTCATTTTCATATGCAGCGGAGTTTGAAATCGCATCATTTCACAGGATGCGCGTGGCTACCCTCGAAATGGATGTGGCCAAAACGCAGACGACTTTTTCGTGGCGCGCTCTGCTACCTCGTGAGTTTTCATGTCAGGAAGTTGGCAGAACAGCTGAATATGAATATTTGAACCACACGTCCGAATGGGGACATCTCCTCCTGGACCCACAATCTCTGAAACTCTGGAACGGACAAGATGGAGGAGAGCGCACTGAGCGCACCCCCAGCGCAGGCCGCTCCGAGCGATCTTCCCTGCTTACCATCGCACCTGTACGGGCTAGGTGACGGCGAGATGTTCTGGATCGATCACCGTGACTGGCTCAAGACAAAGGGATATCTTCTGCGCGGAAGATACCAGGCTGGTTGGGTCCACTCATGGGCTTTGACACGGTTGGAGAGGCCATCGCTTTCTTGCGTCAAGTCTTCGAGGTACGGTCCGACATACACTACTACTTCATCGTTTTAATCTCAGATTGTAGCGTCTGAGGTATCTACACAAGCAGAACGTCGCCCACCGGTGATCCCTCTTTTTTCGTACCCCCGGGAGGCCTCTACTTACATACGACTAGGGATATCACGAGCTTCAATATCGCCATGGACGGATCGCAGCTGTATTCGGAGCCGTTTCACCCGGCGGAACCAACCATGAAGCGTGATTGGAGTGGCCACATCTCTCATAAAACACGTACACAAGTTCCGGTCAAGTACTACCTCATAGATTTTGGACTTTCACGTCGGTTCAGTCCGGAAGACTTTCCTGTTCGTGTACCAGGAGCTGGGGGTGGCTATTACGAGTTGGTCCCCGAGTACAAGATGCAAAACGATGAACTTCCGCCTCCGTCCGATCCATTCCTCGTCGACGTGTATTGCATGGGAAACCTGATTCGAATGGACTTCACGGAGGTAATTTTCGCCTTGTTCTTTCTGCGGCACCGACTTACAACATCTGGTTTAGGGCAGCATCGTGGCTAGCCGTAAACTGGGGTTCAAATTCTTGGAGCCCCTGGTAGCGGAGATGACCAACGAGAACCCCTCGGAACGGCCCAACATGGATCAAGTCATCGATAGATTTGAACACCTCGTTCGTGGGCTGAGTCCACGGAAATTGCGCTCTCGGGTTGTAAAGGAGAAGGATCATCTTGGCTTTTTTCGCGCCATTCCTCACTGGATCCGGAAAGTGCGCTTTGTAGTCGGGAAATATCCCACCATACCCATGCCCTAGATACAATTGACCACGGTTCAATTCACGCGATCGGAACATAAGCACTCATCGAGCTCGAGCTCATTCTGCGGCGGAGTCGGATGTAATTCAATGGATTGTAAAACATTAGACGATTCATTTCCTGTATGCGCAACCACACCCCTCAACGCCAGTGTAACATAGTGGCAAGCCACGCGAAATTGAAGAAAAAGATATAACGTGCAACTTTACCAGTCGGTCAATCTTGAGACAAGACCAGACCCTGGGCGACGAGATCCTGGAGCGAATCAATAAACGTCTCTGACTGCGCCCCAGTTATCGATATCTGAATGTTGTCCAACCGCAATCGCGCCCCATCCCCCGGAGCCTCGTCATCCTTCCACCACCGCGACCGAATCGCCGCCTCGAGCTTGTCCGGTTGGAAATTCGCACCAATCACCTGCCACTTCATCGTCTGGAGCCGGGGGACAAGCTGCTGCTGGGCGTTCGATGGATGGTACGTGAACGCATCGAGGAAGGCGTCGTCGATGCAATCTTCGCAACAGTACAGGCAAAAGGCCGTGAGCGCTGGGGCGAGTTGAAGAACGGTGACGAGTTCGCTCGATGTGATGGGGGTGCTCCGTAGCGCTAGAGTCGCAAGGTTTGGCGAGCCGCGCTGGAACGCGAAGAACTCGGGGGTGCACCAGGCCCGGTCGATCTCGAGCTCCAGAGTGTCGAGTTCGGGCGCGCACAGCGGAGCGAAGAACAACCCAACGCCGCCCGCGGGCCCGGGATTGTCGGCTTCGTAAAACTCCAGTTTGAGGAAACGTAGGAAGGGAAGAATCGTTGGTGGTGCATCCATCTCCCCGTCTGCAGGGTCCCATTCGCGGGTGACCAACGAGACCGATACGACGTTGGTACACTGCAGGAGGATCTCGCGGGAGCGGAGGAAGGATGGCTCCTGGAGGTCGAGATGGGTGAGCTGGGCCCATGGCATCTGCAGGATGTCGGTCTGGACCTCATCGTAAGTCATCGACGTGAGGCGACGTAGGCGCGGGGAGTTAAGGAAGAGGTGGTGGATCGTTCCATGGGGCATGCTCGATCCATATTGCAACTCGAGCGTCTCGAGCGCCGCGAAGGGCCCAGGTGGAGGCTCTAACCGAAAAAACACCTCGGCTGCGTCCTGAAGCAGCTTCAAGTCCCTCCAACGGGCGCTTGTGGGCATCAGGGCAAGGAGAACGTCGAAATTAATATTGGGGGCCACTGTGGTGATGTTGACGAGGTCGTCGAAGGAGTATACATATTGGGAGGTTATCAGAACAGAGATGGGAAGTGGATTGGATCGCTCCAACAAGGTCTTCATCCCATCGAGGTAGTTCTGCGGGAAACGCCTGGTTTTCTGCAGGTGTAGTTCAACAACCTCGGAAGCCCAAAGCCTTGGGGTTCCAATAGCTATTTCCCGCCAAAAGGAACAAATTTGGGACAGTGTTAGGGCCGGGTGGATTGGGCGGTCAAAAGGACCCTTCGGTCGAGTATGAACGGCAGCGGGGTCAACCAGATCAGGCTGAGCGGCGAGCGTGAAAACTTCCACCAAGAGCTCCGTTGGGATTTTCCCCACAGGCACGACCATGAACGATAGTTCCGCCAGCGACCGTCGCTCCTTCTGCCGTGCCGCGACGAGCGCCTCGATTTCAGAGGTAAGGCGACGGATATTCTCCTCCGTCGCATGGATCCGCGCCATGACATCCTCTTTTGAGTTGAAGAAAAGCGGAGAAGTTGGAGGCATGGTGGTGGTCGAGAAGAAGACGCGATCACGGAAAGCGCAAACATGTCAAAACTAACGCTCCCGTCCCGATTTGGCAGGATATTCGAGGTGGACGTCGTTCAGCGAGACGTATGAGGGTTGTTCAACAAAACAATCACGGGCCCAAAGTTGAGCGGTGGAGACGTCGCGTTATTTGGGGCAGCGCACAAGAAGGAGAAGCGGGGGGAAATCGAGCAATTCAATCGAGGCGTTTACAGGCGAACAAAGTAACGAATTGAAGTACCGGCACATGAACCACGCCCGAATGACGGTATCATTGGTTTGCCATATATCGCCGGTGCGCCTCCTCTTCCGTTGTCGGAGGTGGAAGTTCTTCGAACGGCGCGTCCTCTTCGATGGAAATCGCGTGAGACGCATGCGATCGATTTTTGGCCCAACAGAAGAAATGACCATTGGCAAGACGGCGGAAGCCAACCTGTGTAAATTTCCGCATCAGGTGGTGCGAGGAGAGTTGGGTTTGTGAATCTCACCTTACGGTAAAACTGAATAATGCCGTCCCGTTTTTTCAGAAAGGCAGCCTGTTCAGTAGGAGTCGGGTCTCCAAAGGGGCCGTTGGCACTCATCGGCTCGAAGCGCAGTAAGACGGTCGGCCATGTGAACAGGTAGCGTGCGCCCTGCAAAGCTGGGAGATTCAACAGCGTCCGGAGTACCCACGCGCCAAGGCCCTTTCCTCGCCACGCAGGCTCAATGACGAGTTCTTGGATATAAACCAAATGGCGTTCGTTCTTGAAATCTCTCGGCTGCCAACATCCACGATTGGGCTGGAGACGCCCATAAGCATCAAAGTAGAGCGCCAACTGACCCAGCTCCTTCGGAGATTGTGAGCCCAGTATGATGGGGAGAATAATCGATGCAGGCTCACACGGGCGTACTCGTCGACGCACTCGAAAAACCCGCCATTGCGATTGGTCATCGCGATGTCGATGACTTGAATCTGGACGGTGCCAACTTCTGTTGTTCCTCCCCCTGCAGTACTATGTTCTAGTTTCACATAGACGATCTGCGGGGAGGGGTAACTTGAGAAGACCGTCTAAATCAACCACCAACCTTCTGGGCGGAGTATTCGGTTTCCACGGCGTTCGACGATTCCTCGTACGACTCGGAGTCCGAGTCGTACCCATTATATTTCTTGCTTTCTGGTTTCACACGCAGGCGAACTCCAGATAAAGAAGGAGGAGGTGTCAGCCGGCAGGCTTGCTTATGCGCAAGCCAGCATGCCGTCTGACACTCCTTTGAACTGGCAGCTAACCGTTCCGAGTTCATCAACACCAGAGTTCATCCGACCTCGGATCGACTCACTACTGGACAGTGGAGCAGCCGGAACACGCAAACAACTTGGGTGAAGTGGTTGATTCATCGGATGCGGCTGGGCAATTCGGGTTTTCGCACTTGGGGCCCATGAGTCGACGGCAAAAAGAAAGGGGGATCGAGGTTAGTATCGCAGGCTGGGGCCAAATAGACACAACATCATCCAAACACAAGCTTGCGTTAACTCGCGAGACCAAAGATTGCTGTCCCTCCGCAAGTCGTCCACCTGTTTATGACGCTCTTTCAAGCTGCTGTAGCTTGACGCAAATACTGAACTCACAACTTGCCGTCCAACTTTGGTACAACTTCAACCGTGGGAAAGCTACTCGTTCTGCGAAGCAAAATAAAAGCCAGAGCAGGCAAAACATAGGTAAATTCAAAATTAGAAACTAAGATCCATGAGTGGGTATGGCAGGTATCCTCCTCACGGAAAAGTATAACTGTTGGGCCCAGTGTTTAGCCAGCCGGATGGAATCGAGGACGGGCGACCTCTTCTCCCATATGACGCGCGATCGGAGCTTCCACTCGCTGAGGCCAGCCTTAAGAGCGGTAAACCGGGCAACAACAACATCCATTGTCGGCCGTTTAGCTGGATCCTCGTGCGACATATCCTCCAATAACGGGTGCATGAATTCGAAGCCTTCAATTTTACGAGGGGGTAACCTCTCAAATCCCTATTGAAAAACTTTAACCGCGTGACCCACCCTTCACAAAGAGGTATGCAACATACCTCGGTGAAATGTCCTCGAAGGAAGGACGCTAAACACCAAACATCGACAGGGAACGGATTGCACTGGTCCGAAAATGCCCACTCTGGAACACCATGCGTACCACCGTAGCCGGGATCCGTGAGCGGGGGACCACCGGAGGGATCGTACTGCCCCGACACATCAAAGTCGATCCAAAAGTATTTCACTGGGTGTCTGGTGCGGCTTCGGGCAGGAAGCGAACGTTTCACGTAGTCCCTGGTCCTGCCCACCTTCCAAGGATGTGGATCGTCCCTGAGAATCGGGGATGCGTCCATGAGGATATTATTGAACTTGCAGTCGCTGTGAGAGGCTCAGAAACTGGGGGACAGATCTGCCACCAAGGGCGTACCCATGCCATATATTGTGTGCGTGGAGGAACTGCAAGCCCTATTGAGAGTCAATTGTCTTGATCAAGCATCGAAAAGCGTATGACCTCAAAGACACACGAGATGAACTGGACTCCCTCTCCAATTGTCGAGAATGGATATCGGGGCCATTGGAATAAGAGGGGCATCACAATAAGATCGATATTCTTGGCAATCTCATTCGGAACATGCAATATTTCTATCGCGGGAACGCAGTGATTTCGCTTTTCCGACGCCAACGCATCGGATGATAATTCGTGGAAAATCCGAACTTCCAGCGACGGTTCAGAGTCTGAACGCAAAGTTTCTTTGAGGATGACATAGGAACCGTCCGAAATCCGGGTCGCGTCCATAATGAATGGCGACTACGATGCATTAGAAACCGGAAGTTGATGTGGGGGCGGGACGGCCATACCAAGAGCAAAGCACTGTCTTCAAAATTTGCAGGGTTCTTTGTCGTCTTCTCGCCCTCCTTCCAGGGCGCGGTCCATCCAGGGGAGTATCGAGGACGGAGCAAATAACCGGACTCTTTCAGCCAAAGGTACAGATCACGCCACTTCTCCTCGGATTCGAGCAAGTAGTCCGCGATATGGGCGCCTCCTCCATACTCGAAGGGAGGCGGGTCTTTTCTCGTCATGACGGCAGAGTGCAACTTGCAATTGTGGCCACGGACCCACTGCAGCAAATAGATGCAATTGTTGGAAGTTCTTGATCCCTCAGGGACAGGACTTTCACAACTACAGCTCTTTGAAGCACAGTCACAGTATGTCTTTGAATTCGGCGATACCGGTGTCTGACGGGACGATTGATGGAAAAAAATCGCAGGGGTCGTAGAGAGATATGGCGTGTGGAAGATCTGCGGGAGGTTCGATTGTGGCTAGTCATCAATACTCCGCGGTGTGAGCCAATCGCGACTGTTGTTGGGATATGGGATTATGGACACGCCATACGGTCCGCGGTGGAGACGTCGGGTAACGGCGGTGAATCGAAGAATGCAGTGAGCTTCTGTCGGAAAGAGTGAGGGAGGCCGGGAGGGCGCCAGCGCTTTGATTTAGGGTGCACGAGGGCCCGGTAATGGCGAGTGAGCTTGAGGAACCAAAACAAATGAGATCGAAGTCGGGAGGAAGAGGCAATTCGATAATCCCGACATCGCCGACTTAGTCAAGCTTTCCCACGGTTGATTTAATGTTTTGTGAACAAACCTTTAGTTTGCTTAAGGCCTCAGAGGACTGAAATTTTGCATCATAATGGACTGGACCATTTCACCAGAGAACCGTAGGGACCAAACAGAACCAGCACCCAAAGACCATTTACCCAATCCGCAACCGTCCGTTGCGTTCAACTTGGTATAGTTCTTCTGTGCGTGTCTATGTTTTGCCTCTCCGTTTGCTTGCTAAGACTTTCTTCCTACGAAGCTTTCTGCCCTCTACGTTCTGCTACCGGAGAATCTAAATCATATGTTTCTAGAACAAAGCTCTATTGAATTTTGCGCCGCGGAATGGCGGGTACTCGCCGCACAACGAAACCCACTCGGCGGACCCAATGCCCAACAATTCGGAAGGGGTGGAAGGGGAAGTCATCGTCCTTGACGACACGCGAGCGGAGCTTCCATGAGCTCAGACCGGCCTTGATCTGCTCGAAGCGGAGGACGACCTCGTCCATAGTCGGCCGCTGAGCGGGGTCTTTGGCAACCATGGAATCTACCAAGGGCTTCATAAACTCGAATCCCCGCAGTTTGGGGCTGAGACTGTCACCCTAAATGCCGTAGATTTAGAAATCACCCTCGTGTTATAATTACAAGAGGCGACTCACCTCGACAAAATTGCCACGGATGAAATTTCCGAGATAGTATATATCGATTGGGAAGGGATCACAGGGCTCAGCCAACTCGAACTCCGGCACAGATTTGTCGCCGCCTCGGATGGGAGGCTCGAGCGGAGGTGGGTTCCTGGTGGTATACTTGCGGGAGAGACCAAAGTCAATCCAGTAATATCTCGGGGGGCGCTGGGTCCGAGTATAAAATTTCGCTTTTCCAGAAAAGTTGCGGTTCCGGTTGATTTCGATTGGATGGTACCCGTTCGGAAACATCTGCGAGGCGTCCATCATGATATTGTTGAAAGTGCAATCTCTGGGAGGGGACTGAATGAGGGTTGATGGGATAGTATGGCGGCAACTGTCGCTTACCGATGGGCGACGTTATTATCGTGCATGAATTTCAAACCCTGAACACGGTGTCAGTATTGAAAGTCAAGAGAACACCTGGGTGGATATCACCTCAAACGCTTGGTCGAAGAAATCAATTGTTTCCCCAAAGGTGTCGAAGCGCGGGCTACCGAAACGCCTCAAGAGTGGCATGACAATGATCGAGCAATTTTCCACATCGGGGGCGTCGAGCACCTCGAGAATCGGAACGCAGTGGTTGCGGGGATCTTCCTTCAGTGGACTAGAAGAAAACAGGCTGGCAATTTCAAGTTCCTTGTGCTTTGAGATATCTTGGGCAGGCGTAGATATCCTCTTCAGCGCGACGTCAACGTTGTCGCGGATACGAACAGCGTCTAGAGTCCACCCTATCTAGCGTTTGGCGGAGTAAGCAAGCGCGAGACTGCAGGCAGGGAGAAAAACAATTACTACTGCGTATCCGTCGAAAGCGTCGATGTAGAAATCGCCTTTTGCCAGCCACGACGGAACCCAATCCGGTTTATACCGAGATCGCAACATGTACCCGCGCTCCTCAAGCCAGACCTGGTGATCACGGAAGAAGCGTTCCGAGGGAAGAAGGTCTCCGGGCATGCGGTCGGAAAGTGAATCCGGGGGGGACATTGTAAGTCGAGGGTTGGGACGACACTCGGAACGGTGCAGTGGCAAGTGGCCACAGTGTAGGTCCACAATTGACGCAATCAGATGCCCGAGATCATGATATCCGGGATTATTTGATATGGCTGCTGCTTCACCAAGTCAAACCCGGTGGGATCTACAAAAGAGCGTTCTGCTACTCGCTTCCTTCGTCTGGGGAGAACCTCGCGTATTTTTGAACCACAACGATGTCGCAAGCTGAACATGATTTCGTACGTGGTTCAAATATACAATCGTTTCTGCCAGCGACGCGCCGAGTTCTCCGATGGTTTCGAACCGAGGGTAAAGGACACTCCTCAACAGCGGCATCACCAATATCTGGATGTTGGGGTTATCGGGAACCTGCAGAGTCGTCCGAAAGGCGTTGCAGTGATTCGCAGGATCCGAGTCAGACACGAAGAACCTCCCGATGTGTATTTCTTCTGGACATCGGTCCTGTGGAACGGCCTTCAGCATCACATGAGCACCGTCGGAAATGTGGATTGCATCGACAATAGTGGCGCCCTACATAAAGGACGTCAGCAAATGGGGGAGAAATTGTACGGCTCGGCTCACAGTTGGAAGAGTTAGGCCGTCCTCGCACTTGTAGATCACCTTGCTTGGGTCCTGAATCCAGGACGGTACCCAGTCGGGATGGTAGCGAGGGCGGAGACGGTAGCCCTGCTGCTCCAGCCAGGGCTGATGCTCAACCCAGAATATTTCGGACTTGCGAATAAATCGAACATTTGTGTCGATAACTTCTGCGATCTTGGGGACGACATAGGGATGCATGTGAGAGTGCCTAAGATCGTCGAGGGTACAGAATTGTCCTTTTTGTAGGCACCGCAGTGTGGCCACACTGTTTTGGTTCGCCAGATCAACTCGTTATCAACAATAGAACAAGGTAGACCTACTTGGGCGCCGCCATTGCGAGTCGTCTACTCCAGCGAGGTTACTAACACTCCGAGGTCAGTGAAGCGTCCCAGCGCATGCCATAGGTCTGGTTTACCATTTCAACCGGCCGGGCACCTTAGTCGGAACCCAGCGACGACGTTCGGTGCGGTTTCCAGTGTGTCGACCCGAGAACCAGAGCTAATTATAAGCTCAAGGTGGTTCCAAACGCCAAATTTATTGAGCACGCGCCCGAAGTCACAGTTGGATGAAAGCAGTCTCGGCATTTACCGGCACGCCATCAACCACGTGCCGCTATACAGCTCTCTTGAAGTTGAAGGACGAGGCGCTGGAGGAGGAAGCTGCATAACCCATGAATATCATATTTTGTTGTGCGATGCGGACGAGATTATTGTACGACGACGACGACGCGAGCACATCTACTCCCAGCCTCCACCAGCAGCAGGCGCCTCCGCACCCCAGCCTCCCCCAGTGGTGGCAGGCTCCGCGGCCCAATCCGTCGACGCGCCTCCAGGCGTAGGGTCCGCCGCCCAATCCAGCGCACCCCCATCGCTCACCAACCCGGGGTTGACGCCCCCGACGCCAGCACCGACATCCCAGTCGGCGGGCTGCGCCGGCTCCTCCGTACCCTGGAGCAGCGCCGCCTTGGCCTCCGCCTCGTCCTTCTGCTGCTTCTCGACCTCTTCGGGGTCGCGGTAGAAGAACATGTCGACCATGACGTTCCACCCGTCGCTCGTGCGCGGGATCGTCCCCCGCAGGCGCAGGACCTCGCGCGCGAGGAGCCACCAGATGAGACCGATGCTGTGGCGCGTCTTGTTGTTCGTGGGGATGGCGACGTCGACGAACTTGAGCGGCGCGTCCGTGTCGCAGAGCGCGATGACGGGGATGTTGACGTACGACGCCTCGCGGATCGCCTGGTGGTCCACGCGGGGGTCCGTGACGACGATGAGGCGCGGCTCCTTGAACGACCGGGTGATGTAGTTGGTGAAGGAACCGGGGGTGAAGCGCCCTGCGATCGCCTGTGCGCCGGTGTTGGCGGCGTACTTAAGGACGGCGCGGTGCCCGTAGGGCCGGGCGGAGATGACGCAGACGTCGTTGGGGTTCTCCACGGCGGCGATGATGCGCGCAGCCAGGACAAGCTTCTCCCAGGTCTTGCCGATGTTGAGGATATGGATGCCTGGGGGACGCAGGCGTTCAGTCCCTGCTGCCCACTCGGGAGGCCAACGCACCGTCAGGACGTCTCTTCCAGACATACGGCTCCATCTGCTTATCGCAGTTTTTCGTGCCAATGTGGCACTGCGCGGCCAGCAGGAGCTGGATCTCCTCCTCGGTCGCGCTCAGCACGGCGGGCAGTTTTGAGGCCATGTTCGTAGTTTGCTTCGGTGCTGGTAACCTGGAAGTGAAAAAAAAAGTCGTCAGCGTCAGTCAGATTGCAAAGCCCGCATCCAGCCCAATTCGCCACTTCAGCCGTCCAATCCAGCGTGAAGAGGGAGACTGGGATGTGCTACGCACCCTGAGGCTACTTCGTGTCGGTCGGCTTGGACGACGGACGGCGAGTGGAAGCTTTTTGGACGACGGCGCTGGCAAATCCGGAATTGTGCTCACAGTGATCCCATCACGCGATTGCTCAGCACGGCTTTCGGGCAGATTTACCCGTGCTCGGCAAGAACGGCCTGAAACTGGCGCTCCTCCGGCGGTCCTCGCAAATGGCCTTAGAACGCTTTATAATCCCTTCCTTGGGTCGGCACACGTGGGTTTTCTGGCCTATGACCACTCTGCTGAAGGATCTGCACGCAAACGAGCGCGCGCCTCAACCCGAGATCTCCAGTGGTCCTCGAGAAACCGCGCTCTTTGCCAGCGCTATTTTGCTCTTTGCCGGCTCTGACTGATTTTTTTGCTGTCTCGCTACCATCCCCATCTCAAAGCGCCGATCGGCTTCGCCGGTCTACGTTCGAGCCTCTTCCGAATCGTAAGTGGGCATCCAACGTTTCATTCTCACTACGCTCTCTTGAAGGACCCGAACTGGAACTACATCTTCCCCCGGCTCCGTGCCTCGTGGACCTCAAGACGATTCGACTCTATGCTTGTAGTGGAAGCACTTCCCTCGCGCGCCTGCACATACGAGTGGGTATGATTTGGAACACGTCAATGCCAGACAGCCTCTTGCGCTCGGAGACCGCAAAATACAGGACGGATATTGGAAGGAAGCCAAGCACGGCGCTTCAACCCCGACTCAGTCCCTTTTATCTGTCTGTCTGTCTATCGGCTGCACGTCTAATGTTTTCTTGCCACGCTCCAAACTGCTCCCTCGGCTGGATCTTTCGTGCGACTGCCCAGGCGCCAGCTTCAATCAGGCTCGAAGACGTCCGAATTTTTCTTCAATCCATTCCCGCTGCTAGTATCTTCATTCTCATCCAATGCGCCTCGCGGTCCCTCGCCCTCGCCCGGATTATAACGGCAAATGCACTACTCAGGCTCCGGTGCGAGTTCGTCCGACGTTCGGTGGCTGGTTCTGCCGCTATGACGTGCCTGATCCTCGCTCCGGTCTCCGCGAGCGGGTCCGTGGATAGTCCCCACTTATTTGAAACGAGCTGTCCAAAGCGGAACTGTGGCCACAACAACAAGGAGGTGTTCGGACGGGTGCGCTGATCACCCCCCGGATACGGCGCTCTACTCACTGGGATCACTCTGGAGTCACATAAACTCAGTCCATTGCTCGAAGATGTGCGCCATATTTTGCTGCCCAACGATGAGTCGATCCTCGCGGAAGCGTCTATGTAGTAGGTCTACCTTGTTTGATTGTTTACGAGTTGATGTATTGAACCAAAACAGTGCCACTGTGGCCACACACACTGCAATTGTGCTGCTCTTGTTCCTTTCGTGGCGCGCTTACGTGGGGCAGATAAATAGCCTTGTGGTCATGGGTTTTGAATCACAACACACTCTCTCTGCACCACCATGTTTAGACTTGACGCCGAACAGCTTTTCGAAACCGCCTCCCGTAGAGCCGCCGCCTCCCGTAGAGCCGCCGATGTTTAGACTTGACGCCGAACAGCTTTTCGAAACCGCCTCCCGTAGAGCCGCCGCCTCCCGTAGAGCCGCCGCCGCCTTCCAGATGATAACGAAGGCGATAGAGGAAGTAAAGGAAGAATATAACTCACGAGGTACGAGCGAGATCCTTTGTCGCGTTTGGTCACGGGAGACTAAAGGACGAAGGCTTGCCCTTTGATATTTCTCCCGAAGAGAGAGAGAAGATCGAAGATGAATACACCAGGTGAATAGACCGCTTCTTACATAAAACGAGTTCCGGGCGTTGAGGGCAAACAGACTGATGCACGACCCGACGACTCAGAAGACACAGGAATTGGTCCACAGTCAGATGAAGAAATTCATTCGCGAATGCAAGAGGCCGAAGCGTGAGTAATGGCCTACTCGCCGTGGCTCGAGGCTGATTAGTGTGAACTTAGCTCTCACGGCCGCATATTGGGGCAACCCTTGCTGAACAGCAGGAGTGTCGTCGGCCGGGTCGTGAGTGGAGAAGGAGCCTGCGGCACTAGTCCTGCGTCTGTATCGTCGGCCCCGTGAATACATGCCCTATGAAGCTCATTATTTTGTACATTACACAAGCGCGCCTCGCGGTTGTGAGGCAGACTATGCGATATGGCGCGGACAGAAGTCGAGAATGTGGCGGCTGGGTGAAGCCAGAGACAAAACAGGTAGGATGGGAGAAACGACAGAGTTTGTCCCGTCAAATGAGATTCCTCCCTTAAGATGAAGGACGTGAAGTTCCTGTGGCCACGTTATTTGTTTTAGATTCAGTGTGGGCCCGCATTTGTTCTTGTGGCGTCGTCCGATCGAGTACTTAGTGCTGATGGCTGATTCTCGCATGGCCTTGGACTCTCAGAGCGTTGAAGGCAGAGCCCCTCAGACCACTCGAGTCACAGCACCACCTCCTAGAACTCTCCACATTCACGGTATGCAAGTGAGTTCCCACGGTTGGATTACTCGATCAGTGGCAGTGTATCTGCATAATACTCGCCGGAAATTATATGATCCAATCAAACTTACGCGAGTACATAGCTCGGCCGATACCAATACTCGACCAAAACCGGACTGACTCTATTCAAACAGTTGCTACACGCTAACGACACGTCAACTTCACCGCCCGAGCGTAAGGCCCAATCTGGTCCAATGGAACACATCACGGAAGAATCCGAGTCCTGCTCCCTCCGTGGCCTTTCCGGGGCGCACGCAAAGCGTCCACCAATGCAGTCGCCGCCGCAGACGGTCGAATCTTTCTGCGACCTCGTCGATGGTCGGACGCAGGTTGGGATCATCCTGAACCATGTCTTCCACCAATGGCACGAGGAAGCTAAGCCCTTTGAGTCCGGGGTAATCCCAAGTGCCTTTGCCCTTCCAAAGATGTGAGTACTCTGCCGGAGCTGAAGTACTGAATATTCAACTCACATGTGTTACTTCTTCACGGAAGACATTGCCGAGACAGTAGACATCGACTGCAAAAGAGTCGCAAGGTTCGCCGGATCGGAACTCTGGAACCGTTTGGTCACCTCCGAAAAACGGCTTGTCGAGAGCTCGCGGTTGACCGGCGGGATATTGCTTGGACAGACCAAAATCGGCTATGTAATATTTCACTGGGTGCTTGGTGCGGGTGAGCGGACGTGCGTCTCCAGTCCAGTCACGTTTCATGCATGGGATGATTGGATGCATAGGTTCCGGGTACAGAGGTCGAGAATCCATGAGGATATTGTTCGTCTTGCAGTCCCTGTACACGGAATTAGATCAAAGCTTGAGGCAAAGTGGCGAGTGCTGTACCGGTGTGCCACGTTCTGTCTATGCATGAACTGCAGGCCCTGGGCGGGGATTAGGCAAACACTGGCTAAATTGTGTATGGCTGACCTCGATAGCTTGACCGAAGAAATCTACGATCTCTCCAACGGTTCGAAATTTGGGATCCGTCCAATCGGAGAGAAACGGCATGACCAGCAGTACCATATCTGTGTCGTCAGGAACGCGCAAAACCTCGTATACCGGAACGCAATGGTTACACGGGTCCGATCCAAGCGGTTCCGCCGTGAACATCGAACCTATGTAGACCTCTTCTGGATTCTTCGAGGGTCGGATTTTCTTCAGTGCGACGAAGGCCCCGTCTGAGAGCCGCGTAGCATCCAGCAGAACATTATCGTGCTAAGGAACAGGTGGAAAGGATTGTCTGAATCTCTTAGTAAGACCGATTGCACGTACCGGTGACGGGACACTGTCCTCGCATTGATACCTGCGCTTGGTGCTCCCCAACCAAGATGCGACCCAATCCGGGGAGTATCGGGGTCGCAACCTGTAACCACAGCTCTCAAGCCATGGTTGGTGGTCTGCCCAGAACTGCTCGCTGGGAATTAGTTTGTCGAAGCCTTGTGCGGGTTCGGTGGATAGTGGAGTAAGGAGCATGGCTGGGGTGCGATTTCCGCAGCGATGGGGGAACAATAACAAGAAAACAAAGGCGAGTGACAGCGGACCCACAGATCAAGTCGAAATGCCGTACAACAAAAACGCTTTTGTCTCACCTCACCATCGACTCTTGTTCTCTCCGTGTAATTGTAGCAATAATAGATGGGTGCAAGCAGTTTCTTCGAGGCCGCAGGTTACAGGCGGCCACTCGGCGCTGCCTGTTGAACCAAGACTGCGAGTTCCCACGGTTGAATTGATTGATCAGTGGCAATGCCTTCCCGTGATAAAAATAGTGTGGCCAATGCTTGGACGCACTCGGAGTCGATTGCACACAGAAACATGCGACGAGTAACGCGGCAGAAAGGGGCAGATATTCCAATTGCTTTGACTCCCACTTTATTTGTATGGTGGCGCTTTTGTTCAGGGCCCGCGTTGGTTGCAGGTCAGGATTGTCACTTGGTCGTCCACGGCGCTGAATCTGCGGCCTATTTTGAGTCACAATGGAATGCGCGACTAGTGTGGCCACATAAAAGACACCCTTGTTCTTCGCCGGGCTGTGCTCGGGCTTTAGAATGCATATAAATGCGGATTGGATCCTCGCTCCATCCCACCATCTTCGACACCCCTCATGCATCAACCTACCGGTACAACACCTATAGTCCCCACATCGGACGCAACAAATCCCTTGACCCAAAACGAAGAAGACATCATACAAGGACTGCTGAAAATCAACGCGGTCGATGTGGCGGCCCATACTTGGGAGAAGCGCATCCATGCACTGGTGAACAACAGAAAGATGGTAAAAGGAAGCTTGTCATTGGACGAGATCCAACAACTTTGTCTGGATTTTACCGGCAAAACTTGCACCTCTTACCATCATCATCTCGTATAGGGGCTCAGCCTCGACGCGATAATTTCTACTCTAACCTCTCGCTATTTTACTCTACTTTGGCTACCAGCCGCTATTCAACATGTCCAAGTCCTATGGCAAAAGACCTGCAAGTGCTATTGACTTTGGCGGTACCCCTAACTTCGACCCCGACCCACCGTCGACGAACAAGCGAGGTATGAAGGGCCAGACCTCGCGCTCGCATTCGAACGTCCTCGAAGCTCAGAACAAGGCCGCCGGCGTTACTGCTCCCACGAAGAAACCCAGGAAGCAGCAGGAAAAGAATGCGAAGATTGACGACATCCGGGCATGCGAAGCGCGGCTAACCGAGAGGATTGTGGGTTCGGACGCGCGCATGGGTGCCCGTTTCGGTCGCCTGGAGAACGGCCTGGAGATGCTCTTGAAGGGTCACCTCGGCGGGAGCGCAATGGCGGATACACAGCCTCCTGTCGACGCCGACGCGGACGACGACATGGCTGTTATCGAAGACGCTGACGGGGATGCGGAGCAGCTGGGGTCGTCCCAGATGGAGGTCGAGGGAATGGTGATGGAGGGAAATGGGCAGGCCGACAATGATGATTTGGAGGTTTTGGATTGGGGGACGCCAGACGACGGCTTGGATTTGGAGGGGCAGGATAGTAGGGGGGGGCAGGAAGACATTGGGGGACAGGTGGACATGGAGGTGCAGGATGATATGGACATCGAGGAAAGCTCGCAACGTGCGAAGACCTCGTCTACAAACAACTCTGTGGGATGTCGCGGCCGCAGTGTTAGTCGCCGTCGCAGCCATGAGCGATCGCGCTCACGACGTTCGCCCCGGTCTTCATCCAGCTCGTCCTCATCTCGTACTTCTTCTTGGGCTCGTTCTCGGGAGCGACACGGACGACGGCGCGACCGGTCACGATCAGCCTCACCTCAACGGCCGCGGCACTCGGCGAGATACCGTTCGCGCTCCCATGACCGGCGTCGTCGCTCGCCCAGGGAGCGCTCTCGTCCCCGCCACCGTCGCGCACGTCGTTCGTCGCCTGCGGACTATTGGCGTCGAGACCGTCACTTGGGACGTCGCCACTCTCGTGACCGTTCCCGAGATCGCGACTACTCCAGCAGTCGCTCACGGAGCCGGTCTCGCTGGTATGGTTCGCGAGGGCGTTCTCGTTCGCGCTCGCATTCGCGCGGACTTGCAAGGCACCGACGATCGAGGCGGTCTCTATCGCCGCCGCCTCGGCATGAAGTTGCAAGGCAACCCCTTGTCCAGAAGGTAGCCGCAATCCCAAACCCAACACGGCAGATTCCGACGGGACCGCGTGCACAGTGGCAGGTCCCGACGTCGACAGGACCTCGCGCGCAGTCGTTGCCCTCGACTCATGCACAGCGCCCAACACCCACCGGTCCGACATACAGGCAGCGGCAGGCGGCTTTGGCCGTGAGTAACAAGCAACGCTCGGGCATCGCGCTACTGGACAAAATGGAGAACACCCCGTTTAAGCCGCCATTGGCCGACAGGATTGCGCCGACACGCGGACATCCGGCGGCGAAGAGGAAATCACTCGCGGAACGACTGTCAGGCTTTGCGTCGGGGTCTGGTGGGGAGGTTCTAGGTCAGCACGGGAACGGGAACGAGAAGGGTGATGGGCAGGGGAAGGGGAAGGGGAAGGGGAAGGGAAGGGAAGTACAGCATGGATTGGGAGGAGAGGAGAGGGAATAGGATTTTGGGGCGGATGGGGGAGATGACACTCCGTCCGACCAGGATAATATTGCTACCAATGGGTCGGCTTCTACGTCGCGACTGGGTCCCGCTCGCACGAAGCTAAGAGACTTGGTATTAATATCTTGGAATCTGGATGGAAATATACTGTCTAACCTCATTCGCTCCGACTTCCGTCATTCCATCGTGGAATCCGACATCTTTTTGGTGCAGGAAACCCACCTGCGCCCGGACCAGAAGGAGATGTTGCAGATGATCGAGGGATTCAACGTCTTTTCGATGGAGAGAAAGATGCCGGCTGGAGAGGACACGTATGGGGGGGTGTGCGCATTTGTTCGCAGCACGCTCAACGCCGAGTTATGCCCGGATTGGTCTTCGCCCGACATTCTCGTCTTCAAAGTGGGCGACATGCACTTTGTCAATGCATATATCCCTGGGGAGCGATCAAGCGGTACACGCAACTTCATTCAGTGGCAGGGCTTGCCGCACCGCGACATGCTCCGCGCTGTACTGCGCGATATGATTGATAACGGTGTTATGTTCTGCATTAACGGCGACCTCAATGGATGGGTAGCAAATCGTCGTCCCATGGAAGATCACCCAGAACGTGATTCGGCTCACAGTGCTGTAAATTCACAAGGCGAATGGATTTTGAGCCTCTGCGCGGAGTTCGGGTTACAACTGGTCAATGGGTGCACCTCGATACCGGGTCAACATTCGGGATTCACGTACTACGGCCGTGCAGACGCTACGTCTCTCACAGGCAAGACTACTGTGGACTACGTTCTGCTCTCGCCGTCAGCGCGACCGCGTCTCTCCCAAATGGATATAGGTACTCACCGCCGGGACCTGTCTGACCATTCCGCAATACGAACGAAAGTGTGGGTGCGCATTGGGAAGGCACGGAAGCTGTCGAAAGAGGAGGGGCGGAAGAGGAAGGAGGTGAAGGTGCCGATGGAGAACGATCTCGACGAGGACCTATACAAACTCATGAGTGAGTCAATGGAGGAAGGGGAACTGGCTACACGCACCTACGGGGCCTTCGTCGCGACCGACATCAGACCGCGGCATGTCTACGTGGATGGCTCTTGCAAGGGCCATTCGTCGAGGCGCGCAGGCGCGGGCATACAATGGGGCTCGAATTCCCCAATGAATCGAGCCTTCCGCGTTCCCGGAGAGCAAACAAACAACCGCGCCGAGCTGTTTGCGGTCCTCGGTGTCTTCGCTACCACCCCCACTTCGGTCCCGTTGGAGATGTTCACCGACTCTCAGTATGCGATTAACATGATTGTACACTGGGGCCCGGCCATCAGTCAAACAGGTTGGGCGTGTGCAAACGGGGACGTACTGCGGGCCATTCAGCATCGACTTCGGCAACGGCAAGGACGTATTGTTTTCCATCATGTCCGAGGGCATACGGGCAATGAGGAAAACGACGCGGCAGATGCGCTGGCCAAGGAGGGAACGGAGAAGGGGTTTGAGGACGATGTGTTGGGTTGGCTGGACACTCCGTCACCGCTGCCTGGCTTGCCACAGGCGCAGCGCTCGGGACCTTGTCGCGTGTCAACGACGCTGGGACGACCGGAGATGGGGGAAAGGAGAAGGAGGAGGAAGGTAGAGGAGAGGGATACTCACCGAGGAAGGGCCGGGAGAAGGGGTGCCAAGCGCTGGTTCTTGGACGAACTGCGCAAGGCGGGGGTCGAGTCTAAACCTCTGTGGCATCTTGTCAACAAAACACGACGCTCCAACGTAGCGGGGAAACCAGCTGTGGGACTGGAGGAGCAAACGAAGACGTACCAGCAGCGTATGAACCCGCCTGAAGATCCCGCACGCGCTGGATTCGATTTGGAAGAGTTGCACCGTGTCACAGCGGAGGCAGAGAGGATCCCTGACACCTCTCCACTGTCCAGATTCCCCGAGTTGAACGAGATGCCGACCGTGAAGGATTTGGAGGAGGCGAAAGCGAGATGGAGGGAAGCAGGAAAGAACGGATCACCGGGGATTGACGGCTGGTCTAAACCCGACGTCGTTCACACCGACAACGACGAGCTCGTCGAGCGCGCCTGCAAATGGATACTTGAGTGCCGCGCACCGGGGGCTTTCCTCAAGACCTTTATTGCGAGTGTTCCCAAACCCGGCAAGGACCCCACCAAGGCCGAGAGCTTCCGTGGGATTGGTCTGCAGAGCTGCGTCTACAGGCTGCTCTCCACGGTCTACACTATGAAGCTCACAAAAGTTCTCGAGAGGGAGGGCTTAATCCCTCCGACACAGAATGGGTTTCGAGCAGGCTACCGGACGCATAACAACCCTTACATCCTTCGAACCGTCATCGACAAGACTCGCGCTGATGGAGACGCCCTTTATATCGCGTTTGTGGACATCTCGAACGCGTTTGCGGCGATGAACCACGCCGCTTTATGGACGAGAATGGCCAAGCTCGAGCTCACGGGTCCTTACTTCGATTTCATTCGCATGATTTACCGCGAGATGAAGGTCATGGTCTCTTCCGGCGGGTTCGTGTCTGAGGAGTGGGTCTCGTTGTGCGGCGTGCTCATGGGCGACCCCATCTCCCCGACGTTGTGGAATATCTTCCTGTCCGACTTCGAGCTTCCCGCGGACGCGGGAAACATCGATCTCTTCGGCCACTCTCTATCGCATCTCGAACACGCGGATGACCTGATGCTAGTATCGCGTTCGTGGCAGGGTCTGCAGCGGCAGCTGGACTTGCTCTCGGACTGGTGTCGGAAGAATTTCTTGTCCGTGAATGGATCCAAGTCCGCTGCCATGGTCTTTGGGCCGCTGCAGGGCCCCCACGCTGGGGATGTCCCGCCTGCGTGCCTTAACTTGAACGGGGACGCCATTCCGTGGGTGGAGGAGTACAAGTATGTCGGGGTTTGGTTCACCTCTACGACTCGGGACATTTTCCGTGGGCATTACGAACGAAAACGCCAATCGGCGGCCTCTGTCTTCTGGATGTCGGTCCTCGGATGCGACCACTTTGTGGGCAGAGGGCGGCTCCCTCCCGACATTGGGTGCCAGCTCTATTACGCACTTATCGACTGCCATCTTACGCATGCCTGCGACATCGCGTTGGACGTCGACCCAGTGTCGTTTGAGTTGCTCGATGGGCTCAATCGGGTTATGCTGCGTCGCACCCTTGGCGTTGGGAAGCGCTCTGGAGTGGTGCAGCTGTACTCAGAACTCGGAATCTACCCGTTGCGTGTGCGCAGAGTGCAACTGGCCCTACAGTACCTCCGCTATCTCGTTCAGCTCCACGACACGCATCTGGCCAAGAAGGCGCTCCAGGTTGCTGATGTGCTCCGCAATAGTGGCCTCTCTTCTTGGATGTGCGACTTGGCCAACGTCCTGCGCGACCTACCCTTCCCAATGCCGACATTACCTTCCCTTACCAACCTCACACCGGCGATTTGCGACGGGTTTGTTCAACAAGTGCGGTTGCGCGGGCGTCGGTGGGTCTGGCAAGGTGTGCAGGACGCGGTGTCACTACCTTTGCTTCATGGGAGGATGGAGCCACACCCCGAGGATCCGTCTCGAGTAATTCACCTATGCCGCCGACATTACCTCTCGCGCATAACGGTAACGGATCATCGGCTGGCGCTTACCCGTCTACTCTGCGCTTATATTTCTTTCGTGGTGTACGAACGGACCCCGCCGCACACTCGCAGGAGGAATTGAGGTGTCGCAAGTGCGGTGTCGATGATGAAACCCCGGGACACGTCTTTATGCAGTGCCGAGCTGTCGAGACGGTAGCAGCGCGTGAAGAGTTGCGAGTAGCCTTGGCCAGTGTGCATCGCACACTGGCTCGCGCGCACACTGCTCAAGCTGCGGAGGCTATCATGCGCAGTCTGATTTTCGATTGGGAGGCGGTCGTCCCAATGGCACGGTTTATATTCAAGGTCGTGAGGAGTTGGAAATGGTTTGGGCGGCGTCTACCGACGATGGTTTGTGAGTTGGCGCCGGACACAGACGATGGGGACGACGGGATTTGGAATTTTGAGTCGGCGACAGAGGATGGATCGGGCGACGACGAGAGCGATGCGACCATGGACATTGACTTCTAGCATTTTCTAAACCTACTAACTCTAGTGTATTTCGGCCAGAGGTGGACGGCTCCTTGAGGGTCAGGTCGTCTCTGGGTGATCTTGCTGTACCCCGCGTGGGACCTTAGGCATTAACTTAACTTAACTTTACCACGTGAGTGGAGTTCTGAAACATTTAACTCCATCATCCTGAAACTCAACAGAAAACTCAACAAACAGAGTGCAAGCAGTGCTGATGTCGCGTTCAACTATGCCCTCGCACTTGAATCAAAGAGACGCGAAGAAAGCGTTAAGTCGGTGCCGACAACAACAACTACTGGGAAAGGTGAGCCTTCCGCACGATTATAATTATATCTGTCTCACACACTTTTCGCTAAGCATTGTGCTCAGCCGTGGCTATAATCGACGTTCCGGACCCAGCTACCACGGAAAGTGAGGCGCCCGTATCCTTTGTTCCAAGCATTTTTTTCTAACCATCCCTCTCAGTTGTGGCTAGCATCAGAGTTCCCCTTCCGACTCCAAGGACCCTAAGACCCACCATCGTCAATCTCCCTCCCTGGGCGATTAGCGGGGCGACTCTGCTGGAGTTGTCGAACAAAGCCATCACTATCAAAGAGCTTGAGCTGAAGATGCTGCAGGTGTCTTCTTCTTCCCACTGTACTTGCACTGCGAGTAAGACGATAGGTAGCGCCAAGCCAGTCGCAGCAATCAATCAACATGTCGAAGGAGACCGCGCGCCAGGGGGGAAGGAGAAGGAAGACGGCCTGGAGGTCAAGAGAAAGAGATGGAGTGAGCTCACAGGGTACCAGCTGTAGTTACTTCCAATCCATCGGTCTATCGGTATAACCTCATCGGAAACGTCCGGGAGGAATCCCTCCTCGGCGCTCCATGATTTCCGCGCATTTGCGCTGCTTACTTAATAGCCCACTGGCGGCCTGGCGGCGGAAATTCCGTGCCACCTACTTACATGCATGGGTTCTCCTCTCGGCGTCTTCTCCTCACCATCCTCCTGGTATGCGAGTCTCGTGAATATCGCCCTTCTGAGTTGTGGTGAGTTCCCACGGTTGAATTATACCATCAGTGGCCGTGCTGAATTGTAAAGTGTTCGAAGAACCAGGTAGCCCACACATAGTTTGGCAGTCCCGAGACTCATAGTCGGAGCATGGGTCTGTTGCAACGCGAGAGAACTTAGTTCAGCGCTCAACGTTGCCGCTGGGGCGAACCGCCGTCGTTATTTGATCCGGCGACACGAACCTCCTTTAGTTCCGAAGTCGTCCTCCACTTCCGACAAACTTCCTATCTGCACTCATTTCATGCGTGTGGCTTGCGCAAGCCCTGCGTACCCTTTTGCCGAGGATCCATTCTCTCCTGGCATCAAATGACCACTTCCTCTGCCGCGGCGCAGACCCGAGGCAGCTTGAAGGTGGCGGATTGGTCCTCCTCTGGCGCATGTCCTTCAATGTGCAATCGAGCACATAGCAAGTTTGGCCGGACGAGGTCTCTAGCTCTTGGAATCAATAATCCTCGCCCTTGAGGAGCTCCATCGAATTTGGGGCCTCTGTGATCCCGCCCCTGCCTCGACATTGCTGTAAATCTTGTGACAATGTAGCGCTGCGAAAATCTAGGAAACTGGTTGGATCTAAAGGCTCTCCGAGAAAACCTCATACAAAGCCTGGTTGGAGTCTCTGAACTGAAATCCTGCGTCTTCAGGGTTAAAATGCTCCTCTCTTGCCCCCCTCATTGTCGTGTATCGAATTGATATATTGCTGCTACTGGTTTCGCACTCTGGAGTACAACGTTGAAACACATACACACTCCAGAATGAGCTAAACCTCGCGAATCGATGCCCTGGGCCCTCTTCAATTCCTGTGACTGTCGCAAGTAAGTACCCTCAGCGGGAAGAAATTGCCACCGGATCGAGATCCACTACCAACCGCTCTCAACGGACGACGTATTTTTCATCCCTGCAATGACTTCTGCAAGACCTCGATCGGCACAGTGCCGAATGCCTGACATATATACTTCCGCTGTCACTGACGTACCCGAGGCGGCCGAACCAGGGCTCGTATAAAAGGGCGGGGGATTTCCCAACGCAGCCTTCCACTCTTGCTTCCGCACCACCACCAGAACCAAATTACTGTAATATTTCGTTCAAATCGACCGTCACGCGTCACGCACCCCCTTGTCGATCACGAATATTGGTCGAGGTAACGCGTCACGACGGCCGATGTCGAATAGGTCTGAGGGTTCGTCACCCAGCAAAAAATTCCCGTTGGATGGGGAATGCAATTTTTCTGAGCTCCTTTTATACTGGTGGTCATAAATTCACTCATTCTGTGTTTTTTTGGACCAAAATTGCCTCTCCGAACTCAAATTTCCACCATGTGGTTCAGTTTCTTGGTTCAAATTGCAGTTCCGAGGAAGCAAACGGAAAATTGCGATTTGTGTTCAACCAAACAGCCCAAATATTGTGCAGATGTCCAGGAGCCAAGATGGAACCTAGCTGTATAATTTCAGGCCCTTATCGAAATTTTCCTGATGTCACGCACCTTTGGCGGCGATGTCGAAGTGTCGAATTGGTTCAAATCGTCACGCGTCACCCCCCGGTTCGATTTGAACGAAATATTACAGTACGCTCCTTTAAAGCTCGACTCTCTTTACAAATGTACTCGACCGCCATCCTCGCCACCGTCCTCGCCGCCGTCACCGTCGCTGCTCTTCCCGCCAAACGCGAAGTCACCGGTGAGACTCTTTCTCTGCTCTGTCGTCCTTTTCCTCATCTCCCCAGATCCCCAGGTTTTAAACTTCGCGCTCACACTTGTCTGGTTTCACCTTCTGCGTCTCTTCTTGCTGCTCACCGTCGTTCCAGGAGCACCTCGAGGACACCTTCTACCGCACCTCGCTCGCCAAGTTCTCCGACGCCGACTTTGCTGCCGCTGGGTACCCAGACTGGACACGCGGCCGCTTCGTCCAGATTGCAGAGCACGAAGCCACCCACGTCGCATTCTTGACCACTGCGCTCCAGACTGCCGGAGCGCCTGCCGTCCAAGCCTGCGAGTACAATTTGTGGGTGTTTTTCCTCGCATTCTCGCGGCTAGCTGAAACGCCTCGCAGCCCTGTCACGGACGTCCATTCGTTTGTCAACATCGCGCGTGTTCTGGAAGAAGTTGGGACCAACGCGTACACCGGCGGCGCTCAACTCATCGAGAACAAGGTGCGCTCTTTGTTCCTCCTTCACGCGTCGTCCCTCACCTCCTGCAGGACTACTTGACCGCAGCCGCCAGCATCCTCGCCGTCGAAGGCCGCCACGAAGCATGGATATCGGCTGCGGTGTCGAAAGGAAGCGTGTGGGGTACCGCGTTCGGCACGCCCCTGCTCCCTAACGCAGTCTACACCCTCGCCGCAGCGTTCATCAAGTCGTGCCCTTCCGCCAACGCCGACGCTCTGCCTGCGCTCACCGCCTACCCCACGCTCACCTTTATTGACGCCAACCCACGCGCTGGAAAAACCGTCGGCCTCACCTTCACCGCGCCCAAGGACTCTGCCGGCCTCTTCGTCGCGTTCGTCTCCGGTGCCGGCGCGCCCACCTTTGTCCCCATCCACGACAGCAACCAGGTCGCGATTCCCAAGGACCTGCGCGGATTCGTCTTCTGTTTCGTGACGAGCGACGGTTCCAAGTTGGACGACTCGACCACGGTTGCGGGCCCTGCTATTCTCACCGTCGAGTTTGATTCGAGGGGGGATGTCGTTTAAGGTTGTTTATTGTATGGGTTCTTCGTGGAATACAATCTCTGGTTTTCAACACTTCTGAGCGCGACTGGTTGGAGTCAGCTTTTTTTTGTTCGTTCGCGACAAATATCAACCGTGGGAAAGCTTTGCTAACTCGGCGATGTTCGGAATCACCAGCCTCAGTTTGCCTCTTCCTCCCAACTTCCACCGCAATTTTTGGAGCCCCCATATCAGGCGCTCGTGCGCACTATGCGCTGGTTGAATCGTATTCTCAGAGCCTCCCCAACTCTGCCTGATGGAGACGCCGGTCGGGAAACCCACGCTGTGTGCGCCGGTTGAATCAAGAATCGAAATATCAAACGCGTCAATGACCACGGCAAATTGTGGAATGTCTGCATTTCTTCGATTGACCGCCATAATCCGGCATACCAACCACGGGCCGCCTAGCGCGCCCGCAAATCATTCTTACCGCTCTCGCATTCCTGAGAGCGCTCGCCCCACCCCCGCCGCTTCGCTCGACCTCCACCCGCCATATTTATCTCAACCACAATTTGGATTGGTTCGCACTTGGTTTGCATTGCGGTGTCGATGACTAGACCCTCCCGCAAATCTTCAACAGGCAATATCCCTCCCGCTGCCTGCAATTCTTCTCCATTACTCGTCTTCAGGTATTGCCGCATCCAAAAGCATACTGTGACTCAAAATCAGTAGCTTCTGAAATTTCGGGTCCTCTGCCAGTGCTTTGGGATCAAGAAATCTAATCAATTGTGTTTATTTGCTGCAGTGGGTCCGTCTGTGGCCACACTTGCACTCTCCCGTTATGACACACATTTCAGACACCTTGCTGGACTCTGAGATAATGTGGCATAATATTTACTCATGGCTCAAAGCATCTGGTTATCTCCTCCGTCCTCGATATTCGCCTGGATGGATGCCGCCTTGGAAACGTGAGAACACGAAAAGGAGCGCCGGTGATTTTGAAGAAAGTGCTCTTCATATGGTATGGCTATCCCGCTCACACAATCCACTCGACTTTCTGACGCAGAGTAGTCGCCGTTTATTATGGACGCGACCCGAATTTCGGACGGTTCCTACGTCATGCTCAAAAGGACCGAGCGTTTGAACTCTGAACCATCGTTGGAGGTTCGCATATTCCAGGAGCTGCAGTCATTGCCGTCGGACAAGCGCGATCATGTCGTCCGCGCCATCGAAATACTGCATGTTCCCGATGAATTCGTCAAAAACTGGGATCTCATTGTACTGCCCCTGTTATTCCCATGGGGCCGATATCCGTTTTCTACGATCGGAGAAGGGGTCGCGTTCTTCACATGTGCCTTTGAAGTCAGTATCTACTACTCTTTTCAACGCTTGGTCAAAACAATTGACTCTGAATAGGGCTTGCAGTTCCTGCACGCACACAATATATGGCATGGGTAGGTCCATAGTGTCATATTTGTCCTGTTTCTGAGCTGCTGTTAGCGACTGCAAGTTTGACAATTTCCTCATGGATGCATCACCTATCCTTAGGAATGCTGCACATCCCTGCAGCATTGACAGGACGCGGGACTACGCCTGGGAACGTCCTGTCCGAAGCCGCACCAAATATCCAGTAAACTACCTCTGGATTGACTTTGACGTGGCTGGGAAGTACAATCCCTCCAATGGTCCCCCCCTCACATATCCTGGCTACGGGGGGACCCGTGGCGTACCGGAGTGGGCAGTACAAGCACTGTGTAACCCCTTCCCAGTCGACATTTGGTGTTTGGCAGCCTTCATTCGTGGACATTTCACAGAGGTATGCCAGCTCACTATTCCTGAGAAGTGGGGTCGCGCGCTTACAGTCTGTTTCAATAGGGTTTTTCAAGGTTTCCTGCTGAAAAAGTCAAAGGTTTCGAATTTATGCACCAACTATTGGAGGATATGTCGCGCGAGGATCCCACTGAACGGCCAACAATAGACGTTGTTGTTGCCCGGTTTAATGATCTCAAGGCGGGTCTTAGCGAGCGGAAGCTCCGCTCGCGAGTCATATGGGAGAAGGGGTCTCCTGTCCTTGAGCCCATTCGGGCCGCCAAACACTGGGCCCAGCAGTTATACTTTGCCGTGAGGGGGATACCTGCCATACCCGCTTATTAAATCTGGTTTTCAATTTCATCAATCTATGTTACCCAGCTTGCCTGCTCTGGTTTATGTAATTTTGCTTCAAAACTAGGTCGATGAATATTAGCAGTCATAACTCTTTATCATTGTCTCCCCGGTTGAAATTTGAACACCCGACTGTAGTATGTAATCTCTGTGTCTTTGTCGAGCTGTCGCAGCTTAACGAGAATATGAGCGAAGAAAAAAAAGTCAACCGTGGGAAAGCTTTGCCAAGTCAGCGATGCTCGGCATCGCATCCCGGCCATCAATTTACCGTTCAAGCTCTTTTAGGTCGCTTCCATTTGCCCGTGTGGGTCCAACGGTCGACACCATGTCCGTCGTCGCCGCCAGTGCCAGCGCCGTCACCGCCCTCCAACGGCTGGAAGCCTTCGAAACTCCGGAACACAGGGCGAAGTACCCCGAGCTTTACGAGGATGAGCACCTTCTCGAAGAGGGTCGACTGAGCAGCGACGAGCTCTTTTGGCGCGACCACTACTCTTGGCTCAAAGACCAGGGCTATCTGCTGCGTCCTCGCTACTCCCCTGACTGGTCCGCTCCTTGGCTGGAAAACAATAAAATTCCAACTACCTTCGAGGACAGTGTCACGCCCCCGGTATGAGTGACTCTCTAGTATTGCACGCACCAGCTAATCTTGCACCAGTCGACGCTCTTGATCGATGCCACTCGGATAGCGGATGGGTCCTACGTCGTAATAAAGCGTGGTGATCGACTCGATTCGTCTGCTTCTGGTGGATCTAGAGAGGCAAGTATATTCCAAATGCTGTCCTCAGAGCCGCTGGCCTCCGATCCCAAAAACCACTGCATTCCACTCATCGAGGTTCTTCGAGTGCCGGATGACAACACTCTGGACCTTATTGTCATGCCGCTTTTGAGCAATTGGCAATTCACCACTGATTTGCGATCCCCCTTCCTTACAATCGGGGAGGCGGTGGAGTTCTTTGCCCAAATATTCGAGGTAACTCTCTACCCTTGATTCCCCGGCCCCGGTGTTGCACTGAATGGTTCATGCCAGGGCTTACAGTTTATGCACAACAACCGGGTCTGGCATGGGTGCGTCGGTTGCTGCCACTTCTCTCTTGCACTCAATCCCCTAGGGATTGCAAGGCCAACAGTGTTCTGATGGATGCGGGTCCCGTGTCCAGAGATGTGTCCCACCCGTGGGACGCGTTTATGACCAGAGACTTTAGTCGACGTGTTCGCCCGCTTCGGAATCGCACTCGCCACCCCGTCAGGTATTATTGGATGGATTTTGACCTTTCCGGCGTACATGATACCTCAGATGGCCCCCCCGCGGTAGAGCCAGGGTACGGAGGTATCCGCAACGTCCCAGAATTTGCCTTCAAAGACCAAAAATGCAACCCTTTTGCCGTGGACGTCTGGTGTCTAGGATTCATGATCCAGGCATACTTCACTCAGGTGCTGTCCATGCGCTCCCGTGCGCCCGAGGTTACTCACCAGCTTACAGGGATCAGAATACTACGGAACACCCAAATACCGAGGCTTTGAGTTCATGAACGGTCTCTTGGCCGCCATGGTCCATGATGATCCCGCCCAGCGGCCCAGCATGGATGATGTTGTCCGCGAATTTTCTCAAATCAAAGCTGGGCTCAGTGGTTGGAAGCTACGCTCTCCAGTCGTCACAGATCCCGGCCACATCGGGGTTTTGCAGTCCACCATACACTGGGTCCGCCAGCTGTACCTCATTGCAAGGCACATTCCCGCCATTCCCACCCCTTAGCGTGTTATCTTTGTTGCTTGAAAAAAATTACGGATCTGGTTTTTTTTTTCATCGGACAAACATTTTTTTCCCTCATGAAGAGAACAAGAGATGAAAAAGCACTGCCGTCACCGTGACTTGATTGATGTGGGCAGCGGAGTTTGAAATTGCATCATTTCACAGGATGTGCCTGGCTGCTGTTGAAAATGGATGTGGCCAAAGCACAGACAAATTCTTTGTGGTGCTCTCCGGTACCGCGTGAGTTTTTGTGTCAGGAAATTGGCAGAACAGCTGAATATTTGAACCACGCATCCCCTTACATCATAGCTGTGGTTGAAAATACGCAAAGACCGTTATTGAAGCAAAAGGCACAACAGTGGATCTAGACACCTCATTTGAGGTATATTTATCTTCCCATCTAACTGGACTTGACTTGGTGAAGCAATAGTAATATCACAGAATTTGGGCATCTCGGATGTCCGGTTGGACCGGTGTATGTCCGGGACCTACACCGTGGCCACAACCTGCTTCTACAACCTTTCATTTGGACTTGCCGCCAGTATATCAAACCCTCGCCCATCCCAGGACAGCTCCACTGCATCTTCCTCGAGCGCATCCAACGACAGACTTGACCACAACAACGACTCGGATTCGGATAAGGACACTGATGACCACCTCTGCCATCAAGGCTGAACTCACTGCATGAACTTCAAGGTGCCATAGAGGCACTGTTGACCTTCAGGTTTCTGGTTTTCTGGATGCTGTGCCTTCCCTGCAACAGCTTACAGACAGCTGTTAAAGCTGATGTTCTGGTATGGAACACGCTATTATTGCAGTTTTCCCATGTCATGGCGGTCTGAGGGTCTTAAAAGCTGTTCCTTTCTGCTCTTCCCTGCCCCCAAACCCTCGCTTCACTCTCTGGGTCTCTAACTCTTTCCAGATCATGGAGCCACTATCCCTCATAATAACCCTTGCAACCTTTGTCAAGGACCTCATCGAGCTCAGTCTGAAAATTAGGCGCTCAATAGAGAAGGCATGAATCAGGGCACCCGTGCGTTTTTCAGGAAGGATTCTATGGAAATTTGCAGGTCAAGGAGAATCGACGCAAGGTCCGAGAGCTTGCCGATGATGTCACCTCTATCCTTGTGAAGCTTGCCGACCTGATTCATGGGCAAGAGGTCAAATTCCAAACACCTGAGCTGTTAACTGCCCTAGCAGATGTCAAAGGGTGAGTCTTCTGCAGTACGGCTATCCTTTCCACTCAGTTTTTTGAAATAGAGAGATGCTCTGCATCTCCGAAGACTGCTCCAAGATCCTGCCTGTGGAGCTGCCCCCTGGAATCTCAAAACTACGGCGGGTTGGCACCCAACTGAGGACCTGGGTTAAGCGTGACAACCTGGAGAGCAAAATTTGCCTTCTGAAGGAACGTGTGAACAATTGCTTCCTTCTGTTTACGGCGAGTCAGATCTGCCCATACGGGACTCTAAATTGACATCTGTAGCCAGGCATTCTCAACTGCTCGCCTTGAACACACTACTGCCCGGATTGAAGGCGCCACTCTCCGAGTTGCAAACACTGGAGTGGAGAACCAGGTCAAATTGCGCCGCCTTGAGGGAATGATGGCCCAATTACTGCTTGAGACACCCTTTGGACAGAATGTGGTGAACCAAACGATGGAAACAATTCTGTCTGTGAGCCCATTCAGCAAGACAGTTGTGATGGGGTTGATCTCATTCTTTCCGAGCAGGACCCTGACCACCAAACTCTGGCATCCCGGTTTCTTTCTGCTCAAACAATGGAACTTATCAATTCCATTCAAAGATTGTCAGCTGCGGGGACAGGCTTCCATGTTTTTTTTCCGCCCTCAAGTACAGTGGTGTTTGTCAATGACTCGGACTTATCTACCACAAGTCTACTTCACGAGATCCTTGGAGAAGTCCTGCACATTGGCGCAGGACATGGGGTAAAGTGGGAAGTTGCGAAAAATTTTGGAATGGACCTGTGCTGGCTGGGAATGACTTCCACAGGGATCGCTTGGGAGCTTATGAAGATCCCTTTTCTTCAGGCCCAACTCAGCAGGGATGGCACCTCACCAGCAACTCTGACGGAGCTCATCCTGACGCTCTCCACCATCTCTGAAGGATACTACAATACAGGTCGGCATGATCTTGCCCTGGAGGCCAGTCAACAATCATTTGAGCTCCTGCAACACTTCCATGAAGATCTTTCGGAGGCTTGCATTCTGGATGCAATGCTACAACATGCACAAAATCTCCTTGAGGCAGGCAAGGCAACTGCTGCATTATCCGTTGCGGAAAAAACTGCTGTGTTATCCCGCCGGGTACTGGAAAAGATAATTGGGTCCCAGTCAGGAGCCTCTTACTTGACTGAAGAAGATCAGTTTGTGGCAGTACGTTCTTGCGAAATCTTTGTGATGCTCTCTGGTGCACTTTCCTCCCTTGACCGGCACCTGGACGCGTACGAGGTCTGGAAGGAATTCTTCCATGTCTTTGCCCAAACTCCGGCATTGACCAATGTCTATGCTGAGTCAGCAGGCAGATCGGACTTCGACTCATTTCTGGATAATGTGTGCACCTTAGCAGAACACGGTCAACTTACACTCTCCATGCTCGCAGACTGTGTGACCTCAATGGCACCCTTTGATTTTGGGCCAGTTGCCAGTTCTCCATTCCTGATGCTCCTCCATGGTTATGTCTACTTTTCTCAGCAAGAGACTCTTCCACCCTCTTTTGCCCAGATGCGTCTCTTCCTGGAGCCCACATCGAATTCACCACCACCTGCGCTGGATATCACCCGACGTGTCAACTTTGTCACACCCGACCTTGTCGAGCATGCTATCAAGGGATTTTTCGCCAGTGCTTCAACAGCTGAGTTGAGCCTGATTCACAATCTCCTAGTCACACACTTTCAGCATGCCATCCGAGCTCTCCAAGATGTTCTCGACACCGGCTCCGACTGGCGTCTTGGATGGATACTCGCCAACGATGTTATTGCATGTCTGCCCCATCTCGAACAAGTAATCATCCTGCAAGCTGTGGCACCAACAATCCATAAACTCGGGGAATTTCTTGCCAAGTTTGCCGGTGCCACAGTTTTGTTGAGATTGAAGATATTCTTCCATAGCTTATGGAGTGTTGGTCTCCTCGACGACGCACTAGCTGTGTCCGATCAGGTCATCGCCTTTGTACCCTCCTCCGACGACATCAAGGTTGCTGGAGAAGTATCTTGGTGGCGAATGAGCCAAGTGTTCATCCTCTGTGACATGGGGAGGTTTGCCGATGCAATCGAGGCCATCCAACAGATGGAAACCAATGCTCTGATGGGGGTTGAATTTCATTTGCATCCCTCCATCGTACGAGCACGTATTCTTCAATGCGTCAAGAGGAACCAAGAAGCACTGCTGATTCTCGAGAAGGCGATTATCATCGAAACAAGAGTCGACCCGGCACTCACCGACAGATATTTTCTTGGTTTGCTGCTTGCAGAGGTTGCGGCTATCCGGGAGCAAATCGGGCAAGGCAGCAATGCCGTTCAAGATGCAGAACGAGCTGTAGCAATCTGCAGAGAAGAAACCTCTAAATATTTGCCGATTGCCCACTCTCTCACCACACTTTCGAACTGTCTCGCTGCAGTTAAAAGGGATGATGAGGCTGCCGTGGTGGCTGGAGAAGCGGTGTCGATCTACGTTCGACATGCATCAGAGAAACCAGATGACTTTCTTTATACGGTCAGAAAACCAGAAGTGGGAGCAAATGCATTTCACTCACTGTCGCTCCGGCTGGCCATTTCTGGTGATAAACATGAGGCGCTCGTGAACGCGGAGAAGGCGGTCGCTGTATATCGTGAGCTGGTTGAGCTGGCTCCGAGACACCTCCCCACCCTGGCAAGCGGCCTCCGGAATCTTTCTTCCTTGCTCCACGAAGCCGGCCGAGGAGAGGAGTCCATTCTCTTCTGCGACGAAGCGGTCAACATCATGCGGAAAGTTGCGGATAGGGAGTCGTACCTTATGCCAGTGTTAGTCGAAGCGTTGGAGCAGCTTGTCGGCTATCTCGAGGAACTAGGGTTCACTTACCGAGCAGCTGCCGCGACGGCCGAGTGTGCAGATGCTCGTAGGAAGTTTGCCTGTCTCCCACCGCAGCCGGAATTTCTTTTCAAGGAACTGTATGTCGAGGAAGAGGACGATGCAACAGAGGACGGCTGGGAAACCGCCTCAGCGCGGGAGGATGATTTGGAGCTTGCTGACGACGCAGTCACACCTGTAGAAACCGCTCTCCCCGTCAAAACCGAGTTGCCGAGTTTTGCAGCATCGACTGGGCCGTCCGAACACGCGTCAGAAGCCCATCCAGATGCAATCTCGACAAACGAGACCCCCTCCATGGCCACAGTGACAGCAGAAGGTTGCCAAGATGTTATGGGTACACGCCGTCCCAAACAGCTTTCAGATGGTATCCGCACCGCGCCTGGACCTCCCGGTATGAGTAACACGCCGCGGGATTTCCTGTTGTGGATTCTCGTCATTCTGGTTGGGATGTTGAGTGTCGCCGTCATGATATTATGGAATGAGATGTAGTGAAGATATTTGTATCTAACGTACATGTGCACAATAAATGGTGGTTCGTTCGCCGTATGGCGATGCTGTAGGATATTCCCCGACGGTAAGTTTGAACTCGTAGCAGGCGCCTGGGATCGAGCGCCTGAGATCGAGAGGGTTACTGCGGGTGGCGCTCGCATTGTCCGAGGAACGCGTCGCACTGGGAGTCCCGACGGCAATGGACACGGGGCTCCATGAATTTGAGAAAGTGAGTACAGTGTCGGTGGCATGGGGTCCAGACTTCGAGAACGCGAGAGCGGGGATATAGCAGGGCATAGGCGCAGTCGATTCATCGAATTCTTCTTCCGTTGAGTACGCGATGGAGGGCGGTTGAAGGTGGTAACGCACGCAGAGTTAAAGCCTCGACAGTATAGTATGACTGCGGGCGGCGTCACGGTAGGCCCTGTCCACTGAGTCATTCGTTCGACGGCATGTAGGAAGGCGCGAAGAGCAAACGACGCCGCAAAATAGGATATCTGCGGGTGGCGTCTTGCGTCGATAAATGACATCCGATGAGCACGGGACGGGAGGCAAAACACACGCGTATTTCGTCGTACGCATTTGCTGCGCCTGAATTTTGGGGTGTGTGTACGGTCTTTACGAGAGGAAGGTGACGGAGTTAACGGCGGAGAGTTATGAACGCCACAGCCTGAGCGAATTCGCGAGCGCCGGCGTGGGGGATGAGTCCGTCTGAATCAAGATAGACGCTGGCATGTGTAAAGAATGCGGACATCCACTTTCCGTAGCTGGCCAGCGTGGGATTCATAGAATCAGAGAGGCCGTGGAATGACCTGCTGTGTCCTCGGAGAACGGCCGTACAAGGTAGGTCACTTGAAAAGTTCATGGTCTTGGATTGGAATCGCGAAGCAGCCTAAAGGTCGCGGCGGAGCATCGATGGAGCGTCGAATCACGGCGGTTTTTCGACCAGAAAGTATCCTCTCCTGAAGTTTCAGACCAAGGGCCGCGTCCTTGCTGCATCCGACTGGAATCCATTCGGTCGACGGTGAAAATTGAGTCAGAGTGGCAAAGGCCAGATAATATAATATTGAACAACAAAACCTTCTTGGACTCGACCACGTCGCCGTTCTCATCGATGAGGGATTTGAACCAATCAAGATGGCTCAAAACACGTATCGATATCCTTCTGCATCGATTGGAATCGCTCTAGCCTCTTCCATTCGACTCAATGCAAGAGATCGCTGAGGCTGTAGAAAAAATCAACTGCGGCCTGCCTCATGACTCTCCAGCGGCAATCCGCACTTGGTCTCTATGAGTCAAATTCGCCCACCTTCTCCGAACGAGTCTCATGAATTGAAGGCTGTCCCCACCCACTCGCTCCCGAACTTGCTATCGCATTGCCGAGCTGAGCCCGCCTATATTAACGCCAGTGCCTGAGGCCGAGGACAATGGCAACTTCCGGCCAAGCGCCAGAAACGGGGCAGCTCTGGCCCGGCACTGTGGGCTCGTGTTCATTTAGGACACTCAATATCCGTGCTCCGGTCCGACGACAAGTTTAACTGGGGTTCTGCCGCCTGCGCGACTGCCACTCCAAGCACGCACACACCTCGAGGTTCACCTGGCGGATCTATTTTTCTCCGTCTCTTTTACCAAGCGACAACCATCGTTACGCGTGCTTTGACTCAACAACTCCCCTCACTGACCGACAACATCCCACAATCGACTCGACGCGCCATGGACCCCGACAGCCCCTAGTGCGTGAAATCTTCTTTGTTCTTTCTGTCTTCCGGTGGCTAACGCGCGACGCGCTTCCAGCCTCCGATACGACGTCACGGTCCGCCAGCAGCCCCTACACGCCCGCATATCCGCCATGAAGGTTTCGGGTCAGATTTCTTTTGCCCAATGTTCGCGGTGGAGCTGATGCTCTTTGATCAGTAGATCGCCGACCTGTGGATCCGCCAATAATTGTGCAGCTTTCTGTGACTGATCGCCGGGACGTGGGCTCGAGAGCGCCGTCCTCCAGGACCAGCCATCGGTGAGCGCAAAGTTGTGTTTATTCGCCGGAGTACAAAGAGAACTGACTGACCGCGATTTACGAGATTGTTGACGCGCCATTCGCATCTCGTCAATCCGTACTACTTTATGTATGCGGCGCTCGTCGAGGCGAACAATGATACCGAGGTGAAATATATCGGTGTACGTCGCGGATGATTATTTTCGAGTTCTGTGTTGACCTTCATTATTTGCAGGACGACGGGAGACCAAGCACTTCCGGCTCGCTCATCGCGTCCGTCCGTGTGCTGAAGGACCATCCAAACTCCGACGACGACGCCGCGTTTTTCATCTTCCCCAACATTTGTGTGCGGATAGAAGGAAGCTGGCGGTTCAAGCTGAGCCTGTTCGTTATCGACGGGTGTGTAGTTTCGTCCTGCTGCGCTCTCCACGCTGATCCACTTCTGCAGAGACAAGGTCCGGTCGTGTGCTGAAGTCATGTCGGCTCCCTTCTTCGTGTATCTCGGAAAATCGTATCCAGGCGTCCAAGGTGCGTCGTGCGACTTCATTTCATTATTTATACAACGCGATACTGACCTGTCTGCAGTGTCCACGCCGCTGACACGCGCACTGGCTGCCCAAGGCGTGAAGCTGCGCATACGCAAGGAAGTGCGCGAGCGAACTTCCGGCCGACGGAGGGACGAGGAGGCACCGACCACGCCTGTTTCTGCGACGCGGGAAGATTCGAGCTCCCCTTCCAGCGGAGATTCGACGCCCTTCACCTCGCAGTCGCCGCCGAAGCGGAGGCGCACCCTCACAAGTCCTATCGACGGACTGCACTTTTTCGATCCGCCGCCATCATCCGACGTATCCACCGTGGGACGGATACAACGCCCACAACACATCCTTCCTGCTCTCCCATTTTACCCACCACCCGACAAGCCCGCGCAACAATCGCACCCACGCCGTGCCTCGCTCGACCTTCACCGGCCGTATCCCAACCACAACCGCGATTCTTGGTTCGCGCCGCGGAGCGTAGAGGAGGAGTACCCCCAGCCGAGCCTCCAGCAAACCTTCACCAACGAAATATCCCTCCCGACGCCAAAATCTGAGCCCGAGACCGACTACGCGATTCAGACCCAGTGGGCGCTGGAGCGGCCTGCGCACCCGTCGCCAGAAATGCTCTTCGAGCGCCGGGTCGGGATCGCGCTGGAAAGCGAGCAGCGGCAGGCGGCTGCGTATTCCTGGGCCCCGTCCAGCCGCGACTTCAACAACAGCCTTTTCTCCCCCTCCGACGCCGCTCTGCCCATCAACACCCCAGTCCAACCGCAATTCGCCTTGGGGCCGGCGAGTAATTTCTGGCAGATGCCTGTAGGCGCGGTGCCCAGGCAGCGGCATGGGTCGGAGCAACGCCAGCAACAGCACCAGCACCAGCAACAACTGTCAATCGTGCAGCAGCGGCCGATTGAGCGCTATGCGTATGCGAGTCGACAGCGTGATTTGGTCAGTGCTGAGTTTGACTGGGGCTCTCAATAGCGGAGGATATCGTCTGTAGGAGGGCTGGTTCCGACGACATCCCGAGGTATAGTAGCTCAATGGCGCTTGGCGCGTACTTCTGCGTATGATATTCAACAGTATGTTCTAATTCAATGCAGTGTCTTTTGTTAAATCGTCAATTTTCTTCAGCGGAGGTATTGCAGCCTAGCACTCCAGATACCGGGGCCATGTCGGAGAATAACGACGCGGATAAGGGAGTTGTGAAAGCTAATCTGAAGCTTGAGTGACTGAACCAACGCTCCCACGGTTGAATTGGCGCGAGCTTTCCACGCTGCCCAACCTAATCGCCCTATCCCCATCCAAAGCTTACAAATACTGAAGCGCTTCTTCTCCTCCTGTTCCTCACCCCACTTCCACCGTTTATGCCGCTTCTCGAACACGACCACGATCTACGAGGAGGCAGTATTGCCAAGTAAGACAGGACGCAGGAAAGAAGAGCAACAAGGAAGGAAGGAAGGAACCGAAAACTTTACTGCAAAAACTCATAATATTGTCACGACACCATGGGGAACACCGCCAGCACCAGCGCAAACCCCAATACGTCCCCGAGCACACCCCCGCCCTCGCATTCTAAGATCCGCCAGAGTCGCTTTTCCGGCGGGAGCATCAGCCGCCGCGACCGCACTGGGGCGGGCGCAGCGAGTCCACCCATGTCGCCATCTGCGCATCGGGGCTCGACGGCGGCCACCACCGCTGCGCCGACGCCGCCCCCATTGACCACCAACACCTCCACCGGCTCCGCAGGGAGCAACGGCACCACCACCTCGCTCACCCTGCGTCCAAACCGCAAGTCCATCGATCTTCCGGGGCTCAATACGTTCGCGCCCGCGGCGGCCGCTGTCGGAGCTGGGGAGAGCCGCCCGAAGATCCGGGACAGTCGTAGTCGACTCGGGCGGGGGCGCGAGGGGCGGGGCCCGGAGGCTGCGCCGCCGCGGAGCGCTGCGATTCCGATCGCGATTCCTGGGGCGAAGGGAAGAGATGGAGAGGAGCAGGATACGGGGTACGGGCGGCATGCGAGGGAGGGGATCGCGCGGCGGAAGCAGGAGGAGCGAGAGAGAGAGGCGAGAGAAGTACGGTGAGTGTCGTTTCTTCAAATTTATGGAGCGCTTTGGTGTGGAGCGGGCAGATGTACAATCCACCGTGCCTGTGGGACTGACAGAGTCGGAGGGCGCCCTCCTTCTCCTCGCCGCCATGCTCATTCACATCCCCTCATCCCTCGTCTTCTTCACATTATCTATTGTATCACCCCTGCTGTCCTCCCTCTTCTACTTCATCTTTTGCTTCACTCTTTCCCCCTCTATCGGGTCTTTGGAGGGGGTCTGTATGGTCCGCCTATCGTCCTTCTCCTCGGCGCCATGCACATCCCCTCATCGTTTCCTAATCCCCGGGTCTTATTCACGTCATCATATATCCCCTGCTTTCCTTGTATATCCACCTTCACCTCCACCTCCACCTCCCTCTTCTTCATCATCATCCTTGCTTCACTCTGTTCTTCACCATTCTGTCCTCCGCCTCCTTCCTGCGTGCTCATCACTTTCTACTACAGCCGCGGCCGCTCCGCCACCCGGCCCCAGCGAGCCCACGCACACGACACAGGGCTGCGCGCGCCCTCCCCCTCTCGCTCCAACTCCTCCCGCTCGCACTCACACTCGCCGTCGCGTTCGAGGAGCGACGAACGGAGTCGGAACTCGAGATCGGCGGACGAACGGCGCGGGAGGAGCTATGATGTCGATTCGCATGCCGCTGGTGCCGCTGTCACCACGGTAGAGGATAGGGAGCGCGAGCGGGAGAGGTACGAGCAGCTTTACGGGCCTGGGACGGCTGTTGGGCTCGGTACGCGTGAGTGCTTCTACTTTCACCTTCCTCTATTGTTCCTCCTACCTATTCACACCCCCTTTTTTCCATCGACGGATACTAACATTCGCGCAGGGCCATTCATTCCCGAAGTCGTATACTCCACCATCCCGCTCACCATTGGCGACTCGGCGCTCATCGGGGGCGCCGAGGGAGACGGGAGCTACGACCCCGACGGTGAAGAGGGTGACGCCAGCGTGGGCGGCGGGGATGAGGCCGGGACGGCGAGGGGGCGCGCGGCGGCGGCTGTCGTTGATGAGATCGTCGGATGTGAGTTCCTGTCCTTCCTGCCCTGCTCTTTTCTTCTTTTCCTTTCGACTCGAATACTGATGTCTTCCTTCGCAGCCCCGCCCCCGCCCCCGCCACTCACTCCCGTGCCCATCACGTGGCGCGGCCCCGCGGCAGAGGTGTTCTTGATTCGGGCGGGGGACGACGATTGGATGGGGAGGAGGGCGATGGAGAGGGTTGACGGGGAGGAGGGGTGAGTGAGTTTTCTTGAATTGGATTTTGTTTCGCTTTTTTTTTTTTTTTTTGGGGGCGCTGCTTTCGTTTCGTTTCGTTCCGGCGTAGCATCGGAGTCGGGTGCGGAAGGCTCACTCGCGCGGATGCAAACGCGTCGTGTCTGTGGGCGCACCAAGTCTATACTTACGGGTGCGAAATCTGGCAGTGACTACGGCGCCGGGCTGCAGTTGTGGCCCGGACGTTTCTCTTACTCTTACTGTCCCTTTTTTTTCTGGGGCTTCGAGACGCACTGCCTTCACTTCTTCATTCACCCCATTTCTCATTCTCCCGTTCACTTAATTAGATTGGGGGGCACTACTTTTAGTCTTCTTTTTCATTCCGCACTTTGCCTGGGGATCGACAACGTCTCGTCTTGCCCCCATTGGGGTCGCTCGCGGTTGGGCTGCTTTTCTGGCGGTTGGCACGCTTCCGCCTTCGCAGGAGCGTGGGTGTCCTACAGTGCGAGTGGTGGCGCCGTGCCGGCACTTCTTTGCTCGCATCGTTACGAGAAGGAGGGAGACGGATATCGTTTGCGCGCTATCCTCGCCTCTGTGATCCTTCACCTCTCATTCTTTGACTCCTTCGTCGCTCGTCAAGTCCAAGTTGTTAACAACGTCCTTTCTTCTGCTCCAGATCCCCAACGGAGTTCTTCACCACGACGCTCCATCTTCCACCGGGCACCCACCACTTCCGCTTTATCGTCGACGGGCAGACAGTCGTCGCACCAGCGACGGAGATTCCCAACGCGGTGGACGACCAGGGCTTCATCGCCAACTATGTCGCCGTCCCCGGCCCCGTCGGCAGTACCACGCCTGCGACGTCCCTGTTCCCTGCCATGCTACCCACCACGGACTCCGCCGTCGCCACCGTTAGTAGCAGCCAACCCTCGAGCGCCGCCACCAGCGCCACCGTCAGTCCCAGCACGAGTACCGGCGGCGGCCACGTGGCGAAGCGCAGGCGGCCGAGTCTACCCATGCATCCCGACGGGAGCTTTTGGGCGCACAGCAGTGCGGGCGGGAGCGGGGAGGACTTGCGGCTCGCGGAGCGCGCGGGCGGGGGTGTGCTTCGTGCGGGGAGCGGCGGCGCGAACGGGGGCGGGAAGCGCAAGTGCAAGGACGGGGCGGTGTGGACGAGTGCGATCCCTGAGGCGCTTGTGCGCGCGGCTGCGCAGGAGGAGGCGCTCCTCGACGCGCAGGCTCAGTACCTCGAGCAGCAGCAGCAGTCGGCCAGTCGGGGGCGGCATATCGTGCTCACTGGGTTTGAGCCTGAGGCGACTATCCCGGGCGCGCCTAGGCTGCCGCGGCACCTGGAGCGCCTCATCTTGAATCGGCCGAGTCCTGGGGTGGTCATACCCAGGGTCGGCACGGGGGCGGGGAACGGCGGGTCGAGTGGAAGTAGTGTGAATCGGGTCGGGACGCGGGAGCCTAGCCCGAGCTTACGGGTGACGACGGCGAGCGGGACGGACGTGAGCGCGCCGGTGCTGAGCATGACCTCGGCGTCGCATGCTGGGCAGCAGCAGCAGCCTATGCGGACGCCGAGTCCGGGGACGCACCGCGGCGCGGCGACGCACCCGCAGTTTGGGAACATGGCGAGTCCGATGCCGGCGCCGGGGCGAGGCGCGGTGAGCACGGGGGCTGGTGGGACGCCACTCATCGCGGACGACCCGAGTGTGCTGCAGACGCCGTCGCATGCGGTGTTGTACCACCTCTGCACGAGCTCGATCCGCGATAAGATGATGGCGATTGGGGCGTCGACGCGGTATCGGCAGAAGGTGCGTTTGTGTCGCGTTGGTCGAGTGCCTAACTGACGAATCTTTCCGTTGCAGTATCTCACGACGGTGTATTACAAGCCTGCGGTGCCGACCACGAGAGAGGAGGAGGCGCCGTGAAACCCTGTATCCCTTCCCCTCTTCCCTGTCCTGTTCCCGACTTCCTGACCTGACCCGACCCAACCTGCATCTGCCTTTGCCCCTTGATCCCGATCCATCCCATAGATTGTACTGCCCTCTCCCAATCTCCCATTCGATAATTTATCCGCATCCATTTCATCCACGCCCCCGTCATCCGCCGTTCTTTTCCATCCCTCTACGACTCTCTTCTTGCTCACACACGACTGCGCGCGCCTCTAGCCAAGGGATCGTATGGGGTGAGCACCCTTTACTCTATTTCTTGGAAGAGGCTGATCATTGCATGGGCAGTCTCTACTTCGCCTCATTCTCTATCCATTCACCTTCCCTCCCTCCTCCCGCCTGCGCTACCTATGGAGAGCAACCCACACACAAACACGATCCGACAACGACCTAAAATGCATCTGGCGACTTGTGTGCGGAGGTGTGTCTCTATTCTCTGCAGGCAAAGACGGTCGTTGATTGGTGCAGTTAGAGAGGTGTCCCGACGTATCGATAAAAAACGGACGGACGAACGCGGACGACCACGAAAATCAAACGAATGAACGAAGACTGGCTACTACTTACTTACTGCCCATGGACCAACCTCCTTCAATCACACCCCGCTCACTTTTTCCAAATCACTTCACTTACCCATCTATCACGCTTCTTTCTTGCATCGATTACTTCTCCACTGCCCACCAAACCCAACCCCGGCTCCCCTTCGATTTTCCTCCTTTCTATTTGTACCGGTCTTCGCTCCATAGATGTTGTTATGCCAGTTGTTGTATCGCATACGCCCAGTTCTGAGTTCGTAATAGACTAGTAAGCATGCAGGCTGTCATACTGTAGCTTCCCCCAGCTGTGCGCGGCTCTCGGTTAATACGGCGCTGCCAGCAGCCAGGCGGTTGCCGAGTCGGGTCTTTCCGATGATAACGCGGCCATCAATCTTCCCCTTGCTCCCAACCTCGACTCAGCTTTTTTTGTTCGTTCGTGCCCGCTCCCCGACATCAAACGCTCGTACCAACAGAATCAAGGCGCAATATACCGCCATCTCCCGACGTCCCATACTCCTGCCGACCGGGACCCGCACCTGTCGTAGACACCGAGTCACCTTTGCTCTTTGCGCCCCAGTGCCGACACGCAAGGTTCCAGGTCCCTGTACTATGCGAAGGCTACTCAGAGGCTACTGGTGCCGCTTAAAGTACACGAGTTCCCAAGATCAAGCGCGGCGTTCACGAAATTAGACCGGTGGATGAACGCAAGATAACTTTGCGCGACGGCAACTGGGCGGCCGTCCATGTGTGCTGGTGGATACCAGGCTCCCTTTGTTCTTCTTACTGCTGTTCAATGCGGTTGTCTTCGTCAAGCTTCCACGCCCCCAGGATCAAGGCTCTGATTCGATGCAGTCGACTTGGCGCGTCGGCGACTGATCAGGATTCTCAGCACAGTGGATACGGAGCTCACTTTGTTCGTGCTGTTGTTCCAACTTGAAAGGCTCAATTCATCGCGTCTCCGTTGAGAATACTTGGATGTAGAACAAAGTTGCCCAACATCGCTCGCACGATCAAGCGCTTGCGCCCACAAAATCAAGGGCTTGATTGAATTGGCTCTCCACGCGTTTCTTGCGCGCGACGGCAACTCAAGAAGTGGATACGGGGCTCCCTTGTTATTCTTCAAGGTGCACTATCACAGATACGTCAGGATTCTCCGGCGACGTTCTTTTGCTCTTTATTGTCCTTGTGCGAATTTTGGAAAGTCATCGCTGGCTCACCTTATCCGGTCGATGCTGCCGGTCGGACGCAATCGATTCAACATGGGGGCTTATTGTTCTTTGTGCCCTTGTACGAGTTTGTGGGCGCTCCGTCGACGTTCGCCGATTCAATCACGGATGGAAGTAGGATGGACGTGCGATGACTGCTGTCGACGTCTGTAAAATTGCACCGGATTGGACGTTGACCATTGTTCTTGGTGGCCTACCTTGAAGACAAACCGCCCGCGCGGGTTGTTCGGCTATTGTCCTCGTTCGAAATCGGGAAACCAACCGCCCATCTCCGCGTTCGGGCGCAATTCATTTCAGCAAAGGCAACTGTCGACTGGAGGATCAAGCCTATCGTTCTTTGAAGGTTCAACTTCTTTCGACCGCTGTTCGAACACTTCGGCGCTCCCTCAAGATTCGGCTCAATCGTGATAATTGAATTCCGAACAGTACCCACTTTACTTCCAACGCGAATTGAATGGACGTCAGATGGAGTTTCTCCCGGCCGGCCCCCGGAAATAATGTCTTCGAACTTACTTCCAACGCATGGCTTTCCCGATGGTCACGGTGATCGTGCACCACAACGGCTTCACCTTCCGGGGATTGGAATGATCTGCTCGCCTCGCAACTTTCACAACTTTCACAGCGCAGTTGAAGAAAATCCAAAGATGAGGGACTTAACGACGATACGACTTACAATGGGCTCAGACTTTGGCAAACCGTGCCAAGTGGGCAAATCTTGGTGCGAGGAAACGGCACTGACTCGGCCCGGGTAAATGTAACCAAATTGGGACCCACCAACTTGAGTTTTCTACGTTCCTTTTTCATGGCCCCGGCCGAACCTGAACCCCCCAATGACGTTCCATTGGCCCCTCCTAGGCTAGCCAAAGTTCCCAGAATGACCGACCAGGAGATTTGGTGGCGGGACCATCAGGTTTGGCTGCAAGAGCAGTGCGGTTACATGCTTCGCCCCAGGTTTAGGCCAGGGTGGGTCCCTTCCTGGAAGCATTCGGGAAAACTCCTATTTGATTCGGAGGACGCCCGTCCATTACTGGTGGGTGCACTCCATTTCCAAGCGGTGCGGGCTGACCTCATGTACCAGACTGGCGTAGCGATCGACGCTACTCGCCTTTCAGACGGCGTTGTCGTCACTTTGAAGCGAGTCGACGCGAAGTTGCACCCTCACGAACAAAGTATCGGTGAACTCCTTTCCTCCGCCTCGAAAGCAAACGATCCTCGAAACCACTGTGTTCCCATACTCGACGTAATCCAAGTTCCCGACACTGACATCATCATTCTTGTTATGCCGCTCCTGCGGAGATATGCCAATCCGCGTTTTGATACCTTTGGTGAGGCGGTCGACTTCTTCGGGCAGGTAATTGAGGTGTGTGTGTGTGTCTGTATCCGTATATCTGCTATTGAAAGGTGTCCAGGGCCTGAAATTCATGCACGACCTCAATATCGCTCATCGGTATGTAGGGTACTGTCTTGGTTATGCATCCAATCCAACTTACGCACCGTACCAGTGATTGCAACGGCTCAAACATCATGATGGATGCATCAAACATGTACCCCGAGGGCTTCCATTTCCAGCATCCTGAGCGCGCCGCAGATTTTTCCGGCTATGCGAAACACTACACTCGCACCCAGCGGCCACCAAGATACTACCTTATCGACTTTGGCCTTTCGCGAGTGTACCGCTCAAAGACGGACCCTCCTCCTCTCGAGCCAGTCATTTATGGCGGTGATCGGACTGCTCCCGAATTCGAAAACAACGACGAGTGCAATCCTTTTCATACCGATGTCTATTATCTTGGGAACATGATCAGAACCGATTTTCTCGATGTGCGTCGACATTTTGTCTCTGCCCCGTGAAGTGACTGACCTTTCCCCAGGGTCTGTTTCCAGAGGACCCAGATCTTAACAGTAAAATGCTCGGATTCGAGTTCATGAGGCCCCTGGTAAACGCCATGACCGCCGAGGACCCCACTGAACGTCCCACCATAGACGAAGTTGCCGAGCGTTTCGTGGTCATACGCAAGCACTTGAATTTCTGGAAGCTGCGATCCCGGGTCGTGAAGTCAGATGATGTCCCTTTCCCATTTTCTCTCAAGTACACCATTCCCCACTGGCGTCGCCGATACCAGTTCATACGGCATCGTGTTCCTGCTATACCCAATGTAACTGTTGCATGAGTCTTTCCTCGCTCGAATAAAACCTGATCTGAATCGTTTTGGCGTCTTATCCCGAGCAGACTTTCTATTCGAATTGCGTCATTCTGTTGTTCTTCAAGCCCTTGTTCGAATCGAGAGGCTCGCGTATACTGACTTTGCTCCACCTCTCCGGAACTGAGGTGCCTCACGGGGTATTACGACTCGATAAACCATTTGTCCATATGCATGCATAGTTCACCAATAAGTATATTGGTCCGAACTCATGCATCCTGGTCCATCTCCCTGTACTCCTGCTCCTGTTTGCGTAGAACAAGGCACTGTTCAAACGTCAGGGATGCCTTTGTTTACTGCCCTTCTCGCAGCGTAGTGCGCGTAGTCTAGAGTTAACCGCGCTATCAAACCCGGGTACCTCGTATGCTTATGTAAAGTGCGGAGTTTGAATTTGGCATTTCTTTTGCTCCTCTTTCAAGTGGTAAATAAATCTGTTTCACTTACTCAGCCCGGCTTTTAGCCCCCCAGGATTGTATCTAAGACTTGAGATGACCGACAATGCCGATGCTTGAGCCCAGAAACGGTGGTTGGATTTGTCATCAGCCGGGTGATCCAGTTCGGCATCCCCGATTTGCGGCCCACTTGCAAATTTTTGCCCCGAAGGTGGGAGATTCTGACTCAAGCACCCTCTATCCCCAGTATTGCAAGGACGATACACGTCTCGGCATCCAGTTGAAAAAGTAGAAAATTTTCCATGCGAGGTACCCATCAGTGATGCCGGGTAATTGACAGACTACAACATGTCGAGGTACGAGATAGCAGAAGAGACTAGTGCGCGTGCGTCTCATGATTTTGTTTGGCGGTAAAGATATGTATGATTATTCAGGCTCCGCCCGACAGGGCCATACAAACGAATAGATACAAATGTGGGTTTGGTACTCGAAGTAGTACGGCCGTCGGCCGCCGCAGACGCGAATACGATGGTCGTGATCATCTCAAGAGCTGTTTTCTTCGGCCGAGATATTTTCGCGCCTACGTAATTCCTAGAGCGGTGTCAATAACGGTCCTTGCTCAACAACTTCACACTCACGTCATACCAAATCGTTGCCTTGTGCTCAAAGGCACATGCATTCGCAAACCGGACAATGCAGTGGATGATAACAGCCTGTGCCGTAGCGATCTCAACACCGTCCGCGAGCAACCTGCAATCAAGGAACATCACTATCGCTCCGACCCCAGGCGAATTGAGACCTACTTCTCATATGACCGACAGAAACGGTCCTGGTCTGGCGGAGGGATTACTTCAGACTTGGCATTGATTTTGCTGAAGGCGTCGTGCGCAAACTGGGTGTCGAGTACGATTTGGGGGGAGGGAGGAGAAGACATTTGAAAAGGCAGTTTGTGGAAACGTCTCGCATTGACACCACCAACTTATACTCCGCGTCGTCCCCCGACCGCCGGTATGGACATAATTAAAACAAGAGAAGGACAGATCCGGTTCAATGTCGCATGGATACTATGTGGCAGCGGCCATCGCACGTCAATCCGAAGTGTTGCCTCGAGGGAGAGTATTATTGATACTTCCATCTATCACGTCCACGGAGCGCGCACAAACGCGTGCGAGCGCACAAAGAACAATAGGATCTGAAGTTGTCCTCTTGTTGAATGAACTGCGTCCGGAGCAACGGCACTGCCTAGATGAGCTGAGACCGCGATACTTTTCCCGAATTCACACAAAGGACAATAGTAGAGACCAGTCCGAAAACGTATCCTTGACGTTTCCGTGATGCAGTGAACCCTGGAACAAGAAAAAGGTATCCCCATATCGACCGTGCATGCACAGTTCGAGGCACCGTGGGGCGTGTGGAGAGCAACCTCAATCGAGGCCTTGATTTTGTGGGCGCAAGCGCTTGGTCGACGTGCGAGCAAACCCGAGTAATCGTGTGCCATTCATCCCTAGCTATTCTGGGCTTCGGAAGACACGATGCATTGAACCTTCAAGTGGGAACAAGAGCACAAAGAACAAAGGGAGCTCCGTGACTAGACTGCGCTGAGAAATTCGGTCCGTACCAGTCGCCGCCGCCTGCATCGAATAACGACCTTGATGGTAAGTAAGGGCGTCGAAGCCTGAATCGGACATTCGCATGAACAGGAGCAAGAAGAAACAAAGGGGGTCTCGTACACCACGCGGACACGTTGTGTGCATAGCAGATAGGCGGCACCAGTTGCCGCCCAATTGAGAGCTATCCTGTGCTTGTTCGCCGCGCTAATCTCATAGACACGGCGCTTGATATTGGGAACGCGTGCTATCCTCGCAGTATGCCGCGTCGACGTAAACAGGAGCGGGATTTGAGAAAGGCGTAGCGGACTGTCCACAGTCCGGTTTCCGCAGGAGATGTTGGAGAATCACCGCCTACTATCGTTTTGAATCTGTGTGTTGACGTCGGGGAGGGACGAGGTGGAAGTCGGGAGCAAGAGTCAAATTGATAGCTCCCGAGTCCCAGTTGCGGTTCCGGCAAGATCCGGGAAACCCTGGACGTGTCTCAGGAACGCTGAGGGAATCCGAGCGGTAAAAGTTTACTACCACTTATCGAGTGAAGCACATTCCGAGATCCACTGGTAATTTCAGTTTAGTCGTTTCATTGAGTCAGGATGAGCCGCCAGAATGATGATGCTACCAGGACTTTATTCAAGGAACTCATGCGAGAGTTACAGTGGGTATAGCAGGGACACGGTGCAGTATATATCCAATTCGACGATGCCAGTGTTTCAAAATGCGAACGATAGAAAACGGGAACGGAAGATCAGACGCCTTCACGACTCGGGATCGCAGCTTCCAGAAATTCAAGCGTCTCCGGATGACCACGAAACGCTCGGCGACTTCGTCCATGGTGGGGCGTTTGGTAGGGTCCTCAGCAATCATGGCATTCACCAGCGGCCTCATGAACTCGAATCCAACCAATCTATCTCCATCGTCGTCTCGGGAGAAACCCTAGGTGAAAATGAGCCACTTCGACGTCGCACGGCGAAGGAAACGGGCGCACATCGAGGAAACCGGTTCTGATCATGTTCCCAAGATAATAGACATCGGTAGGAAAGGGATTGCACTTGTTGTTGTTTCTGAATTCGGGAGGAGTCCGATCTCCGCCGTGTATCACCGGCTCGAGAGGAGGAGGGTCCGTTTTGGAGGGGTACACCCGCGAAAGACCAAAGTCGATGAGGTAGTACTTCGGTGGCCGCTGGGTGCGGGTGTAGTGTTTCGCGCGGCCGGAGTAAAAGTCTGGCGCCAGTTCGGGATGCTGGAAATGGAAACCCCCCGGGTACATGTTTGAGGCATCCATCATGATGTTCGAGCCATTGCAGTCGCTGGTATGGCGCGTAAGTTGAATCGGATGCATGGACGATACTGCGCTCGACGTACCGGTGAGCAATATTGAGGTCGTGCATAAATTTCAGTCCCTGAACAAGTTTAATGGGAGATGGATGGATATTGAAGCACACGCACCTCGATTGCCTGCCCGAAGAAGTCAACCGCCTCACCAAAGGTATCGAATCGGGGCTGGGCGTATTTCCGCAGGAGCGGCATAACAAGGAGGATGAAGTTGGTGTCGGGCACTCGGATTACTTCAAGTATGGGGACACAGTGGTTTCGAGGATCATTTGCTTTTGAGGCGGAGGAAAGGAGTTCACCAATACTTTGTTCGTGAGGGTGCAGGTTCGCATCAACTCGCTTCAAAGTGACGACAACGCCGTCTGAAAGGCGAGTAGCGTCGATCGCTGGCCCAGTCTGGTACATGAGGTGAGTGAGCGCCACTTGGGCAAGGAACGATGAACGCACTAGGATAGGAAGCCCATCCTCCACCTGAATGCGGAGCTTTCCTGTATTTGCCCAGGATGGAACCCAACCAGGCCTGAAACGAGGGCGAAGCATGTAACCGCAGTGTTCTTGTAGCCAAACCTGGTGATCCCGCCACCAAATCTCCTGTTGGGTCAGTTGGTTGAGGGGCAATGTGACGTTGGAGTCAAACATCCCATCTTCATCGTCGGCCTCAGGTTCACTGGGCATCGATTCAACCATGGCGAACGTTGGGGTCGTAAAGTTGCAAAGGTCGGTGGGTCCTAGTTTGGTTGTGTTTACCGATTCGATCAAGCCGAGCTGCCGTTTCCGGATCTGGACCTATCTGGACCAACTTTCCCATTCAGACGGAGGTACAAAGATGTATCAATGTAACAAGGAAATGCCGTCTCATGTCGGAAGTTTGCCATGGTAATCCATTGTAAGTCGCATTGCTGTTGTTGTTTACCTCACCGCCGTGTGTATAAATGCGGCCAACTTCAGCCCAAGTCTGAGTCCTCACCAAACCTCCGCACTCAACCACTTGCCTCAGCCTCTCATCTCCCTTCTTTCTCGACCACATGGTATCCGTTATCGGGGAAATCTACTATGGGGGCAAAGTCCTCGTTGCCGTCTATGATTGTGTCTCAAGCCACGCTCCTGAAAAACAGCTGCGCCGTGGAATCAAACGCCTCAATAATGGCAGCGCAATCGCGAAGGAGAGGCACATCCCAATGAAAGACAAAGAAGAGTTTTTGGTGACGGCTAAAATGTTAGTGTTGAAACGTGGACCGCTCCTGCTCATGCCTAATGCACATCTGCAGCCTCAGGGAAGACTACAAATCGCTGCTCACTCAGCCAAAGATCGCCAGAGACCCCACAAAACCATTCTTCACTGGGAAAGTGGAGGAGCTGGGTCAGAGGATCGCGAGATTCAAGGCGGCGCTCAAGCTCAACCTAAAGGCCACCGAGTTCGCCCAGTCCGTGAGGGTCAGTGCGCTAAAACTCATCGCCTCACTTCCTGAACTCATGAATAACCGGCAGCAATCCTCTGATTACAACTTAGCCGACCGGAATATCGACGAGCTTTTTCACCAAGTGCACGACAGCGACGAGGCTGTCGAGCAGCTCGTGTTGACCGACCTTCTTACGGTCGATGATTTGAACTTAGAACACGCTCTCCACCATCGCAAGTCCGCCCCTTCTCTCCATGAATTTGCGGAGCATGCCGACGAGGCGATCCATGAGGACAACGATAGTGATAGCTCAACCGTATTCGATGGAAGCAGCACCGCGTTCTACTCAGTGTCGTCGTTGAGTCTGGTGAGCGTGTTTGCATTGAAAGTATTCGGAATTTTGCTGATATTCTATTTTGCAGTCGGGATAATGTGTTTTAAGTCGTAGTCTCTCATCTTTGGGTCGCTGGTCGTCTGTATATCATCGAATACACGTTTTCTTCTGCGCTGTGAAAGTTGCGGGGTGAGGCGAGCAAAGCGAATCATTCCAATCCCCGGAAGGTAAAGCCGTTGTGGGTGCACGATCACCGTAACCATCGGGCAAGTGTCAGTGCACGACGTGTTGGAAGTAACGGTTGGAAGTAATTATCTCCAGGGGAGAAACTCCATCTGACGTCCATTCAATCCGCGTTGGAAGTAAAGTCGGTACTGTTCGGAATATAATCATCACGATCGAACCGAATCTTGACGGAGCGCCGAAGAGTTTGAACAACGGTAGAAAGAACAATGGGCTTGATCCTTTAGTCGACAGTTGCCCGTAATGAATTGCGCCCGATGGGCGGTGGGTTTCCCGCTTTCGAACAAGGACAATAGCCGAACAACCCACGCGGGCGGTTTGTCTTCAAGGTCACGGTAGGCCACCAAGAACAATGGTCAACGTCCAATCCGGTGCAGTGTTGCAGACGTCGACAGAAGCCATCGCACGTCCATCCAAAGTGTTGCCTCGGCTACGAGTATCTTTTGATACTTCCATCCGTGATGAAATCGGCGAACGTCGACGGAGCGCCCGCAAACTCGTACAAGGGCACAAAGAACAATAAGCCCCCTTGTTAAATTGATTACGTCCGACCGGCAGCATCGCCCGCATAAGGTGAGCCCGCGATGACCTTCCAGAATTCGCACAAGGACAATAGAGAGCAGAAGAACGTCGCCGGAGCATCTGTGATAGTGCACCTTGGAAAATAACAAGGTAGTCCCCTATCCGCTAGTTGAGTTGTCGTAGCGCAAGCGAACTCAATCACACCTTTGATTTTGTGGGCGCGAGCGCTTTGATCGTGGGAGCGATGCTAAGCAACTTTGTCCTACATCCAGGTATTTTTAGCGTAGACGGGATGAATTGAACTTCCAAGTTGGAACAAGAGCGCAAAGAACAACGGGAGCTCCGTATCCACTGTGCTAAGAAGTTCTCTCCGCAGCACCAGACGCCGTGGCGCAAGGTCGCTTATACTGGATCAAGGCCACAGAAGCTTGACAAAGGCAGTCGCCGTCGCGCACAGTCCACTGCATCGCATCACGGCCTTGTTCCTGAGAGCACAGAATCTTGACAGACAAAGGCAGCCGCGTAGAACAAGAGCAGGGGGAACAAGTGGAGCCCCGTCTCCACGCGGAGACCTTGGATAGACGACAAGAGCACCAGTCGCCGTCGTGCAAAGTTATGCAGTGTTAGCTGATTTTGTGGACGCCGCGCATGGTATTGGGTCAATGGGTCCTTGAATATTTCATACAGCCCCAGTAGCCTTCGCATAGTACGGGGCGGCGCACGAAATCTTCCCGGCCCTTGGGGCGCGAAGGTGACTCGTATGTCTATGCCAGGTGCGAGCCGCCGTCGGGAGGAGTGCAAGACTCGGGAGATAGCGGTATAGCGCCGTTATTTTGTGGGTACGAGCGCTTGATGTTGGCGAGCGGGCACGAACGAACAAAAAAAACGAGGTGGAAGTCGGAAGCAAGAGATAAATTGATGGCCGTGTTGTCATCGGAAAGACCCGACTCGGCAAAGTTGAACCAACAGATGTTCAAGACCAGAGATTGTATTTCACGAAGAGCCAATACAGCCTTAAAACGATGTTCCCCCTCGAGTCAAACTCGGCGGCCGAGCAGAAGACAAATCCGCGCAGGTCCTTAAGAGACTGACCCCAGTCTACTTGATCGCCATCGAGGACCGTCTTGTCTCTTCGCGATGACTGTGTGCCAGTGACGAGCACTCATAGGTTCGGTCTCTGAGACTATGGTGCGTCCCCGGGCCGCGTAGCCGTTGCCGTGGATACAGCAGGGTTGATATCGGTGCTGGTGCTCGCACTGGCCCGGGGCCGCAACAGTCATTTATTCGGATGAGAATGCGAGCTGCCTCGTAAGAGGAAGATCATTGACGGGTTTGGATATTTGCATCATAGACAAAATTCTGATCCAGAGGTGCGGAGGATGGGCAAGTACCAGCCATCTGTTTATGTCTTTGGACCTTGACGCTGAGGCGAACTTGACGCGTAGATCGGAATTTCAGCCGAAAAATCATCGCGTGGATCACTGTGCTGAACTCAGCTTTGCTTTCACCTTTCTCAAATTTTACTGGCTCTCAAACACGAAGCTGCAGTCCTTCCCTTGCCTAAACTTGGCCTCTGGTCATCTACATACGGTGCTAACTGGGACTCAACACGCGACGACGCAATAACTCGTTCTTACAACGCAACGCTCCATATACCAATAATGGCCTGGGGCCGCAATGGATCGAAACTCCAGAACCTTCGATCTTTTCATCTTGAGTCAACCCAAATTACCAACCTTACTCTGGTCTGGTCCAAAACTTTCAACCCTGGGTGTATATGTCGCCGCACCATCGGCTCTCTTGGCAACCGAGCAAAATGTATTACGCCTCAAGCGAAGCCACGATTAACCCTCGTCACCACAGTCTCCCAACATGCAGTGCGCAAAACTGCCAAATCCCCGTTCCTCTTTTCAGCGCTACATTCTCTATATTCCGTTTGCTAATTGTACACGCCTGATGAAATGGGCTGCGTCAATGACTAGGCGGCTCTGGGAAAACTATGCACGCGCCCCGGGGACACACTCAATTCCTGCGCCTCATTGTCGTGTAATTTTATATCGAATCGATATATTGCTGCTACTGCTGGAGTACAAACTCACAAGAACCTTGCAAATGATTACCCGGCGGGACATTTCCCAAAGCAACCTTCCACTCTTGCTTCCGCACCACCACCACCACCAAATTACGCTTTTTCAAAGTTCTACTCTCTTTACACGACAATTGAACTCGACCGCCATCCTCGCCGCCGTCCTGTTGAACTTTGCCGAGTCGGGTGTTTCCGATACAACACGGCTATCAATTTGCCTCTTGCTCCCGACTTCGACTCAGCTTTTTTTGTTCGCTCGTGCCCGCTCCCCGACATCAAGCGCTCGTACTCATGGTCTACCGCCATTTACGCAGCTTACACACTCTTCCCAACAGCGAACCGCACCGTGGACACTCCGAGGCACCTTTGTTCTACAAGCGCGGCCAACACACGGTCTGACCTTCCGCGACGGCCGCCGGTAGGCAGGATGTGCAGCACAGCGGCTACTTCCCGTTCTCCTCTTGCTTTTGTTCCAATTTGGAGTGTTCAATTCATCGCGTCTCCTTCAAACTGAGAACCCACTGGCATTGTTCTTTGCGGCTCTAGCTGAATGACCACTACTATCTCTGATGTCCTTGTTCTAAATCAGGAAGCCTAGGCCCTCGCGTGTCTCTGGGCGACATTGAACTTCCGCCGCTCGAAATCAATTCATTTAACAAGGGTAACTGCCAGGGCAAAGGGTCTAATCTTATTGTCCTTTGCGCCCTTGTTCTAGTTTGTGGGCGCCCCGTCGATTCAGATGGAATTAACCTAGACGTGGGGCTACGTGAGGCCGCAACTCAATAGTATCCATGCAAAATATACGGCACCAGATCTGTGAGTCTGCCATTGTTTTTGGTGCCGTATACATGCTCCGTCTTTCCACTGCTCATTGATTGCACAGGAGAGCTGGTCTTTTGTTCCCTCTTGAGGACAAGGACTCGGACCCACAACGGGTTTACCTTTCGGGGATGACAAATTCGCCCCAGCTGGTCCATCTCAGTTGGGAAACAAAAGAGACTGCCCCATGCACCGGCGGTGCTCATCTAGTGAACGCGACCACGCTCGTACCCAAAGGAGCAAGGTGCTAGCAGTCTAAACCCCGACCTCCCACAGTTTTCCCGACGGCGATCCGCAAGGCTGCGAGTCGATCTCTCAGTTTCCTGATTTCCAGCCTTTGTTCTCTAACTTAACTATGGCTACTCTTATCAAGCGTCTGCGCCCTAAAAATCAAAGTCCTCGTCGAATGCAGCGGCTTTGCGCGACGGCAACGGGTGCTATACATGCACGTTCTCAGCACCGTGGATTCGGGATTTTTTTCTCCGTGTTCTTTGTCCTAACTTAGAAGGTAGAAGGTTGAATTCATCGCGTCGAAGTCAAGGATAACGGGGTGACGTTCAAAATTTGGGGTGGGCCGAACGCCCATTGATGACCACCGTGGTCTCGCGTTTTGGGCGCTCCGTCGACGACTCGACGTGCAGCTGCAATGATAGATGGAGGTAAGTATCTCAAACACTCTTAGTTTAGGCCAAGCTCAGCCAACGTATAGATGGACGTGCGATCGCCGCTGTCGATGGGTTTCGTGCGATATGGCCATATCGGATGCGGAAGTCCGCCGCCCTTGTTCTCCCTTGTGAGACCGAGAGTCTGCCCAACCCCGATTGGTCGTGACTTCCGTCGGCGCAACTTGGTCAACTTTGACATTGTTGCTTTCACTGCGGCGATTGTTTATTGGGAGCTCGAGGAACAAGAAAGTGGATTCGTCATTACAATTGCTCAATTCCAGGCGAGGCATGAGCACAGAACCAGACTGGAATCATCGACCCTCCTTGCGTTCACGAATCCAAACGCATGAGCTTCAATCCTCCACATCTTTCATCTCAAGGTCGAGAAACTCCGGTGGAAGCTGGATGCCTGCCTCGACCGCTTCGTCCTTGAAGTTGATCAGCGAACATATAACCAAGAACGCGGCCAAGCTCGTACCAGCAATTTTTTGGTGCGTAAATACACGCTCTGCATATAGAGGACATACTCCAGTATTCCTTGGCGAACTTCGCCGGGTTCGTGGCCGTCCCGCAGCAACCTGACGAATACCGTTAGGAATGAGTGCGGGTTGAGTGAGTGATATTACTCTTCAAAAAGGTCGCAAAGCTGCACCCTTTCCTTGGGAGTAACTATAAGATGCTGAGTATTCATTCGATCAATCTCGGTATGAGGGAAGTCGGTTGTCATTGGGAGGAGGAAGTTCGCAGAGAGCAGCATCACATACTCGCAGTGCTTTATAGTTCCTGCGGGAGGCCATGCTGATCCGTCTTCCATGAGACTACCAGATCTCAGATGCAATGGGAGTCAGTGATTCGCCGCGGCTTTATTGCTGTTTTCAATTATAATGACACACACTCGAAAAAAAAAAAAGTTTTGAGGTTGCTAAGGCGCGAGTTCAAGCCGAGATGCCGTCATCACTTTTGGGACTTAACACAACCACACAACGCGTCTCTTCTCTTCGCTTCTGCCTCCACCTCTGCCGCCGTCCCTCCCATGTCGAGCCCGCTCACCCCAGGAGAAGAAGGTGCGATACTACGCGTCTACAACAAACCCTGGCTACATATAGGCCACAGAGCCGGTGTCCGAGTACAACGAAGGCCGTGGCCTGCTTTTCTCTGTCGAGTTCACACCGCTTCCGCCCCCACCCCCTGCCGGAAAGAGAAGGCGCGCGAACGCGAAGAAGCCCAACCCCAAGAAATCCACTTTTATGTCCACGAGCAGTCGGAGTTGAACGACATGCTGCATGCTGCAATCAAGGCCCTTGGCCGTGAAGCCGGCGACGATCAGCTTACCTTTTCTTGGTCCCCGCGCGATGGCACATTCTCTAGCAACACATTCGATATCCCTGGAATGACCTACAGTATCATGAAAACATCCTTCAAAGAAATGTCTCTCTCTAATGCAGACGACTATGCTATACTCCTCGACCAAGCCCAAAAGAAGGAGGTTCCCGGCCTTATCAAAGTTTTTATTGAAGAGCTCGAGGTACGTGGCTCCAAAGCTTACCGTGATGGACCCTGACTCTTGAGAAGAGCGCGACAAATGCAGGTGCCGACGAGGACGAGTCGTCAGATGAGGAAGAGGCACGTCGGCCGAAGAAGAAGAAGAAGGTGCGTCCATTTGGGTGATTATTCCTTGCACATCCCAGTCAAACTGACGTGGACTAGGGATATGAGCCATCACCCGAGGAGGTCGAGCAGACCGAGCATATCGTCAAATTGACGCAGGAGTGGAAATGCGAGGATAGGAAATGCAAACGATTCACATGCTATCCCGACCGTGCAACGGCTAACCATGTTCACTTGACCCATTTTCATCTTCAGACATGGGCCGCTGCAATCGTGAGTTTCCCGTCGTTAATCCTCCTTGTGGATGATTCAAATCTAATTGTCCGAACAGCAGGGCAAGCATGTCAATCAGGACGGGACCCCGGTCGATTTCCAACACCCACCCGATGACAAGCTCTTCGAGTACCTCGAGCCCGATGTTGGGGACCAGCAACTGCTTCGCTCGCGAGCCCAGAAGACGTCGACCAAGGACTCGAACATTACCATCAATTTAACCCTTCCTGATACTGCGCCGGCAGGAGCACTCGCGCCACCCGTGCAGCAGCCCCACGTCAATCAGCCGATTCGTCGTCCCATTCCGCCGCAACTTTCCCTCGAATACTTTTGCCAACGCTTCAACCTTGGTGCGACTATCCGCGATAAACTTGATGCGTATTCCGTTACTGGTCCACAAACACTACGACACCTCAAAAATGAACATCTGGCGGAGGCTGGACTGAATCCTGCAGAGATCTCAGATGTGCGCGATGCGCAGGACAGATGGATGGCGGGGGAGGGACAGGAGTAATCATTTGTGGAGCTAATTGTGGACTCTAGACTGTAAACTGATTCGCTAGGGATACGTGCAACTTGTACATACAACAACCATGATACTCGTAGAATTTGAGATGTACAATCAACCGAGAAAGTAGCCCGAATGGCGGAAGAAACCATAAGTCATCTCCGGCGTAACCATCTGAAAGGCGCGGTATATCTCATAATATGCGGAGTCCTCGTTGAAGAAGTGAATCCCCATCCGACGGAGGTGGGACTTGATCACGGAGAAAGCCTGTTCGATAGGATTGTAATCGGGGGAGTAGGGAGGTAGGTATTCCACTCGAACACCTGACGACAGATAAACAGCCTGGCCATGAGCGAGGAGAAGTGAACCATACCATATTCAGCACACAACTCGTCAATCTCGTCGCCGTGGTGGATCCGCGCATTATCCATGATAAGGACGCTTCGTGGCCCGGGATACGGCGTCGTGAGGGGTAGCTGCAGCGAAGGTGAATAGCACATTCAACGGGCACAGACATGACTCAACGTACCACGCTGTCACGCAGGAACTCAACATATGTCTTACGACACAAGGAACCCTCGACGACCTTGGCAGCAATAATTCCCTCCCCCAATGCCATTGCCGCCACTCCTGTGAGACGCCGCTTGCGCACGAAGGGCTGGCTCACTTCTGCTCGGGTACCAATTTCAGACCGGCCAAAGATACGTGAGTATGTGCGGTCATCTTTGGAGACCTCGTCGATGGAAAGGAGATACCGGGCGGGATATATGGATATGCGGCGGGAGTAACCAGCGCGGGCAAAAGGAGAGCGTTCGGACGCCATTTTCTGAACTTGTTTCAGACTGATGCGTGCTCGGATGAAGGTGCGGTGGATGGTGGATAGTGAAGCAGGGAGATGGCGGTATCGTTCCAGCCGCTCGCGGTATTCATCAAGAAATATAGTAGGTTTGTGCCGTGCCAGACGGACGAGATAGTCGGCGTCCGACTGCGCTAAAGTGCGCGGACGTCCTCTGCCTAGCACCAGAGCCTTTGCCACGCTGCCGGTGTCCCGCTGTCGTTTGCGCGTACGGTATAGTGTCGAGCGCGAGATCTGCCCAATCTTGAGGATTTCTGCTGTCGAGTCCCGTCCTCGGTCCTGCAATCGAAGTAGAGCCTCCTTGAGGTCATCGCTTATTTTACGGTTGCCCATAGTTGGGAGTAGGATGTGGGGGGAAGTGGAGGCAGAAGCGAAAGAGAAGCGGCGCGTTGTGTGGTTGTGTTAAGTCTCAAAATTGATACCGGCATCTCGGCTTGAACTCGCGCCTTAGCAACCTCAAAACTTTTTTTTTTTCGAGTGTGTGTCATTATAATTGAAAACAGCTATAAAGATCTAACGTGTTTATTGCATGAGCACGACAAGTACTTAGAACAAACGCAAAAAACAGTGTGGAGATCTGACTAAGATTTCGGTGTAGGGACCGAGGGAATCCTCAGGAGTAGATAGCGAACGCGACGATACCAATGCCTAATTATGAGTAAAGGCTGATAAGCCTTGTCCTCCTTTATCGCAACGCGAGAGCGAAGCTTCCAAGAGCTGAGGTTTTTCCGTATTTTTTCGAAGCGGGACACCACCTCGTCCATGGTCGGGCGCTGGAGAGGATCGGCTTGGACCATGTCAGAGATGAGAGGCCACATGAACTCGAATCCAAGCTTGGGTTTTATCTGTAATTCGGGTATACCCTAGGTAACGCTAAGTTGTGCCGAGTCTTACAAAAAGGAGGAAGATCTACTCACGATGAGAAACTCGCGGCGAATCGTGTTTCCGATATAATAAACATCAACAGGAAACGGGTCGTGTAGGAGTGCGGAAGCAGGGGTGTCGGGCAGGTCCTCTATACGGATGAACTCTGGGACCGTTCTGTCTCGGCCGAGGATTTGTGTAGCGATATGCGCCTCGCCGGGTTTGAATGCCGTGGAAATTCCAAAGTCGATCAAGTAGTACTTGACTGGCCGTTGTGTACGAGTATAATGTTTGGCGCGTCGACGCCTGTCGGGTGATAAGACCTGGAAACGAGGATGGAAGCCGTCGGGAAACAGATGCTGGCCGTCCATCATGATATTCCGGCCGGTGCAGTCACTGAACTGGTATTAGCAGCATTCACAAGTCGCAATTAGGACGGAAACGGACCGGTGAGCGACACCATGTCGATGCATGAATTGTAAACCCTGGTCTGGTGAGCAAATAGACTTGCGCCATAATGCTTGCGGACACACACCTCGAACATTTGTCGAAAGAATTCGACGGCCTCGCCAAAGGTATCAAACCTTGGTTGATCAAAACTGCGCATGAGACGCATGACCAGAATTACCCTGTCCCCATCATCCGGTGGATGCAACGCTTCAAGTAAAGGGATACAATGGTTCTGAGGGTCCGAGGCCAGTGGTTCAGAACCCAAAAGGTTCATGACATCGAGTTCGTCGGGGTGCTCAGATTTTTTAATCACTTTGAGCGCCACCATGGCATTGTCTTCAATGCGGATCGCGTCGATAACCTGGTCATACTGGAGAGATAGTGGGTCTGCTGATAGCTCATACAATGAACAAATGAGACACGCACACGCAGCGGCCACCCATCGTCAGCGATCAAAGGGCTCTTCGTCGGGTCTCTCTTCCAAGATGCGACCCAGTCAGATCGGAATCGTGGACGAAGCATATAGCCGCACTCTTCCAACCAAACTTGGTGATCACGCCAATAATGTTCTAACCCAACGAGGTCTCCGTAACGACTGGGCTCGGGAGGAGGGGGAGAGTCATCGGACATGGGAAACGGGAACAACTGCTGTAATTTGGTACTGTTGTGGTCGGTGTACATTGTTCCCACTGAACGGGTACTAACTTAACGCCGCCGTATTTGTGTCGATTCACGGCGTCCAGTCGCCGAGTATAAAATGCCGTCCGATATCTAGTCTCTCTTGACAGACTACCCACTCGTAACCTCGTTCTATATCCGATATCCCGCATCTCTCTACTCCCGACTTCTTTGCCTCCTTCATTGCGATGTCTACCGACCATGACACCCAACGCTCTCAAACCCCCGCCAAGCCGACGGCTCCGAAAAGGGGTTTCCGAATCTTTGACTTTCTGTTGGATAAGATGCCAGGCAAACGTATCGAGGCATTGGACCTTAGAGCGAAGGCAGCTAGCGACTTGTTGCAAGCCAGCAAGGACTACGTTCCTGTCGAAGAGTTGACCCGCCACGATAAATTTATCACTGAGTAAGTTACATCCACTTCAAAATGCCCTTATAACAGCGACCTGACGACGATTCATCAGGTTGGACACTTACAGGACCAGCTACAACACTGTGAAAAACGAGATCGGACTCCTCGCCCGACACCAATTGGTCCAAGTCATTGAGATCCACGTTGACCAATTTGTGTTGGAAGCTGAGGTTCCATAATTATTCTCCCATCCTTCGTCCAACTCACTCGCATTAGACCGCAACACAAATGGCCGATAAAGTAGCTCGCTTTTGTAAAGCGCAGGGTCACTCCCCCGCTGCTGGCGAAAAATGCCGGCGATGCTTCCCCTCAGAATTTGTTCCAGACTCCGGCGCCCAAGCGATGACTCCGACACCCACGAGCGCCTCAGCGACTCCAATGATCGCAGAGGAGGCGGTTCGACCCGTTGACGTTACTGGCCCTACGAGCCCACCGTCATCCATCGTCCGAGTCGAAGACGTAGTGGTCCACCCCATTCAGCAAACACCACCCACCTCTCATACACCGGCCACTCCGGCCGCGGCTTCGCTCTCTACGACTTCTTTGGGAATCCGCGCGCCTGCACAGAACCAGCCACCGAAGGTCAAGCTGACGATTAATAGCAATGTTCCCCTCGGCGAGATTACAGTAAATTTGAACATCAGCTCGCAATCTTGAGCAACATCGCGCGGATATCTGTACATTGTACTAGTTTTGGCGCCTTCCTTTGTAATAAATTTCCATCCTTTTGTTATCGCGATGCCGTCAACAGTGAGTTTAAGGGCAGACATCTGGTTACTAGAATGGTCACGGCGTGAAGGAGGGTTCATTGTTGCTATGAGATATTTTGGCTTCTGATCACGAACAAGGCCTCGCAAGTCGGCGAACATTCATGCCGCATCTCAATCGCATCTGGCTGATTCTGGCAGATCTCACACAAGAAACAAGGTGGAGAATTTGTTGTTCCGAGTCTGCGCACCCGCTTTAAAGTCAGACGGTTCGATGGCGGGCAATAACTGAACTTTGACCACACTCTCATGCCAGTCCCTGGAATCGGAACGATTTACAAAGTGGGGAAGTCCATCTACCACAAAATCGAACAGAAAAGCCCCGGAGCTCGCCTCAAGAAATGGAGTGAGCGGGAGGAACAAATGACAAGACTTCTGGCCGCAACCAAGATGATTCCTCCAAAGAGCCTTGCGAACATTATCCAACAGAGAAACAAGTGCGTCAGAGGAGCTCTCTCTTGAGTGAAAGGGCTGAAAATGCACGCAGACTGGATGCAATCGTCTATAGCCACAAGAATCCAGAAGTCCCGACCAGTGTTATCGCCCGGTGGAAAGAAGGCGCGCTGATAGCGAAGGAGGGAAGAGAGTTTTGCGATGCGGTCAAAGTAAAGGATCCCAACATTACTTGCTTCCGACGCGCTACTAACAATCGTACCTAGGTTGCAGAACAGCGGGCGCATGTAGAAAAAGCAACCTGCGACGCCCTCCACGTCAATGAGCCCAAGACACCTGATGGAAAATGCACTGCGTGCGGTTACTAGGATTCGCGGTCCACGCGTATTTGGTGTATTCTGTGTAACCTGGAGAGACTGAGGGTAGTCGCAGGTCTGTATTTGGTGGGATAATCGAATCCCCAAAAAGTAAACCCGTTGTGGGTCCACCGTCAAACGCGAAGATCGGAAAAGAACAGCGACCGTGCAGGCAGCGTGTTGCCATACCGGAACAAGGGCGAGAACAATAGGCCTTAGATTTTACGTTGATAGTAAATTTTGGTGTTTGCTGTGTTGATTCTGAGCGCCTCCGCAGTGTTGGTGGACAGAACCGTTCTGAGCACGGGCGGTAATATTTGGGTGGCCGGCTTGATTTTGTGGGTTCAGGTCAAGTTAAGGCGTTTGATTTGACGGGCTTGAAATTGGGATCTTTCGCATTGCATATTTCATAACAGTTGACGTCCATCCAATCCGCGTTGGAGGTAAGTTCGGATGGTTGTGAATTTAGAACGAGAGCAATGTTAAATCCGTGCGACCCAATGTCGCATGGATGTTAGCAGCGGTCATTCCACGTTCTGCCATAACTGATACTTCCGTTCATGACTGAACCGAGCATAGATGGAGCGCCCAAGAACTCGTACAAGGGCACCAAGAACAATAAGGATTAGAAGCTCCGCCGTGATAGTCGCCGCTTGTTAAATGAATTGCCCCCGAGCGGCAACATCGCCTAGACGAGTGGAGAGCGCGATGGTCTTCCCGAACCCGCACAAGGACAATGAAGAGCAGAAGAACGTCGCCGGAGCATCCTGACGTATCTGTGATAGTGCACCTTGGAAAATAACAAGGTAGCCCCGTATCCACTAGTTGAGTGCTCAATCACACCCTTGATTTTGTGGGCGCCAGCGCTTTGATCGTGCGAGCGATGCTGAGCAACCTTGTCCTACATCCAAGTATTCTTAGCGTAGACGGGATGAATTGAACTTCCAAGTTGGAACAAGAGCGCGAAGAACAAAGGGAGCCTCGTGTCCACCGCGCGGAGACCTTGGATAAACATGCACGGCACCAGTCGCCGTCGCACAGTCCGCTGCATCGAATCAGGGTCTTGTCCTTGGGAGCACAGGAACTTCACAGACAAAGGCAGCCGCGTGGAACAAGAGCAAGAGGAACAAAGGGAGCCCGTCTCCACGCGGAGACCTTGGATAGACGATAATAGCACCAGTCGCCGTCGCGCAAAGTTATGCTGTGTTCGCTGATTTTGTGGACGCCGCGCATGGTATTGCGTCCTCGAATATTTCAAGCGGCCCCAGTGGTCGTCCCATAGTACGGGAGGCGCACGAAACCTTCCATGTTGGCACTGGGGCGCAAAGAGCAAAGGTGACTCGGACCAGAACCCACTCGGTGTCTGCGCCAGGTGCGGGTCCCGGTCGGCAGTAGTGTGGGACGTTGGGAGATGCATATGGCGGGATATCGCGCCATGATTCTGTGGGTACGAGCGCTTGATGTCGGGGAGCGTGCACGAACGAACAAAAAAAACGAGGTGGAAGTTGGAAGTAAGAGGCAAATTGATGGCCGTGTGTTCTCGGAAAGATCCGAGTCGGCAAGGTTGAACCAGCCGCGCTCACAGTTTTACAGATGTCTGAAAACCAGGTATTATATTTCACGAAGAACCCATACAACAAACAGCCTCAAACGACGTTCCCCCTCGAATCAAACTCGACGCTGAGGATAGCAGAACCCGCAACCGTGGTCGAGTCGTCCAACCCTTGGCAGCGTCGCTACAAGGAACGAATCCGTCTACTTTGAATAGCCGCCTGGCAGCGCCGTGGAAACCAAAAGCTGCGCACCTCGGTGGGAAGTTATAGTATGGCAGCCAGTCTATTACGAACTCAGAACCGAGCGCATAAGATACAACAACTGGAATAACAACATCCATGAGACCGAAGACCGGTACAAAATAGAAAAGAGGAAAATCGAATGGGAGCTGGGGCGATACCTAGCAAGGGAAGGAGCGCAGCTTCGTGTTTAGAGGTAGTAAAATTCGAGAAAGGTGAAAGCAAAGAAAGTGGCTGAGTTCGGCGCCGGGTGATGATGTTGCTGATTTCGGCCGAAATCCCGATCCGCGCGTCAACGGTAAGAGCTTCAGCCAGGGGGCACCCAGTGCACTATCCATCAAAATCATCCCCCCCGGTGTGGTCGTGAGAAACCTGTCAATCACTGACCAGACCACAGCGGGTTTCCCTTTACATACAGCATTTGGGGGGAAGCAATTTGGTGGTTGCATCCAAGGGCTACTCTGTAGGCTTGTGGATTTTTCTCTGTTTTCTTGGACGTCCTCAGAGAGAGAAATAGCAGAAATGCCGGGGTCGACACTGCCACCATCTGACAGCTTTCCCAGGACCCCTCCGGGGGAGTCGATCTCACCTGATAACGGTCTGCGCTCCCCTTGGCTTCAGCTTGGCTTCAGCGCCGAAGTCCAAGACAAAAAACACAGCAGGCTGGTACTTGCCTATCCTCCCTCTGGATCGAATTTTGTCTATAGTGCAAATATCCAAACCACCCGTCGATTATCCTCTTCTTACGAGGCAGCTCGCAATAATCCCATCCGAATAAACCACCGTTGCGGCTAGTGCGAGCACCAGCTGTCGCTATCAAGCTCGCCGTGCCCACTGCGACGGCTGCGCTGACCGGGGACCTACCATGACCATGGTCTTGGGACCGAAAGCATGAGTACTTGTCACTGGCAGAAAGTCATCGCGAGGACACAAGACGCGCTCAGGACGAGCTCGATGTCAAAGATTGAATAGAGTGGTGTCGTTCACCGTCCTCCGAGTCCCTCCGGCACGCGAAATGCACGACTCCGAGCCTCCTCAGCGCACAGAAGGAAAAATCGAGACCGAGATGGGGATGCGCAAGAGTAGGGTGCGTCTGAGTCATTTTCCGGCGTGGGGAGAGCGCTAACGGATGGTACAGGTCAAATATCGCGGCCGACCAAGACACCGATGCGCAGCGCTGCGCCCGACGACGACCGTCGGAGGCTCCTCATTGAAATCGAGAAGCTCGACCCCAGAGTAACCATCAGTGAAGTCTCGCGTCGACCAACAAGGCAGTAGTCACTGGCGGACGTGAAGCGGCAGGTCGTTGGCCAAGGTACGCTTCCCACACCAAGACGTCCACATCGTGTCCTTGACGCGTCTGCGGCAGATGCGGCTCAGAGGCGCCCTTCTCCTCTCCGAGTCCAGCTGAAAGGTCATATAAACGACTCCCCCATGACTGCTCCGCAGTCGCAGAGGAAAGAGAGAAACACCCATCGAGATGTGCAAGGCGGCTGGTGGATGCGCCACGGTTAGGTTCCACCGTAGAAAGACGGTCCAGCCCAGATACCGCGGCCTACGAAGACATCGATCCGCAGTGCTGCCATCTCGTCGGAGGCTCTTCATCGAAATCGACAAACTCGACTCTGGTAGTCGTCCGGCGCCGGACAGGTCGTTGAAGAGAAGAGTAGGGGACCAAGAAGCTGAGCTGCTCGTAGGTCATGGTTATTAGTTTCGGCGTAGGGAGAGCGCTGACGGGCGGTATCAGTCAGATACCGCGGCCTACGAAGACATCGAACCGCAGTGCTGCCACCTTGTCGGAGGCTCTTCATTGAAATCGAGCAGCTCGACTCCAGGTAGTCGTCCGGCGGACAGGTCGTTGACCAAGGTACGCTTCCGCACCAGTACCTTCCCCGCCATGTCCTTAGCGCATCTGCAAAGCTTCAGGGTCGAAGCGCGGCACATTACGGTCTCAGATCTCAGAGCGCGACGTCTGCTGGGACGGGGTATCCGATGCTCAGGGGGAGAACGACGACCATGCAAGACCCGGCTGATTTTTTGTCGGCCGCTGCAGGCCATTCGCAGGCGGCGTCGCCTGTGGAAGGTAGCGGCTCAGAGATAGTCGTTAACCCTCGAAGCATGACCGCGGGAAGGAGCGCGCGCTGCTACATGTTACCCACGGGAAGATTGGCGACGAGGAGCGAAGGCTACCAGTAGAGCCTGCATCGTCGTCGTCGGTGGAGGACGACAACCCTCCTCTTTCCATCGAGGCAGAACTCTTCGTTATGCGGTCAACCGGGAGGGCCGCGCCGCTCGATATCCTGGGGCACGACAGGGAAGACTCCAGAGGAGCCGGGGCAAGAATGGCGACAGCTACTGCCAGGGCGAAGGAGGGTGGAAAGGGATATCAGCGCGGACTGTGTCTATAACCGCGCAGCTACTGTCAGCAGAGTCGATTGCGCAGCGGCTCAGAGCGTCGCTATCCCGGTGGCAGACGCGCATGGACCAAAGACAATGCCACCCGTTCACGAAGAGGGAAGAAGGGCGAAGGTACCATGACCTCGCCGAGGTCGAAGTACGCCAACCACCCATCGACTCACCTGCGTCAGCTGCAGTCCACAAACGGGGGCCCGGCGGGTGCATCGACCGACGCGGCGCGGCGAATCCACATAGACCTTGGTCTTCTATCTGACCTCAGCTACCGGCAGGACGCGGAGAGGACAGTGGGGTCAGACGCACCTCCGAGACGCCCTCGTAGCCTTTTGTAGCGACCTCCTCCACCCAGTGGCAATCGCGGCCTGACCCCTATTCGAGGGAGTGGCTCGCGCCGCAAACGGGATCGAGATTCTTGAGGCGGGGGAGTGGGCAATCTAGTGGTGCCGCTGGCGTAGGCTTCGGCGAGCGGGGAGGGGAAGCGCTGGCCGGCGCAGACGAGTCCGAGACAAAGAACAACGCATACGGCCGGGTGCGGGATGCGCGTGATGGGACCAAACTCGGACAACGCTTGTTTCGTTTGCCTCTCCCCGTCATACGGCGCTCCCCGAAGGACTCTACCGGAGCGCGCTGGCCCTCGAGCTCGGCGCGAGTACGGAGGACTGGCGGTGGCCTGGGTTCACGTGCCCCCCAGCTGCTTTGTCTGGCAAATCGTCACACTTATCGATCAAGTCCAGACTCCACACATCCCAAATCCGAGTCCGCCCAACCTGGCCGCTGCCCGACCCCACCCATCTGGACTCATCCGGCCCTAGGGGGGCATCCCTCGAAATCGGCGGTTCTCCTGCGGAATTCGAGTCATCCTGGCGTTTCTCAATCTGCTCCCTTGTGGATCCAGTGTCCGTAATCCTTCGGCGCCCTGCTGTACATACGGAACCCGTTCTCTCCAGATAGGATCTGTCCTGAGGTGGCGTCGCGGGAGCTTGTAGACAACTGCATATATTTTACCCCAACTCGGACGATTGCCATTCGAGCGAATTGTGGAAATGCAGTCTCTCTTTACTTGCCCTAAATCTCGTTGTGCTTGACGGTGCAACCCTCTCGACCAATTCCACCAAGCCTGCCCTCCCCATTGTCAGATAATGTGCTCCTCCGCAAGCCTCCTATCGGTGCCAGTCTTCAAGCTACAAATCCCCAGCGCTCACCTCACTTCAATCCCAAATGATGGCGCATCTCCTATCGATCCGATTCGGAGGTCTCAGGAATCTGACCTTCGTGAAACTGCTCACACACCGACCAGTCGGTGTCCACAACCAGTACTAGTGATGTGAGAGGTGAGGTGTGGATTCACCTGTCGCCTTCACTCGCGATATCACCATATGTAGAACTCCGCGTCATATGTATTTACGCTGGGCCAAGACACCCTCGACGCGAGGCACGAGCCGCTTGAGGTTGTCGTAGCACTGGCAGCATTATGTTGAGCACCCTTGATGATCCTCATTTGTCGTCTTCCAATTGACCCATTGCCGCCAAGTGAAGAGCCCGATAACTTTTGGTCTTTCTCAACGGGCACGACGCCCCGCAAACAATTCTTTTCGTCAAAATATCGTCGTTGTATAAGGTAGTGAGAGGGACACAATAAGTACGTTGGGTCATCTGAGGTCCGTTATTGTTCAACCAGAGTTTCCCTCGAGCTAATGGGCACGGATAGGGATGCTCCTGGACCTGTTGTCGGTATATTAGCATCTTTCCCAGGATCTAATAACGACTAACGGCTTCGACTGGATGCCGGAAGAGACAGCGTCCTGGGTCGTGGTGCTTTCGCCGACGTCGTGTCGAGCCGTAACATGGGGGAGCTTCTTCTGAAAGTGTTATTTACGGCGCTTCAGGAGCCCAGGCCTACTTACGGCGAGTTCCAGCTTGAGAGTGCGGGCGTCCTTTCTAATGTGGCGATGTTTCCTCTCATGGTTGCCATAGGCTGCAAGGCGCGAGTTACGGACTGCGAGCAGGCCCGTCTCCCTCGGTATCGAATTCCATTTCTCCCGGGCAGTAACCGCTCTCTGCAGGTCTAAGACGATTACCGTTAATATTGTATGTGTGATGTAAATGATAAACGAATGCTCACGCCGAATATCGGTTCTTGAAGACGGCGAAATCTTCCTCTGCCATCACGGGCCTCTGGTCTTGGAGGGCGGTGCGGATAATCGCGAGATCGGCGATTATGTGTCCCATGTGACCCTGAGGGCCACACCGTTTGTTCTTCTCCTCAAGGTCATCGGTGACCTCTGGGATGTCCTCAAACTGGATATATTTGACGCTCCCGACATATGCAGCGGTAAAGGCTACGAGTGCGACGAAGGCGGTCGCCATTTTATGGATGTAGTGGTTCTGAGATAGAGTGTTGGGAGGGTCTGAGTGTAGGATCGAGTTGAAGCTGCGCGCACTTTTAAACCACACAGGACAAGAAGCCGCGATGCAACGCCATCTTTACTTTGTTCTCCACTCCAAGCTCTGCCCTTGTTCCTCTCAGTCACCCCGCAGTTATGGTCTGATTCGTCGAATATTTGGAGAACAATTTATGGACGTATCCAGGCGCTCATGTCTCTCCGGAGTTCAGATGCTCCATTCTCTTGTTCTTTTCATCCGGATGACATCCTCATCGCCGCCGCCAATGCTTCTTTGCAACCGACATTGTATTGTCCCTTGTACGGTTGTCAGAACCTGGGCAGCTGTCGTCCGAGAACAAGTGAAAATCGCTAGGCCCCATGGCAGTGTGTTTTCGCACCACGGTCGTTGTGGATGGAACAGTGTCAATGTCGTGATACTTCGTTGAATTAACAAAGGGCTCCTATTGTCAATTACACTGGACTCTGATGGACATAGGAAGCCGATACCAAGGTCAGGGTATGTCGTAACTTTTTAAAGTTCGCCGAGATGTTTCAGCGACATTGCGGGTTGGGCGTCAAAAGCCGCCTCGTGATACCCACGAGCTTTAAGGAGTACAATAGCTTATTGTGAGCTATTGTTGGTCACTACCACACTGTGATTGTGGACCCACAGCGGCGTTATCTTTGCGGGCAAAAGGAAACCATGGTTTTCCGACCCCCAGCAAACAGCATACACCACGAGGCTACATTCTGGGGTACTCGTAGAACGGGTGTATAACCGCGGATTTACTTGGTGCTGTCATGCTCTCAAGAGGATTTTACCTCGAGGTTGATGGCGCATCGCGATGCCGACCAAATCGGGACGCGAGCGTTAGTTATGTCATGTTTGGATCCCACAACAACCCCCCCACAGTTGTTCAAGTCTCTGTATTCATCCAAAGTCGGTGTTCTGGGAGCTCAATAAAACGGGGACTTTCTGAAGGATCTGCGTAGTAGGTATACAATGTGCGTAGGCCGTCGACTCGAATCATGGATTTGAACCATTCAGTTCAGTAATTACCACACAGCAACCCCGTGTCCATCAAGCAGAAGTGCGGGCGCTCAGCAGCATCTCCAGCGTGGTGGCAGGCGATCCTTCAGCTATATTCTGGGACGGTGGTTGATCAGCCCTTCAAATTTGTTTCGCCAAAGAGAAAGCGGCTTGACCACCATCAACTCGCAACGACGAAGCAACCTCTCCGCGTCTCCGAGATATTTCGTGGCGACCTCCATAGAGACAGTGAGATGCCCAGACTCCATAGCGTCTTCCTTCGCCTTCAACCTGAGCGAACGTGAGTCTATTTCTTCGAGATTCAGCAATCACTTACTCGTCATACATGTCTGCGAGATTTTCGAGAAGGGCGTCGTCCAGGATCGCCGACTTATTGTCCATTAAGTTGATGGCCTGGGTAATCAACTTGTCGCCTTCTGCCACCAGCAGCGCGGCCACCGGATAGGAACCTTCAGGTACGCTTGTGGCGTTTTCTGTGTGACGGTCAGTCATTGGTTTGATTTGTTCGTTTGCGTAGAGATTACCTTGACGGGTTTCCTCTTCCGCGGGACGTGGTTCTTGTTGCAAAGCCCTGCGGCTGTATGAGCTCAGTTCCCCCGGTGAAAGGGAACTCACTTTTGGAAGTGTGGCAACATGGCCGCGAATGTTTCGGCCTCGACCGGGTCTCGGTCTGGGTTGGAGTAGGGCGAAGAGGCGATCAGTTCTTCTAAAGCCTTCCTCTCGCGGGGTTCAAGGTGATAATTGGATATCACAGGACCGACGATGTTGACGAGGGCGGCGGCAAGAGTGGACATATCGGAGGGACTCGAAAGTGGAAGGGTAGATGACCGTGGCAGGTTAGTTCCCTGTATTTTAAAGCAGTTCACGATGATCTTGTCCCTTCTCGTAAAGCCGCCCTTAGATGGGCAGCTACAGAACAAGGCAACTTGACAACGCCCAGACCACGCTTTATTGTTCCCTGAATAGTCATCGGGAACGGCAACCTTGTGCCGTATAGGGTAACTGCTACCGTCGAGCGAAGGCGAGTAGACGAGAATAACAAGGGCTCCGCACACACACAATCTTTCGTTTCACAACTTCTACCGAACAATAACAATAGAAAGTCCGTGTGGATCTGGATCTCACCGCCCGAGAGTAAGGCACAATTTGGTCCAATGGAAAACATCGCGGAAAAATCCCAATCCAGTCCCCTCCGTGGCTTTTCCGGGGCGCGCGCGAAGTGTCCACCAGTGCAACCGAGCCTGCAAACGGTCGAATTTTTCTGCGACCTCGTCGATCGTTGGACGCAACTTAGGATCTGCCTGAACCATGGCTTCAACCAATGGTTGGAAGAACCTGAGTCCCTTGACTCTGGGCCGATACGAGGTGCCGTCGCCCTTTCGAGCAAACGTCAGTAGTCTGCCGGACTTGCAAGGTTCAACCCACATGTGTAAATTGTTCACGGAAGACATTGCCGAGGCAGTAGACATCGACGGCAAAGGAGTCGCAAGGCGCTCCGGACCGAAACTCTGGAACGGTCTGGTCACCCCCGAAAAACGGCGGGTCGAGGGGTCGCGGTTGACCCGGGGGGTATTGTTTGGATAAACCGAAATCAACGATGTAATACTTGACCGGTCGCTTGGTGCGGGTTGAAGGACGTGCGGGTCCGGACCAGTCGCGTTTCATCCGCTGGGTAGCTGGGTGCCTGGGTTCCGAGTAAAGTGGGCGAGAATCCATGAGAATGTTGTTCATCTTGCAGTCCCTGTTCACCGAATCAGATCGAAGCTCGAGGCAAAGTGGCGAGTACATGTACCGGTGTGCTACGTTCTGTCTATGTATGAATTGCAGGCCCTGCGCGGGGAGTAAGCAAACACATAGCTGAAAGTGTGTATGGCTAACCTCGATAGCTTGACCGAAGAAATCTATGATCTCCCCGACCGTATGAAATTTGGGAGTTCTCCAATTGAACAGTAATGGCATGACGATCAATACTAGATCCGTGTTGTCGGGAACGGGCAGAACCTCATACACCGGAACGCAATGATTATGAGGGTCCGAACCGAGAGGCTCCGCCGTTAACATCGAGCATATTTTGACCTCTTCCGGATTCTTTGAAGATCGGATTTTCTTCAGTGCGACGAAGGCCCCGTCAGAGAGCCGCGTAGCATCCATCACCACATCAGCGTGCTAAGGAATAAAGACTATGAGACTTCGACTCGTGATAGGGCTTATTGCACGTACCGGCGCAGAGTAGCCGTCCTCGAAGTCATAGTTGTCCATGGTACCCGACCACGACGCAACCCAGTTGGGGGAGTACCGGGGTCGCAACTTGTAACCACAGCTCTCCAGCCATAGCTGGTGATCCGCCCAGAACTGTTCGCCTGGGTTTAGTTTGTCGAAGCCGTGCGCGGGGTCGGTGGATAGTGGAGTAAGGAGCATTGCTGGGTAAGAGTGGGTGCGATTCCAGTCGCGATGGAAGACAATAACAGGAAAACAAGAGCATGTCACACCGGACCCACAAATCAGCAAAGTCACTGTGTCACGGACCAAGTTGATTTGTTGAGGGTACCCTTTTGTTACGAGAAGCGCCCGGGTTAAATTTACTTCCTCGTTACCTCTTTGTGCCGAGACGGAACTTTTCTCGATTTGGACGTCTTGTCCTTCCAGTTAAAAGGTTCGCGGCTCGCTTCCTTTCACCATTTCCGTTTTCCTTCTTCAAGTTTACCACCTCGTCACCCAAACACACCATCCTCAGTGCACCATCCATGGAGGGTGCAGCAGTCACATTTGCGAGCGTAATCAGCGTCATTGCCAGTCTGGCCTCCATAGGTTCCCTCGCCATCGGAGATATTCCTGACGCCATCGAGAAACTTGAAGCCAAGAAGTGGGGTCCTGGCGGCGAGCTTGGAAAATTGATCGTCGACCTTGCGGTCATCCGTGCAACAATCGTGGATAAGGCAGATTATGTGGAAAAAGACTTACTCATCAACTGGAGAACCCAGTATCATCAGTGAGCTTTCGCTACTATCTTATTCCCCATCTCACAGTCCTTTGCCATAGACATCTCAGCAAAGCCACGGTCGTGCGAGCGGAGTGGAACGCTGTGCCTTTGCGGAAGCGCATTTCGAAGTACTGCAAGCATCGCAAAGATCATAGTCGTCTTCGAGAGCCGATAGAGGCATTCAGAACTACTGTGGTGGTGAGTTCATGGCTCCATACTGTCTGTATATCGTCATCGGTCTTTACTTTGTAATCCTACAGGCTGTATCCGACGCCGCCGAGTTCGCTGCGAAGGTGGAGCAAGCCCTAGCGAGGGACTCCCCCCACCCCCACCCACAGTCCCAACAGGACGTCGGGATACACACATCAAGCGCGTTTTGTAGGTCCTTCCCTTGAAAATTATTCGTGGATGTAAGATGCTGACCCTGCATTATTCAGCGCTCTCAGCAATCGCCTTCCCCGAGCCCATCCATATGAACGAGCTCATCCGAGGCGATGCGCAGTCAGAGATTTCGAACCCCTTCGCGGACCCGCCTGAAGTGGCGTTCAGATAGAGCTTGTACATACCAGAGACATACCAGAGAAACGAATGGATTCACGCTATCGACTTGCCAGGAGCAAATCACGTATCTACAATTGCACAATGAAAGCAGCGGCCCTCGATCGGTTTCGTTGTGCGTCACCGTCAAACGACGGCCTCGAACTTCAGTATTTTTGTATCGTGGGACTAGTCATGTCGTGGTTACACGCTGAGAATAATATGTTCGGCAGATACTCATTGTATGTTATCGGAAGGAGCAAAAATATACCTTCAGAATCTGACAGATCGTCGCTGGATGTTGACGTGAAACCGACGGCTGGAATGCGGGGTTCTGCCCGAGATGAAAAGTGGAACAAGCACATAAAAGCACACAAAGCACAAGGGTGAATCTCGTTCCGTCACAATGTCGCATAACGAGAGATCCGAATAAATAAACCGCCGTCGAAGGAAACAGTAAAAATGTCCCCAAGACGGTGCTTCCATACATCCAATCGCAGTGAATGTGACCCTTGGCGAAGCGCTCAGAGAACAATAGCATACCTCGTCCTGGATACTTGGATCCTTCGCGGGGTGATCCTCGCTGTCGCTGTTGCTGGCGTTTATTGAATAGCCACAACACGCACTGGCAGTACTTTTTGTTCCTCGAAGATGTATCTGGCTGCCATCCCCAAAAGGTAAACCCGTTGTGGGAGGTTGTGGGTCCATGATCTCAAGCGCCCTTGTCCTCAAGAAGGAACAAAAGACTAGCCCTCTTAACAACTCGCGACCAATGAGCAGTGGAAAGACGGAACGTGTAATAAGTTATACGGCACCAAAAACAATGGCAGACCGGTGCCGTATATTTTGCATGGATCTGCATGGATACTATTGAGTTGCGGCCCCACGCGGCCCCACGTCCTGCCCCGGCTGTGTTACTTCCATCTGAATTGACGGGGCGCCCACAAACTAGGCACAAAGGACAATAGGATTAGACCCTTCCCCCAGGCAGTTGCCCTTGTTAAATGAATTGATATCGAGCGGCGGAAGTTCAATGTCGCCCAGAGACCGCGCTGGGCTTCCTGATTTCGAACAAGGACAATAGAGATGGCAGTGGTCATTCAGCGCGAGCCGCAAAGAACAATGCCAGGGGGTTCTCAGTTTGAAGGAGACGCGATGAATCGAGTGCTCCAAATTGGAACAAAAGCAAGAAGAGAACTGGAGGTAGCCGCTGTGCTGCATATCCTGCCTACTGGCCGTCGCGGAAGGTGTTGGCCACGCTTGAGGAACAAAGGTGTCTCGGAGTGTCCGCGGTGCGAGTCGCGGAAGAGTGTGTAAGCTGGGGAGATGACGGAGATGGCGGAGGTGGCGGTACATTGCGCCTTGATTCTGTGGGTACGAGCGCTTGATGTCGGGGAGCGGGCACGAACGAACAAAAAAAGACGAGGTGGAAGTCGGAAGTAAGACGCAAATTGATGGCCGTGCTGTCCTCGGAAAGACCCGACTCGGCAGCGTTCAACTGAGGCGCGCTCAGAGGACCACAAATATTGAAAACCAGAGATTACATTTCACGGAGAACCCATACAATAAACAGAACCTCAAACGACATTCCCCCTCGAATCAAACTCGACGGTGAGAATAGCAGGCCCCGCAACCGTGGTCGAGTCGTCCAACTTGGAACCGTCGGTCGTGACGAAACAGAAGACAAATCCGCGCAGGTCCTTGGGAATCGCGACCTGGTTGCCGTCGTGGATGGGAACGAAGGTGGGCGCGCCGGCACCGGAGACAAACGCGACGAACAGGGCGGGAGAGTCCTTGGGTGCGGTGAAGGTGAGGCCGACGGTCTTTCCAGCGCGGGGGTTGGCGTCGATGAAGGCGAGCGCGGGGTAGGCGGTGAGCGCAGGCAGAGCGTCGGCGTTGGCGGCGGGGCACGACTTGATGAACGCCGCGGCGAGGGTGTAGACTGCGTTGGGGAGGAGGGGCGTGTCGAAGGCGGTACCCCACGCGCTTCCTTTCGATACCGCAGCCGATATCCATGCTTCGTGGCGGCCTTCGACGGCGAGGATGCTGGCAGCGGCGGTCAAGTAGTCCTGTGGGAGGTGAGGGTCGACGAGTGAAGGAGGAGAAAGAGCGCACCTTGTTCTCGATGAGTTGAGCGCCGCCGGTGTACGCGTTGGTCCCAACTTCTTCCAGAACACGCGCGAGCTTGACAAACGAATGGACGTCCGGGACAGGGCTGAATGCGTTTCAGCGAGGCGCGCGAAGGAGACGAGAAATACCCACAAATTGTACTCGCAGGCTTCGACGACGGGGGCTCCGGCAGTCTGGAGCGCGGTCATCAGGAAAGCGACGTGGGTGGCTTCGTGCTCTGCGATCTGGACGAAGCGGCCGCGCGTCCAGTCGGAAAATCCGGCGGCAGCAAAGTCGGCCTCGGAGAACTTGGCGAGCGAGGTGCGATAGAAGGTGTCCTCAAGGTGCTCCTGGAACGACAGTGAGCGGCGAGAAGAGACGCAGAGAGTGAAAGACAAACGAGTGTTAGGGCAAAATTCAGGACTTGAGGGTCTGTACGAGGTCAGGATGAGGATGGGAGAGAAGAGAACGAGGCCCACCGGTGACTTCGCGTTTGGCGGGAAGAGCAGCGACGGTGACGGCGCCGAGGACGGTGGCGAGGATGGCGGTCGAGTACATTTGTAAAGAGAGTCGAGCTTTGAAGGAGCGTAATTTGGTTCTGGTGGTGGTGGTGCGGAAGCAAGAGTGGAACGCTGCGTTGGGAAATCCCCCGCCCTTTTATACGAGCCCAGGTTCCGCCGCCTCGGGCACGTCAGTGGCAGCGGATGTATATATGTCAACCATTCGGCACTGTGCCGATCGAGGGCTTGCAGAAGTCATTGCAGGGCAGGGGAAAATACGTTGGGGCAGGGGAGTATATGGGTGAACAAAGGGAGGGCCAGACCGAGAGCAAATTGAGCCGTTTTGACTCAGAGGTTTGAGGAAAGGAAAGGGCGGTCGAGCAAAGGTCGAGTGTGTTTCCACCGAGGAGGATTTGGTCCTAATACAGCTGCAACGTCCTGAGTTGCATCCAGCTCAAGCAGGACCGAGTGGCGGTAAAGAATATGCATTTGATTACAGCGCTACAGAGACGTACACGCAGACACAGGGATTCGCTTTTCACCACTGGGATTGAGTATTGCGTCTTTTCTGCGGCGCCCCATTGCGGGAGCGCAGAACCATTGACCCCAGAATTAAGCCGGCGAATGTAGAAGGTGGTAAGTGTACCAACGCAGTACGTATACGACCGGACAGCCCGTGTGTCAGACAGCGTGCTTCATCGGACAGATTGAGTCCACGTCAAGACAGATTCTGTCTGGAGAGAATCCCGCCCGGCGGCTCCGTGAGACGCGACTGCGTGCGCAGCATGTACCCAGCCGGAGAGCGATTTTTCGGACGCTGGCCGAGTTCACCAGGGAAGACTGAGAAGCGCCAGGATGACTCGTATTCCGCAGGAGAACTGCCGATTTCGAGGTATGTCTTCCCCAGGACCGGTATCCCTCGCTTTCCGGATGAGTTTAGATGGGTGGGGTCGAGCAGCGGCCAGGTTGGGCACAGTCGATGGCAGACTTGGATTTGGAATGGGTGGACTTTAGGCTACTTTAGGACGATTTGCCAGACAAAGCAGCTGGGTGGCACATAAACCAAGCCACCTCCAATCCTCCGTACTCGCGCCCAGCTCGAGGGCCAGCGCGCGCCGGTGAGAGTCCTTCGGGGAGCGCCGCATGACGGGGAGAGGCAAAACGAAAACAAGCGTTGTCCAAGTTTGGTCTCCATCACGCGCATCCCGCAAGCCCGGTCGTTGTTCTTTGTTTCGGACTCGTCTGCGCCGGCCAGCGCTCCCCCTCCCTGCTCTCCGAAGCCTACGCCAGCGGCACAAACTAGAATGCCCCTAAGAATCTCGATTCCCGCTTTGCAGGGCGAGCCACTCCCGTCGAATAGGGGTCAGGCCGCAATTGCCACTAGTACTGGGTGGAGGAGGTCGTTACGAGGGCGTCTCGGAGGTGCGTCTGACCCGACTGTCCTCTTCATGTCCTGCAGGTAGATAAGGACGACAGATAGAGGATCCAGGGTGATCTGCTGAATTCCCTCGCCGCGCCGGCGTCGTTACACGCCCTCTCGCTACTGGGTGCGTCTGACCCGTGCCACCATCCTCTCCGCGACCTGCCGGTAGCTGAGGACGACAGATAGAGGACCAAGGTCGATGCGGAATCCCCTCGCCGCGCCGGTCGATGCACACCCCCCGTACGTGGATTGCAAGGGATTGCAGCTGATGCAGGTGACTCGTGAGTCGATGAGTAGTCGGCGTACTTCGACCTCGGCGAGGTCACCTCCGCCGAGGCCTCTTCTTCCCCTCTTCGTGAACGGGTGGCATTGTCTCTGGTCCATGCGGGTGTGCCACCGACGCGCTAACCCGGCGGGGGTAGCGACTCTCTGAGCCGCTGCGCAATAGACGCCGACTCTCTCAGCCTCCAGCTTCCGCCAGAGAGCATAACGGAGTCTGCACCGGTCTCCACGGACCACTCTCCCCGCCCTCCTTCGCTGGCCGTGGCTGTCGCCATCTTGAATCCTTCCCGCTATGCTGTCGAGCTGCTGTCTTCCCCGGTCGACCGCATAACGACGAGCTCTGCCGCGATTGAAAGCGGAGGGTTATAATCGTCCTCCACGAAGATGGCGGCGCAGTCTCCGCTGCCTCCCTGTCCCCATTCTTGCCGTGGGTAGGACTCCTTCCCGCCGTCGTACCCGGAGGATGATCACTCTCTCTGAGCTGCAACCTTCCGCAGTCGACCCCGACCCCGCCTACGAATAGCCTGTAGCGGCAGCGCGGTCCTCCATGCTCGTCATTTCCCCCCTCTCATTCGCGCTGGTGACGACGCGGGTTCTGAGGCATCGAGTTCCGCGCCCGACAGCCGTCGCGCCAGGCTCTGAGCCTCGCCTGTACTCCGTCGCGCTCTGATCCTGGGGTATTGCTGGTGCGGTAAGGACATGGCGGGAACGCAGTGGTGCGAGAGGTGTACCTTGATCAACGACCTGTCCGCGGACCACTGCCTGGGGTCGAGCTTGTCGAGTTCGATGAACAGTCTTCGCCGAGAGGCCAGTACTGCGGAAGGCCGCGGCATCTGGGCTGGACCTTGTCAGCGCCCTCTCTACGGCGAAAACCAACGATGACCTACCCACCAGCAGCTTCTCGGTCTCCCACTCTTGCGCATCTCCCTCGGTGTTCTTCCTTTCCTCTGTGCGACTATGGACCGGTCATGGAGTCGTCGTGTATTGATTTTCCAGCTGGAGGGACTCGGGGGCGAACAACGCCCTCGAGCCCGCAACGCCTGTAGTCTGCCACGTATCGGTCCCAAGGTTCTACAGGTGCGGTAAGGACACGGCGGGAACGTCGTAGTGCGAAGCGTACCTCGGGTCAACGACCCATCCGCCGGTGACCGATGTGCGTCGTCCCCCAACGCGAGGCATCATCGACGAGTACCTTTGGGTCGAGCTTGTTGATCTCAACGAGCCTCCGACGGCCACTGTTGGGTGCCAGCACTGCGAATCGGTATCTCGGGAGACCGCGGTATCTGACTGGTACCGCCCGTCAGCGCTCTCCCTACGCCGCAACTAACCATGACCTACCAGCAGCTTCTCGGGCCCCCACTCTTCTCTTGCGCATCGCCCTCGGTGTCGAGGTTTTCTTTTGTGTTACTGCGACGGAGGCTTGGAGCCTTGTATCCGACTTTGCAGCTGGAGGGAGTGGCTGAGTAGAACGAGGAACGACGCCGGTCTCCTCGAACCTCGGCATTGACCTCGTCCTCGACGTCTTGTCCTGTTTATCCTCTCGGGGACTTTGGGCCAGTGACACCACTCATACTTGTCGTCTCCGAGGCAGGGTGCGTTACTGAGCTGCGTAGCAGTTGTCGCGAGGGCAGCAGTTGGTTAACATCAACACCTGAAGCTCGCACCGGCCAGCGTAGACGTTGATTCGAGTGGGATTGCCGGCTGAGCAAGGGTCATAAAAGGTGAAATCATCGACAGGTTTGAATGATTCCTCGTTTATAGGTGGTTCGATTCAGAGGCGTGGAGGAAGGACAAGCGGCCAGCCAGGTCAGAATATTTTGTTTCCTTGCCTCGGACGCCGCTGAAGCGGGAACGCGCTGGCGGGCGGTCGAGATTCGAGAAACAGATCGGGATTTCGGCCGATAGAGAACTGCCGATAACCGCCGCCAAATAGACGCGCTTGTCTTGCACCTTGCTCACTGGCAGATTGTAGCTGCGAGACACAACGTTGTAGCTGCGAGACACAACGCCGTCGCAATTTCTTTGGGGCTTTTCGGCGCTCTATCTTTGAATGTTTGAGCTTGAACCCTGCTCATCTCTGCCGAAATCCTTGTTAATTCAACCAGGACCAACGCTGCGCGAAAAACTTGCGGACGACGACATATCGCGAAGATCACACATCCTGTACACGTTCTCGAGACCGCTGCGCTCACTCTACCCAGAATGGCCCCGTGGGCGACCATGGATCGGAAGACCCGCGTCCTAATTGCGCAAAACCTCTTTCGGCTTGCTTTCTGTCGCTTTGCTCAGTAAATGCATCTCGTCGATCGCCTGTTCCCTCGTTTGGGTTCCCCTCCCTCTTACAACTCGACTTGAACCCACGAAGCTCACGGTGGCCGCACCCGAAGCTTATCCGGGTTCCGTGAACGAAGAATTTTCGCTCGCGGTCCGCACGAGGAGGATATCCAATCTACTGGCTGTATGGAATGCGTCCGACCTTGAAATACAAGTCTGGGGTTCTATCGACATGTCTCCGATATCTCGTGTCCGTTCCACCCCTTCAATTTCCAAGCTTCACAGCGCTCAACAGCCTTACCTCAATGTAACCTCCCTTGCGCTGTTAACCGGCTACTCCCAATATCTTAGACCCACGGCGGCATCCTTTTGCCTTCGGTTTGATCCCGTTTAACTGATGTGTTCGAACCTCGTCGATTCGTCCCTGGATCTTCTCTCTCCGACGATCGGACAGAACTGCCGGCGCCACCATCGCCCAGACCTCCTTGGTGAGAAATATACGGACTAGACCCTGCCCTTCTTTCCTCCCTATACTTTACAAATCCCTGGAATATAGAAACTGGTGCGCAACAGGCTCGGTCCTCAACTTCAACATGTGTCACGACAAACAAAGACGCTGGACAAACACAAAGATGTGCATATGTACGGGTATCTACCAATGAACCTATCGAACCAAGAATATTGCTCTCTAGTTCGGCGATCTCGGCGCAACCAGGAATTTGAACAATGATCCGTCACGAACGATTGATCATGAGGCTCGTGAGTCGTTCACATCTCGATCCTCCATATCCCGCCCATGTGTTTTTCCTTCATGCAATATCTCTGGTCTGAGAAGGTTCGTATTTTTCAGCATGCCGCTCACGTATATCGTCTTTTGTCTTTGTACCCCATTGGGTTGTGGCGAGTGGGTCCGCCCATGAAGGACAGCAGGCACAAACATTTCCCAGTTCAACCTTTCCCGCATGCCCCGTCCTGACCACCCTCTTTTCCCTGTGAGCCACTGGAAACCAGAAGATCTCATGCCAAAGGAGATCTACTGGCGGGACCACCACGATTGGCTCAAAGCGTCTGGGTATCTCATTCGCCCCCGCTTTCGTCCCGGGTGGATTCCATCCTGGAAAACCCGTCCAACGAATATTCCCCTCCTTCGCGAAGACGCTTGGCCACCCCCGGTAATAATTCTCGTCATGCGCCGCACCCTCCACCGATACTGACCCTATCCAGCACGGCGTCGCATTGGATGCGGTTCGTATCCGCGACAACGTTCCAGTGTTACTCAAGAAAATAGAGCGCGACCTACATCCGCATGAAGTGGAAATAGGCCAATTCTTCACGGACCTCGGACCCAGCCCAGCCAACCACTGTGTCCCAATCCTTGAGATCCTACGACCGCCCGACGACGACAACGTATCGATTATCGTGATGCCCTTATTGCGAAGATATGACAGCCCCAGGTTCGACAGTATCGGGGAGGCGGTAGAATTCTTCAGACAGATATTCGAGGTGAGATTAGTGCAGTGAACAAAGCCAGTGTGGTATGCTCATCCGAATCAGGGTTTGCAGTTTATGCACCACCACCGCGTCGCTCATCGGTATGGAATTAATCTCTTCTTTTTCTCCCCCGGCGTATTCAATTCAACACGCCATCCTCAGCGATTGCAATTCCAACAACATTATGATGGATGGCGGTCATCTCTACCCTCACGGTTTTCACCCGGACGTCATTCATCAGGACCTCAAGCCCAACTCCTACTCCGACGCCACTCATTACACTCGCACTCGACTACCCGTCAAATACTACTTCATAGACTTCGGCCTTTCCCGTCAGTATACCCCAGCTCAAGGCCCACCTTTCCGGGAAGAAATCATCCAGGGAGGCGATAAATCCGTCCCCGAGTTTGCCGGCGACAACTTCGTTTGCGATCCATTCCCAACGGACATATATTATCTCGGGAATTTAATCCGCCAGGAATTCTTGGAGGTAATGTTTTCTTACACTTGCCCTTTCTTTCGTTTCGCTGAACATGTTGGTCTACAGGGCTACGCGCCCCTCTCGCTTCACGGAAGGGAGGGGTTCGAATTCATGAAACCACTCGTCGACGACATGGTTCAGACTGACCCGACCTTACGACCCGATATCGACGAGGTAGTCACTCGCTTTGCGGAGATTCAGAAGGATTTGAGCTCCTGGACATTGCGCTCTCGGGTCCTGGACAAGCAGGAGTTTCCTTATTTGCCTCAGCGAGTTATCGGGCACTGGTATCGTCGCATTCGTTCGATCACCATGCGCGTTCCGGCGATGCCAGTCCCCATTGCGTAAGTAGGACCGAGGACCGGCATGTCATGCGTACAAAGGGAACCTCTACAGTCTTTTTTTCATTCCGATACTCGCGAATTTCAAAAATCAACCAAAATCCAACCATGTTGAAAACTGGTGGCGGTGCAATCATGGTCACGTGCGCGAAGCGCATTGGGTTGTGGCGTGCAGTGGGTCCGTCCACCAACCGCCCACAGCATCAACTCTTGACTGTCCTGGACCGACATGTCAATGGCGAACCCGAACGAGCAGCAGCTGAGCATCCTTGCCCAAATCACTCAGCGCGACGTGGACCAACTCCTCCCCCTCGAGATATTTTGGCGCGAGGCGTATTCCTGGCTAAAGGAGTCCGGTTATCTACTCCGACCTCGATATTCGCCCGACTGGACCGCGCCGTGGATAAAAACAGGAGGAGACAGGAGTGAGTTCGAGGAAGGCGCTTTGATGATCGTACGACTGCCCTGCACTTCTTTATGGCTATTCTGCTGATGTAACCTGCAGTCGCCGGAGGTCATGGATGCTACTCGGATGTCCGACGGCGCCTATGTAATCCTGAAGCGCTCCGAGGGCTCCGCCGATGCACCATCGCAAGAGATATCCATTTTTCGAAAGCTCTTCGCTGAACCATTGGCCTCAGACCCGGAGAATCATTGCGTTCCCGCGCTCGACTTTTTGCGCGTTCCGGACGAGATTGAGAAAAACATGGAGCTCATCGTGATGCCTAAGCTGTTTCTCTACCAACACTATCCGTTCTCCACCATCGGCGAGGTCGTGCAGTTTCTGTTCTGCATTTTCGAGGTCAGCACGGCGTACACCGTTTCCACATCACACTCAAGATAAGCTACGATTTACAGGGCTTAAAGTTCATGCATGGCCACAACATATGGCACGGGTATGTCCTACAAATCATTTATTTCGCTGTTTTCCCTTCTCTGAGATACGAACAGCGATTGCAAGTACGATAATATTTTAATGGACGCGTCGCCCATCCTAGGAGATGATCCACACCCTTGGAAACGCTTCAAGACCCGAGATTACAAGCCGATACTTCCTGCCCGAAGTCGTACCAAGCACCCGATAAAGTATTATTGGATTGACTTTGATGTCTCTGGGGAGTACGATCCCACCCAGGGTCCCCCGCTCACAGACCCGGGGTATGGCGGTAATCGAAACGTGCCAGAGTGGACGCATCTGGAGCAGCAGTGCAATCCCTTTGCCGTTGATGTTTGGTGTCTGGGCGACCTATTACGCGGCCAGTTTATAAACGTATGTGTAATTTCATCTGCGCGATTCAGGATGTGCGTTGATCGTGTCTCGGGCAGGGAAATCAGGTGTACCCTCCTCACAAAGTCAGTGGTCTTGAGTTCATGGAGGAGCTTTTGGCGGACATGTGTCAAGAAGATCCAACTAAACGGCCGACGATGGATGTTGTGCTCGCTCGATTCTCTCGTCTCACGGCAGACCTGAGCGAGTTCAAACTTCGCTCTCGATTTAGGTGGAAGAGACCACGGTCTCCTGTTCAGGAAGTCTTGGACCTAGCCCAGCACTGGGCTCAGCAAGTATATTTTGCAGCCAGGCGTATTCCGGCTATAGCCGCTAGTTGATGTTTTCCCCAAATCGGATTTATGTTGGCTTGCATCTTTTCTACGAAACTGTGGGGTTGTATGGATGAAATATTCTTTTGGTCCTAAACTCCGGTGTGCCCTTATTCGTGGACTTTGCTAAGGCAGGTGTGAACTCGTCAAAATTCAACCATGTTGAAAAATGGTGGCGGTGCATCGGGGTCACGCACTAACAGGGACAGGCACGCTTTTACTCGTGTTATAGCGGGAAGCCGGACAGTGAAGCATAAGACAGGATGTTGATCCCTTCCTTTCTGCGAGTATGCAAAAGAAATTTGCTTCCGGGGCAAGGTACAAAATATAATGTCAACCACGATAAACCGGGATAGGTGGGGTTCCGTTCGTGATGTAACCTATTTTGCGTTTCCAGTGGCTGAGAATGCGAGGGATGCTGAGAATCCGGATCTCGTCCTGGCTTCGAACCCTGGAACGCAGTTTCCAGGTGCTTAGCCCGTTCTTGATCTTTTCGAAGCGGAGTACGACTTGATCAATGGTGGGGCGCTTCTTCGGATCGACATTCACCATATCCACCACCAGTGGTCGCATGAATTCGAATCCCACCCGACCTGGACTGAGCAGATACATGCGACCGAATTGGCCCTGTCGAGAAAAAATCAGAGCGATCGCTAAAGCACTGCCAGCACATACATCCAGAAATTCCTCGCGGATGAGGTTTCCGAGAAAATAAATGTCCGTGGCGAAGGGGTCCTGAGGATTCAAAGAACCTCCATTCTGGTATTCTGGCACGGTTCGATCCGCGCCAACGATTGGCAGCGCAGAATGAGGTTCGTCGGCTTTGAACCGCAGAGATATGCCAAAGTCGATAAAATAGTACTTGGGGGGCTGCTGAGTACGAGTGGATTTTGCTCTTGCATCGTCACTCATGTCCAAGGAAGTATTCTGGTGCATAGGGTGAGATCCGTCGGGATACATTTCTTGAGTAGGGTGCATCATAATATTGTTGGACGAGCAGTCACTGTCGACGACGTTAGCGTGTAATTGAATTGCAACATAGTCACAGACCGATGGGCGACGAGATTCTTGTGCATAAACTGCAGACCCTGGTATAGAGATAATTCATTGGCAAGATCTCGACCAGAACCGGCAAACCCCCGTACTGACCTCGAATATCTGCTGGAAAAAATCCACCGCCTCCCCGACAGTGTCGAAAGGGGGGCTATCGTACTTCCTCAGGAGATTGATGACCAGAATTTGCAAGTCGGGGTCGTGTGGGGGCCGCAGCACATCCAGGAGTGGGGCACAGTGATTCATCGGGTCGCCCCAAAGCTCAGATGCTGGACTGGAAAGAAAGCCATGGATTCCTTCTTCCCAGGGATGCTTGGATTTCGAGACCCGTTTCAGAACGACTCGAAGCCCGTCTGAATCGCGGACTGCATCCATTATCTGCGCCCGCTGAAGAAGAGCAATCAGCAGAGGACAGGGAAGCGAATTGGGAGGAGGCCACCATGACTCCCCAGCTGTCTTCAGACACGAGGTAAATAGCACCGGATCCTGGAATCTTCCAGGATGGTATCCAGTCGCGCCTGTATCTGGGGCGGAGAGAGTACCCAGACTGCTGTAGCCATGGCTGCAAGTTGCGCCAGAAAATCTCATGAGGGTCCAAGACTCCAGCTGCCTCGGGGGGAGTTGACGGGCGGATTTCATCAGCTTCAATTTTCATGTCGACGAATGGCACAGGAAAACAAGGAAGAGAGGAGGTGGGCGTTGATGGAAGTTGTGGCGCTTATAAATGCCGCCTAGCCAGAAAACAATAGCGATTGAGTATATGCGCGTGTTTACAGTCGTGGGCGCATCAGTTGCGACTTCGGCAAACCCCATGCAACAACCCATGCGTCCAACGCACTCTCCCCGTACTCAGCCTACCTGGGGGCGTTAGCTGCCGAGGTCAAACTTGTTTAGGTTGAAACTAGTACTTGGGGTTGAGGTCGAACACGCACACGTGACATCCAAATAGGTGCAACGTGAGAAAGGCAACCAGGGTAAGAGGCCGCACCAGACCACGGTACGGGGCTAAAGATCTCAGCTCGTTCAGAGTTCTTCATCTTGTGAGGAAATAGAATAGTAAAATGGTAGGCGGCACACAGATACTAACCAACCACACATCCCAGTATAGGTCGACTCCACCCACTGCCTCAGATAGTGAGAGTAGTACGGCTTACTCTGGCGGAAAATGTGTAGTGGTAAATATTTTACATCGTGAACAACAACATACATCAACCACGATAAACCGGGATGGGTGGAATACCGTTCCTGAGGTAGCGTACTCTGCGTTTCCAATGGTCGAGAATACGGGGGATGTGCAACATGCGGATTTCGCTCTTGCTTCGAACTCTGGAACGTAGCTTCCACGAACTGAGCCCGCTCTTAATCTTTTCAAAGCGGAGGACAACTTGGTCCATGGTAGGGCGCTTTGCGGGATCAACGTTGACCATATCCGTTACCAGGGGTCGCATGAACTCGAACCCGGCTCGAGCTGGGGTCTTGAGATGCCCATGGAGGTCAAATTGGGGCTGTGATACACTTAGCTGAGTGCACGGGAAGCCTAGGTCAATGAGAGTTACGTGCCTCCAGAAATTGCCCAAGGATGAGATTCCCCAGGAGATAGATGTCAGTAGCAAAAGGATCGAGGAGGATCTCCTTGACGCCCTTCAAGTTTTGGTATTCTGGGACGGTTCGATCGCCGCTACCAATCGGCTCGGCCACATGCCGTTGGCCAGGACTGAATCGCACGGAGATGCCAAAGTCGATGAAGGTGTATCTGGGAGGCCGCTGTGTGCGCGTGAAATGTCTCGCATCGTCCGTCATATCCAACGTGCTCCCCTGAAACTGGGGATGGAATCCGTCGGGGTACATGCCTTTGCCAGGGCTCATCATAATGTTGGTCCAGAGACAGTCGCTGCAAACCGCGTCGCGTCACCGATGATCTAGAGCAAACGATATTCACAACTCACCGATGGGCGATGAGATGTTTATGCATGAATTGCAAGCCCTGCGCATGAATAACGAGCATATACCAGGATTTAGGAAGGGCGGAAAGTATACGCACCTCGAATATCTGGTGGAAGAAGTCGACCACTTCCCCAATAGTATCGAAGGGAGGGTTATTGTATTTCCTTATGAGCTGCATGACCAGAATCCGGATGTCGGGGTCGGTTGGGTGCTGCAGCACCTCAAGCAGCGGGACACAATGATTCTTCGGGTCCCCCAGAAGCTCGGATTCCGCGCCCGAAATAAACGAATGAATGCCCTCTTCAAACCGGTGGTCCTTTGTCGAGACCCGCTTGAGTGCGACCTGAATTCCGTCTGTATCGCGCACGGCATCCATGATTTGCGAAAACTGAAATAAAAATATAAAGTAATCAGTGCACGGGATGGAAGTGGAATAGAGGATTACAATTAAGGGCCAGCCGTCCTCAGCGAATTCGCCCAAAATCGAGTTGGGTCCTGGCGTCTTCCAGGACGGGATCCAGCCGGGTCTGAACCGAGGCCGGAGGGTATACCCAGATTGTTGCAGCCATGGCTGCAAATCGACCCAGAAGAGTTCATCAGGGCTCAGGACCTCCGCCGAAGCAGGGGGTGGAGTGGGCGGGCGATTTTTCTCCTCTTCGTTCATGGTTGGAAGAAGAAGAAAGAAAGGTGGGTGTTGATGGGAGTTGTGGCGTCCATCCATAAGGTTAAATATAAGCGCCGAACCAGAAATCAACGGCGACTCCGAGATGTCCGCGTGTTTACAACCGTGGTCTCTGGCGTGTGGTGGAGCACAGGTCCGTCCCCCTGTGTAACTGTAAGGGCCAGTTTCAAACTAATTCCTGGCCGAAATTGAGGTGGTTGAAACGCGCACACGTGAGATCCAAATCGGTACAACCCGATCATTGTGCGTATGACGGGACGAAGCACACCAAGTGAATTTCACCGTAGATTCAGGGGCTAATATAGTGTATAGTTTACTCGGCAAATATCTATTCCGCCGGTCACTGCCATCCCTTCCTCGTCCATGGTGCCAGCGGTCGGAGGTTCGCGTTCATACGCCGATGCTGGATACACATCGGGCATGGTACTCAGCTGAGGGAGGAAGAAAAGGCCCGCGTCGAAGGCCGGCGCTTGTGCCTCCGCCAGCGGTGGCACCTCCCTGAACGGAGTCACCTCGTTGAAGTATCGCACGATGGAGGGGTCGAAGACACTAGGAAAGTGACCGTCTTCGCCCGTCCAGGGAAGCGGAGGTGGGGGAGAGGGGAGTCGGCTTTCCGACTGGGATGGCGGTGGCGTGCCCTCCGTGCGTGAACCGTGCTGGAGCACCTTCCGCGCCACGATCTGCGTGTAGCCGGCGAATATCCCCAGCTGACACGCTGGTTCTTCGCTGGTTGGCGGTGCCAAATGGCGGCCAGATAATTGGGAGTAGATCGTGATGGCCTTGTGTCTCATTTGTTGAAGAATGCCCTACATCGTAATGAGTCGTACGAATAGAAGAGAAGAAACAGGATTTGTGTCACACCAAACCGCTCCGCGCATGTTCTGAAAAGACTGCACCCCTTTCAATGAGGTCCACTGCCGTGAATAGCTCGACGATTGCGTGTGGGGCCGTCTTTGAGGTGGGGAATTTGATCGCCACGGTTCCCACGATAACCTGTACATGTGTTGGATTCTACGTCTGTGTCAGAGCGGGACCCACATACCGCTGAACTGAACACTGCGCCAGGGTTTAGTAGAGCAATAGAATCGATCTTGCTACTCAAGACTTACAGCTTTTCCAAATTGCCCACCTAGAGGGCATAAAGTCATGAGCAAGGCCGTCGAACCTACGAAGAAACAAACCATCGAGTAAATAGCTGAGGATGTGTCTTGAAATTTCGATAGTCGGCCTTGATAATCTCCGAAGCGCTCCGGTAGCACGCGAGGAACGATGGGGAATATGGGCCCGAAAACGGGTTGTCCTCTTGTAGCGCTTCCATAAAGGAGTGGTTGTGAATATAGAGAAGCACTGCCGATAAATCAGCGTCTCGCACATCGACGGGAAGATGATAGGCTCACTGAGTTTCCCGAACCTAGGAGTCACATTGCGCTGGATAAATGCATAGGGCGGCTCGTTCCCCGCGACGGGATAAGTCTTAAACGGCGAGGAAAGCATGTATTTGCGAATCCTTTGATCGAGTTCCAGGACGGTTTCGTAGCTCGGTTTCGCAGTCTTCAGGAAGGCCTCCATGATAGGCGCGATAATCTGTCGCAAAACGCCACACAGTCAGTGGATGGATAAGGGCTAAGAGGATCACCTACGGCTCTCGTGTACCCCCAGCGAGCGTGACGGTCTGTTGGATGAGATATGTAAGAGGAGCACGACGGCGACATGAGATGACGCACATCCTGGAAATATTTTGACGAAAGGTTGAGCGTCGTCTGGGTCGTCTGGCGGGTACGTGCAGCTGATATCTGAAAGGAAGGTCCCTGTGGGACGTCCAACCCAGAGACCCTATGAAGTGGCTCGCATGGGGAGGAAACTTCAAGGAGCGACCACGCACATATGTGGTTTCGATTGTGTATGTTTCCCAAAATAACGCCTGTCCGGTTCGCCTCAATACAACGTTGACTCTCTATCATAGAACGCACCCGACATCGATTTGATAGTTCCGGTGATAGCTTGGAGGCGAAACTTTCGCGATCTGGGTGGGATCCGTGAGTAGAGGACGCGGAGAGAAAGAAATCAATTTACGTAGTCCGAGCTGGATGGTCGATATGTCAGTCGCTGCATGTCAATGAAGGTAAACGCGACTGACTTGTTGCGAAATGTTGGATGCGAGGGATATCGTCGACCACGCCGCATCCGTGGAAAACCGCGCCCCACCATGCCCGTGATACGAGGCTATTAAAGCGAGCGCCTGGACCGTCACAACAGTCGGACTCTCGAGGAACACCTGCGCGGACATCGCCGCAACTCCCAGGTCAAAAAACTCGTCGGCCTCGGAATTGTACGGCGGGAGGTTGAGGTCGACCAACGCCCCGAGCGCGAAGATGAGATACAGGACCGCGAGCTGCTGCGTGGTGATTGGGTGCTGCTGACTGTGGTGCGGATGGTACACCAGATCCAGCAGCTCCGTCGCCTCGGACTGGTTCACGGGCATCCCGGTCCAGCACCCGCTGCGATAATACGTCCCGCAGAGGCTCCAAGCGCGTACTTCTAGCGGGAGACGCGCGAATAGGAGCTCCAGCGATTGGTCCGCGTCCCAATTGGAGCTTCCGTCGGCGGCGAACGGGAAAGCTTCCCGTATGTCCGACACAGGGCCGACTCCCGCGCGGCTAGGGTCTAGAAACCCTTCAATCTGGGGAATGGGTCGATATAAGTTGAGGTGGTTCGATCGTGAGTCCGCACCGATAATAAGGCCTGTGAAACCGATTGATTGAGCACAGCTCAAGCTCGATTGCGTTGGTATTGAACTGACCTCAGAACCAGCCGTAGGACCAAAGTACACCGCATCTCCATCGTCGTTGACGCTAAACAAACCCAGAGCGTCCGCATTGTGTGATTCCGTCGGAAGGGGCGATGGAGCTGTGGATAATAAGGGGTGCTCCTCCGTCGACGATGCACCACGCGTCTTGGCAATGGCTTGCTCCAATTGTCGTATCCGGTCACCCATCGCCGAAATGACCGTTGTGAGTTCTGGGACGTCGTACATCACGGAACTGGTACGGAAGTCAGGGAAGGTAGGTAGGTAGGTAGGTATATTCCGGCGCGGTCCCGTTAAGAAACAGCCGGGGCCCGTACTACATACATGGGTCAGATGTATGCTACGGATACCTTCAATCTTTGGTCCTCTGAACACCTGAGAGAACAATTGTGCCCTCCGACAACCTCAGTATCCAAAAAACAAAATACCGGTTGGAAACGAAGGCACGAACCGAGCACAGGGTCGCGGGGCCGCCAAAATCAGGTACGAGAAACAAGCATCAGTCCAACGTTATATACAGATATTCTGCTGGTCTAAATATTTCGCATGTAGCGAACACCGCAAAGACTTCGAATGTATACTTCGCCAACCGCTGGAGAAGATCAAAGTTTTGGGTCTGCACCAGCGTCCGCAAGAAGTCCTCGGCGCAATTCCATTTGCGCGGGAGATCGGGGACCAGCGTGAACACGTCCTGGAGGAACGCGTGTCGCAGTGCTGTGAGTGCTGGCACGGTGCACACTATCAACGCATGAGCTTCGGTTTCAACCCCCAGGCGACAGAAACGGCAGAAGCGGAACGCCCTCGGGGCGCGCTTCTTTAGTCGCTCGTCGTAGCGCAAGATCTCAACCGACAGTGTGTGCGAGGAGAGAAGGAGGCGTGTCAAGGCCTTGCGATGGGCCGGGACGGGGATGCGGAGGTATTGGCGGAATTTCAATGCGTTGGCGACGAACTTGCCGTCCTCGTTCTTTTCCAACCGGCCTTGGATGAGCGGCAGGCGCGAGGACATGCTCGCGGCAGTGTCCCCCAGCCACTTTTCGCATGCGGCGTTCAACTCCGTTCGCAGGTCGGCTATGGTATCCACAGTCAATCCCCGAAGTGAGGATAGAATTGGGACCGGCAGCGACTGCAGCACGAGTCGCAGGTCAGAGATCCAGCAAGCGTGGCCGGCCTGGCTCAAGAGCATGGAGTCCAGGTAAGCGGCGGAGGCAAGGTGGTTGGGAGGCAGGGTAGTCAGGTAGGACAAGTATCGGAGGGCGACCATTGGACGTCTGTATAGCAGAGGGGAGATGCCTGTCTCAGTAAACAAGACGGCGAGGATGGAGCGACGATGCAAGCCAAGAAGGCGGCGAATGAACTCGTGTTGGACGTCTACCAGCTGCTCCAGATGGGAACTGGTGACGTCGAGACACACTTCGCACCCAAAGGTAAGGTGCGGGTCGATACGCGCCATATACAGACGAATCCCGTCGTATGGAGGGAGACATCCGATCATAGCCTTCGCTGCGAAGGTCATGTTCGCCACCGCTCGCGCCTTGGACGCTTTCTTGCTGTAATGGGTAGCAAAGATATCGTTGTGGGTGGAAGTGAAGATGATACCGACAAATTTATATTTCTTGACGAGTTTGATGACCGCATCCCCGATTCGCATCGTGGGGACGATACGTGGGAGCTCTCCGAATAGCATCCATTCCGTCTTGAGCACACTTATCACCATGAAGTTCACCCTGCACCACTGGAAAAAGCAGTCGAGTTTGCGTTGCAGACCGGCAGCCGATGTGGAGAACAGTGCAACATCGTCGGCCTGTTCGACGTGAGAGATCGGGCGGCCGTTGAGGCATATGTCGTCGCTGTCCGGTTCGAAAACGTCGGCAAGGTCTGCGAAGTAGATGTTCCAGAGGACAGGTGATGCCGTGTCGCCAGTCAGAACCCCGATGAGTGATTTGAACGCGGCTGTGAGGTCAGAGCCCTGCCTCACGACGTAGGACATGCGCGCGTATAGCATCCGCAGCCAGTCGAAGAGTGGGCCAGATACCCCGGCCGCGTAGAGCTTCAGCCAGAGGGTGGGCAGGTCGGTGGAGGGGAAAGCATTTGTCAGGTCGACGAACGCAACATACAGCGCTACTCCTTCCGCCCTTGCGCGGTCAATAGCACACCTAAACACGGGTTATGGTGTGTTCCGGGTCTGAATAGCATGCGCACCTCAAGATGAAGCTGTTATTATGCGTGCGGTATTTTTCGCGGAAGCCATTTTGGGAGTCCGGGAGAATGTCGTAAGTTTCCGCCCAGGCGCGAATGCGCATATCAATGAGCAGGGTCAGGCACTTCAGCAGGCAGCACTCGAGACCAATGAGCCGATAGCTATCCGGGTTTTCGCTCGGTTTCCCCAATTTCAGTATACCCACGAGCATGGTGGTGAACCAGTCTTGGGGCCCCTCGCCGTTCGTTACACAGTAATTGAACAGTGTTAGTAGCGCGTCATTGGGGATAGACTGGATCTTCTTGTACGAACATTGATCGATTCCGCGGGCGCTCTTTGAGCTCCGGTTCCGTATCTTCCGCTTCATTTTCTCGATGTCGGGAAGTGCGAACGGGCGAGAAAAGAAATGCTCTGCCGTATGATCCGTGGTGTGAGGGGGAATGGCGTCGGACATTAGGTCACGTAGGCGCTTTAGGTCGGCGTCAAAGTGCGGCGGCATGACGGGGGGCGGGTTCAGCCGAATTTTGAACACGTCGCGAAGTTGATCCGCGGTTACGCGCGCATCGCGCGTCTTGGCGTTGGTGAACTCCTTCATCACTTGCCACCATTCGCGTAAGCTCTCCGTGTTCAAGAGGCGGTTGAGATTCTCGCTCTGCAGCGCGCGTACCCTGTACAACATTATTCAGCTCGGCATTCATTGGGTGACCTCGTATGCTCACGTTAAACGGTGACGGTGGGCGTCGGGCTTATCCCCAATAGCCAGCTGGGCGCCGGAAATATTCACAACGGCCTTGGGCTTCGGTGGGTCATCCTTAGGTAGAGTCGTCGTGCATTTCGGGACGTCTGCTGACGTCGGGTGGGGGCGCAGGGTCGGGGTCGGGATCGGCGCGTTGGGCACGTCGTAGACCATATCTCCGCCAGCGAGGGTGACGGAGAGAGCAAGACCTCGCGCCGCCACGTTCCCCGTGTTTTTCCGTGGGAGATTGACATGGAAGAAGGAGACTTGAGCCTGTCGAGCGCGTATAAATTCAGTGATGCGCTCGAGCAAGTCGCCGTTAGCGCAATCCCAGCCCCTTGTGTGGTTCTGCCCCGCCTTGTAGCAAATCGCCCGAATGGCGGCCTTCGAGGATGTGAAGATGTCGAGCGCCCGAGTGGGGTCCACAAAAGCAAGGGCGTAGAGGATGCCCGTAAGCAGCGCTCTTCCGTCTAGTTGTTTGCCACCGATTCGATACGCGGTGTTGTGACACGAGTCCTTTCCCCAATAGACGCCAAATCCCGCGCGCGCGTCGATCTTCCCTTGATTTCTGCATGCCGCCGCTACGCTTACAGTGAACCGTCGCGGGTGTAGATGTGTAGCGCTGCCGTATAGGTCTAGCGTTGCCTCTTCATCGGTCTGTGCTGCGTTAATCGTCTGCAGCGCCAGGAGGTCGCAGTATGTGGGGGGTGAATGGTGCTGGGGGGCGTAGTTGGACGATGGACAGGGAAGGGAGCGCGGTATTTCCGCCCGCTCTAAAGTTGGGAACGAAAGGTGAAGCGAGAGGATGGCGTGGTCAGACCAGGTCTTGGGTGTCCGGATAATTCGTAGTGCGCCAGGTCGCAGCGTGTCTGCGCAGTCGCGGGAGTAGAGGACATAGTCTACCACTGCTTTTCCGTCTAACGCGTTCGGGTCCTTCCTCTGATACGAGGTGAAAGCTCCCGGCGAGTCCTTTTCCACCGGGGTACCGTTCAAGAGTTCCATGCGGCTGTCTTCGCAGATGTTCAGCAGGTATTTACCGCGCGCGTTGGAAGCTGTCCCGGCATCGTTCGAGGAGCGCGGCCATATAGCTGAGGGCGGGACATCGTTCGCAGTGCGACCATTAAAATCTGCAGTAGCTGCGACGGGTTTGTCTCTGCTTGCTGCACACCAGGCGACCGCCTCTGCAAAGCGCACTTCCGTGTGGACATCGGTCCATAGTTGCCATTGATGGTTCGAGTGGGGGAGGACGTATGAGCCAATCACATAGAGTCGATCCAGTTCCAATGCGATGAGGTCGGGACCAGAGAGGTCCTCCAGTACGCGGAAGTGTATATCGGTGCGTAGGATGACGGCGACCCCACCACCGGGGCGGCGCATGCCTCCGTTGTTGCCGCGAGAGCGGGTGATTATGTCGAAGCCGCGGGGGAGTGGGAGAGTGTGTTCCTGCTCCAGTCGCAACCACGTCTCCTCGATGATGATTATATCGTTCGACTTGACGAGGTGAATGAACCAGGGCTGGGTGCTTTTAATGGCAAGATTTCCGCCTATATTCCAAGCGATGATTCTGAGGCTATTGTACATGTATCGCTGACTATTTTACACAGATTTAAGCACGTATCCGTTTTTCCGTTTTTCTCAAGCAATATATCTACCTGGTCTGTCCACCCGCACCCCTCAAGACGTCCATCATCTCCTGCGTGGTCCCGGACCCACTCGCAATGGGGACGTTGGGAGCTCCATTGCGGAAGGAGGCGGTCTGCCCTTCGAGAGGGGGGGCGCGGTTGACGAGGGCAGCGAAGATGCTCGCCTTCTCCTGCGTCTTGAAGCGGATGCTGAGCATGTTGCCGCGGGGCTTCGTCGACCACACATCCTCGACGGCGAGGTCGATCTTTTCGCCGCGGAACGTGGCCATCCGCGCGACGAGGCCGAGGGCAGCCGCGGTGAGGTCGTCGAAGGAGCTGTTCCCTTTGACGACGGGCCTGTAGATGACGTCGGCGTAGGAGCCGTTGTCAGTGCGCTGGCGCTTGCGGGGCCCGTATTTCGCGGTCGCGGAGCGCTTGTTGCCGTCGTTGCCAGCAGCGGCCGCGGGGAACGCGGCAGAGACAGCGGCGCTGATGGGGGCGTTCATTGGGATTTGGCCCGCCATCGCAGTCTGAGCAGTGTGAGTACATGAGTTTATTTACGATGTACGGGCACTTACACCATTGGCAGCGCCGGTGTGGAAGCCGTTAGAGCTATTGTTCGCTCCCGGGAAATTCTGGCCCGCCGCGCCCGCGAAGTTTGAAGTAGTCATCATCTGCGCGGCATTAGGTTGTTTTCGCGCCCGTAGTGCATGGGCACTTACACCATTAGACGACTGGATGCCAGCAGGGGCCGCATTCATGAAGTTGGTGGCCGTGGGCATGTTCTGCGCGGTCGTGGTCATAGCGGAGGGGGTCGCGGACATCATTCCATGCGATACAGCGGCACCTGTGGGCGCCATATTCATGACGCTGGTGGCGGCGTGGAAGTTCTGCACCTTAGTTAGTGCGCGGCCGATGAGGGTAAGCGACGACGCTCACCGTTTCGATAAGGCCTCTGAGGGCAGCGAGCTCGGCCCTGGTGGCTTCGAGGCTGACCTTCGTCTCGCGGGCCTGATCGAGCAAGTCGTCGGTGTCGTCTCTGTTCTCCTGGAGCGCCTCGTAGAACTCATTCGAGGGGAGCACATCGAGGAGGCCGTCGAGGGTCTTGCGGTTGAGGGCAACCGCAGTGTGCACCGATGTGAACTCGGGGTACGACGCAAAATTGATGTTCGGGTGCTGGGCCGACCGCTGTACCTCGGCGGTGATCTTCGCGAGCTGTTCGACCTGCCCTCCGACGGTCTTGCGCCAGTTGGCCCCGGCGCGTTCCTGGGCGCACGCATATGTAACCCATTTCATCTTTGGAGTATGTGAGTTGATTGAGTGGACGCTATCAGGACTGTGCGCAGGAATGTGCGCACCTCGTTCTCTGTCATCTTCTCGCGATATTTAGCAGCCGTGTCGCTCGTGCAGGGAATGTTGAGGCCAAGGTGACTGTATTCCATAACGTCGTTTTCGAGAAAACCTTTGGGCGTGCCGTCGAGAATGCCGCCGGTACCCTTCGACTTCGACTTGGTCTTGTCGCCGCCGGTCTTGGTGGTGAAACTCTTCTCGGTCTGGTTGCGCATGCTTCTGGCGGCGCTCGAAGGCAATGCGAGCGGAGTAGGCGGCTCGTTCTGATTGATGAAGCCGTTGATAAAAACATCGACGTCGCTTTGAGTTGGTCAGGGATGTGTTGCATTCGGGCGGTAGGAAGCTTACAACGACCCGTTGTCCGTGGAGGAGATGGAGGTCAAGGGACCGGGTTCATCTCCCCCGCTCATTCTATTGGGAGCAAGTGAGCGTCGTGGGAACGGTGCGTTATGTACGACGTCGTACCCATCGTCTCCTGCCCCCGTGTTGGACTGCACCCCGCCCATCTGGTAGACAGTAGTCCTGGAGTTGACGCGGTCAGCGCAGCGCATGAAGGCAGTAAGATAGAGCTACTTCTCGGCTGCAAAGGCGGGACCCTCGCTGGCGGGGCCTTCACCGGCGTGGCCTACGCTGGCGGAGCCTTCGTACGAGCGCATAGCTTGGTCCCAGCCCACGGAGCCCACCGCCGGATCGCCTTGGAGCAGGCCCGCGCGGCCCTTGCCTTTCTTCAAAAGGGGGACGATGATAGAGGAAGCCATGCGCTCTTTGAGGGGAGGAAAAGCGTCGAGGAGACCGGAGGATTGGGTCGTCATCGAGTTGACCGGGGAGGAAGGTTCGGTGGGTACGGAGGCCCCCGTGGGGTCGGCGGTAGAAGCAGGGGTAGTCATAATGTTGTCGGCGATGTAGTCGTCAGCTAGGCGTCCGCAGGGCATGGGATAAGTTTACTGCAGGTAATCAGGCAGGTTTTATACCTTTCGTACCGTCGCATTGCTCAGCCGAGTGTCTGGGAGCTCCATGTAGCGCGCCAGTCCCGCTGTGAGAGACTGTTCCGTCAATGCAGAGGGAGTTCTGCGATTGAGTTCAGCATTTGAGACCACATCCGCTAAAATTACCCGCTCGTAGTTGCGGAGGGATTCCAGTACGAAGTGGATTGAGAGGGCAGCGGCTCCAATTGGGATGAGGGTCTACGGCTGCGTTGAGGCTTTGCGAGCGAGTGCAGACTTAAGGCGGGTGCCAGCGGAGCATTGGCGCAGCGGGAGGTACGCGGACATTGCGCGGAAGCAGTTGTCTGGCAAAAATACATCCGCTGATCCGCGAGAATCTAGACTGGACCCAGACACCTCCGTCGCTTTCCGATACGACCCGCACGCATCCCGGTTTGTTGAGAATGTGGTTTTCGAGGCTCGCACGAGAGGGAGATGGACATAGGTGTGGGCTGAATGTGCAGCTTAGCACAACTCTATTCTGAATTATCGGCTCCGCTCGTCAGAATGTGTTTAACATCCCAACTCCTATTGATAACGTCCTCGGCCTCTCTCGCTCTCCAGAGGTCCTCCAGTGCATTCCCCTTGACTCTCAGTGAATGTCACAAGCTCCTTTGTGGTATCAACGCATGTATGCGGACTTCACAGGGCATTCGACTTTTTCATGATGGTGGTTGGAGCGTTGATTCAGTCTGGAGGGATTTACGATCATTTGAATTCCACGCACCGTCTGCCGCGACCTGCAGAACGCAACGTTCCTTGGCGCCCGTCCATTAGTAGCTGCTAGCTCGAAGAAAATCTAAATCGTGAGCGAACCTGTGGGGCAGATGCTGCCGCATCCTCTACGAACTGGTAAGATCAGAACGAGCTCGGTAGCAATGACAGAATAACGCGTACTGCATGATGTACAAGGGAATGTTTTGTCGCATTTGAGCTTGACTCTACATCGATTGGGTTTAGTTTAGTTGACGATGGGGGCTAAGAGAAATCGTACCTACGACACTCAACGCACGCTATCTGTCGAGCACGGTGTGCTTTCGTACCACTTCCACTGGCAGTGGGGATGGGCGACATTTCTACTGTGGAGCTGCGAAGGAGTCGCTTTTAAACCAGTTCAATATAGCTGGACGGCGGCGGTAGTGGCGAGTTCAGCCTGGAAAGCGGTGGTATTTATAGGTGAGTAGAGAGCCAAGAGGAAGCGGAGGATTTGCGCCTTCCTGGCGAAGGGGGAAATCAACGCAAATCACCCAAATGGCAAAGAAGCTCGCCCCGTTGTCAGCATTTCAAATCCTTTGTGAGACGCCGGGAAGTTCGGGAAATATCAGAAACTCACATCGTTCAGAGGATTAGGGTTAAGTACACATTGGGCGTCTACTTCAACCGGAGAGTGAATACCCAATGTTAGCATCGCCCACGGCGTTGTAAAGATCCAGGAGGCGGCCGAGCATTGCCTTGCCGCGCTCGTCCAGTCCCTCGTTGAACTGCGGCTCTTTCATCCAACTGAGGCCATGCTGAAGCACGTTTCGCGCGCGCACCGAGCCGCCGGCGACGTTTCCCATGGAGGCGTGCAGCGTGGCGCGAGGAGCCTGCGCGTCGTATGCTGCGCAGTGCAGGATGTTCGAGTTGTAGAACACGCTGAAAGCGGAAGGTAAAATAGATCAAGCAACCGGAGAAGCCCCCGGATAAACGCTGCTCACGTTTCGCCGGCTGGGGATACATGTGGACGGTGGTGAGCCACGGAATTAGGTTTTACTTTGGCGAGACTTACGTTGGAGAGTGACCTGGATGGAACCAGGCATGTCGAGGGGATTGGTCGGCGGGTCCTGGCCCTCGGAGTGAAGGCGCTGTTCAGCGGATCGCGAGACCTTGTGCGATCCCGGGACGACGAAGAGACACGAGTCCTCGTATAGCGCGCTGCGAGTTCCAGTTATTGCTGGCAAAGAAGCATCGCAACGAACGCGTACGTGTTCCACTGGATCTGCATGACGATGTTAAATTTGTTGTAGAGGTAACAGAAGAGATTGGACGTACCCCATTCGGTTTCCAAGCATCCAGGGCACGACGCTCCTCCTCTTCAGACGCATTACCAGGAATATCGTCCCGGTGCCATCTGAGGGCGAAATTGTGGGCGACTGGGTTAATGAGAAGGTTGAAAAGCTCTGCGATAGATTAGATCGAGACTCAATCGGGCACGCATTCACCCTCAAACGCACCCATCTGGAGCTGCTGTTCCCCGCAGCCGAGGAGAGTCTCAACTGCGCTGATCACGGCCGTCGAGGTGTACCACCGGGAAAACGCAGGCTGGCCGAGATCCGGGTGCATGACATGTTGGACGCCCCAAGAGTCGGGGTTGTCGTCTCCGTAGGGTGGAAACTGCTTGCCCACGGTGCGTCGATATGGCCAAGTGCCTTTGCGCGTGCGAGAAATGACATCCGCGCAAGCGCTTTCCAGCTGAGCAAATTCTTGCGGGGTAATGAGACCGGGGACGATGACGAACCCAGCCTCTTCGAAGCGCGCCTTGAGGGAGTCGGACATGAAGAGGCGCTGAGATGGTGGTCACTGAGAGGATGATCAGCTGGCCGCCTGACTTCGGACTCGGAGGATCTCCCAGAATGGCCACAACTGCTTCCGAGGGCCGAAATTCCTGGCGAGAGTCGAGCACCAGTACCAAAAGAGATACTGGTGGCTGGATCGCTCTCAGAACGATATTTGCAGCGTCCTTTACATGGTGATTTTGAACGGAAGCACTGATGGGGTGTAGAGGCGCCCGGCAAAGTCCGTATCCGGCAACTCGGCGTTCAAAGCCTTTCCACTTGCCTTCAAAAAAAAAAGGTCTCCGAGTACGCTCATGCATACCCCGGCCAATCCTAACTCTCAGATTTTTTGCCGTCGATCTGTCACGAGGAAAAGCCCCTCAAGCTCGAGGTTCATCTCGACTCACTCAGGCTCTACCGCCGGGAATTCGACAGCAACTCTTCTCGTATTTTCGTGCCAGTGTGGACTGGACGGGACGCTTCAATTTCTCCTCAGTTTGAACTTGAGGACTGTAATCCCGGTAACTATCACAGGAACATCTGAGTCAGCTACAGGTACAATTAGAGTACAAGGCGCCACAGGTTGCCCACAGACGCCCACCGTCCTCCCCATGTCGGTGACCTCCAGTGAATTGGAGTCCCACTTCCAGCGGCTTGCGCCGGGAGAGGCCTACTGGCGGGATCATCAACCGTGGCTCAAGGAGTGTGGCTATATCCTCAGGCCCCGATACCAACCCGACTGGATCCCCTCCTGGAAAACAGATCTCACCAAACACGCCGTTCTTTGCGAGGACGGCATCACTCTCCAGGTCGGTGAAAGCTCATTTTGTTGGGAATATTCTGTTCCAAGTGTTCGTTCAGGCTGTTCAGATAATGGACGCTATCCGCGTTGAAGACGGCGCGTCAGTTGCTCTCAAACGCGTATCCAAGGATCTTCATCCACTGGAAGCCAAGATATTCGAATATTTTTCCTCCCCCGAACTGGCCTCCGATCCCCGGAACCACTGTTTGCCTTTGCTGGCGCAATTATCGCCGCCAGACGACGACGACACGGTGATATTCGTGATGAAGCTGATGCGGACCTACGATAGTCCGAAATTTCGTACTATCGGCGAAGTGGTGGAATTCTTCCGCCAGATATTCGAGGTGAAGGTTGTTCAGTTCAGTCGAGGTTTTCCACATCTCACCTTATCGCAGGGTTTACAATTTATGCACCACCATCGCGTTGCACATCGGTCATTACGTTTCCCTTTGTTTCTCGCTCGTTCTGAAAGCCTCCAGAGATTGCAACTCGCTCAATATAATGATGGATGGCCAACATCTTTACAAGCCTCACGGATTCCACCCCCAGAATCAGCAGCATCCACTGGGACCTCGGACGTTTTGGAAGGCACGCCACTGCAGCCGCACGCAACGACCTGTCAAATACTACTTTATCGACTTTGGAATATCGAGCAAGTTCGAGCCCGGTATAGACGCTCGAGTATACCCTATCCACGGTGGCGACGACACGGCACCCGAATTCCCGTCTCGCATGGCGATGCGCGACGGAAACGTCAAGTTGGAAAAACTGGACCCATTCCCCACCGACATCTACTATTTGGGTAACCTAATCCTGCTGGAGTTTTTAGAGGTTCGCACACCCTTATTCCACTCGCGGTCTCCGTCCTAAACCCCGACGTCCACAGGGAGATGAGAGACTGGACTTTACCGCCAAGTTGGGATTTGATTTTATGAGACCGCTCGTCTCGGATATGGTTCAAACTGACCCGGCGAAACGTCCGACAATCGATGAGGTGGTGGCGCGTTTTGAGGAAATTCGGGGGAACTTGAGCTCCTGGAAACTGCGCTCTAGAGTCATCAAGAAGGGGGAGTCCACCCCGCGGCATTTGCGCCGGATCGCGAGACATTGGCTCCATCGGCTGGGGTACATAGTTATGCGAGTTCCTGCGATACCTACTCCAATACGTTGATCCTTATTTTGTCTTGGAAATTGCACACTTTTTCCGTCTTCCTCTTGGATTCCCTTGTTGTCTATCGTGGCAGTGGTCCCCGACCTTGTCAAAAACAAGGATTGAGGCGACGCTACTCTATTGATCCTCACTTTAGTTCGTCTTGAAATAATACCCTCATTTGTCTTCGTCTGGCATTCCCTTGTTTTAGCGGATGCACCAAAATAAGGCATTATGGAGCCTTGTTGTTTGAAGGAACAATAGCGGTCAGGACAAGGGTGATAAAAGGCCTCGTTGAAACTTTCGGGGACAATCCCTGCTAAACCCCAGTTTCTCGACGATGTCCGCTTCGAACCAGTTTCCGCAAGCCGAGGTCGACGCCATGAATGAGACGTTCCCCAACACAATTACGCCGAAACAAGCGAAAGAGCTCCAAGAGTTCTTTGTCAAGTGAGCTGCCCTCACCCTGGCACCTTCCTTTCCACACTAAACAGGTCGCCAGGGGGCTCGCCAATGGTCAGAACGAGGCCGAACTGCGCCAAGCAATAAAAAGGAAAATGCAAAGCTACATGCTGGAAAACCGGATCTCGGTCGGGGTTTCTTTTTGCGTCTGGTGGAGGTCCGCTCACACATTCAACCGTAAAATCAGGAAGACGCAGCTGAGCTCGGCGTGGTGGTGCCGGACAACCTTATGGATGAGATTCCGATGAAGAAGAGGTTGAGGTATTGGGCAAGTTTGTTATTGCGAGGCCAGGGAACATAAGTACAAGTAGCCAGTCCGTCATAAATGATAAATAATCAATACATTGCATCCCCACCTAGGCCGGGGGTCAAAGCAGGAGAACTGTTCAAGCCAGGTTCGTCAGCACCTGGCTCGGGGTGACTGAGGGTAAATCCAAGGCGTGCGCTTCAAAACACGGCCAGTGTTTAGAGGACGTCGACGCGTGCGCGTTTGATGACATCATGCGGGCTCGTGACCGCGACTCGGTTTGCGTTCTCCCATGTTCCCCGATTTCTTGCCTCGACTCCCCCGGGCTACCCGTCCGCTAATCCTCGGAATCGTACTCGGGATATCGCTCTCAATATCATCCTCCGCCGTCGTCCAGTACTTTGAGCGCCGCCGACGCCGTATCGCGCTGTCGCGATCCCAAGTTTCCGAGCTCGAAAGCCGACCAATCGAGCTGCGGAGCGATGAGATACTGAACGGAATAGTCGGTGTAATCGGTAAGTTGAGCCATGCAAGTGCCTTTGGATGCCCTTGACGCGTTGGGCAGGAAATACACCGCTAGTGCGCATACAATCTTTGTCGGACGCACTGGGTGTGGAGATCCTCGCAAAAGCGGAGGCACGTCGTGTTCTCCTTCTCGGAGTTTTGTTCTCAACTACATCTGTAGTATCTGAATCCCGGTGGCAGCGTCAAAGACCGCGTCGCCGTGCGTAGTGCGTTGAATGCTTTCTCTCGTCGTATCGTCTGAAAAACGACGGACTCTAGTGATTGACGATGCGGAGCGTCAGGGTCTCCTCCACCCCCATACTGGCTCGCGTATCTTCGAGGGCACTTCAGGCTCGACCGGCATCTCGCTTGCTATGGTCGCGCGCGCCAGAGGATACGATGCGAGTGGGTGTTTTTCCCTGGGCGCAAAGATCTCTCGCTGAATTCCGGGCCAGCCATCGTCACACCGGACGACATGGCCGCTGAAAAGCTACACGCTTTGCGCTCCCTCGGTGCTGATGTAGAACAAGTGCGTCCAGCGAGTATCGTCGATAAGAAGCAGGTTGGTCTCCCGCTGCTCATTCCTTGCTCGTGCTAACCATCCCCAGTTCGTCGTAAGTAGCTCTTCTCTCCACCCAATGCGACTGACCAACGTCTTGCATGGCAGAACATCGCAAGACAACGCGCCCTCGACTTCTCCTCCGCCTCCTCGCCCTCCGTGCTCTCCGCCTCCGCAGACTCGATCGCCGTCCTCACGGACTCGGACGCCCGGGGATTCTTTGCGGACCAGTTCGAGAACAAGAGCAACTACGACGCGCACTTTGACGGCACGGGCCCGGAGGTGTGGCGCCAGACGAATGGGAACGTGAAGGCGTTCGTCAGCGGGGCGGGTGCGTTGCTGTCCGCCTCCATTCTATAGTCGTGTGCTCACTGCAGTCTTCTTGGCAGGCACTGGTGGGACGATCGCGGGTGTCGGACGTTTCCTCAAGTCGATGGACGAGGACATCGTGATCTGCCTCGCCGATCCGCCAGGAAGTGGGCTCTACAACAGGGTACCGTTTCGTCCCCGATCGAAAATGCATGTACTCACATCCACCAGGTCAAGCATGGTGTGATGTTCGACCTGCGCGAAAAGGAGGGCACAAAGCGGCGGCATCAGGTCGACACCGTCGTCGAGGGAATGTGCGTGCCTCACGCCTCCATCCTAGTTCACCCACTTATTCACCGGACACGCAGAGGCATTAACAGACTCACGCAGAACATAGAGCTCGCGCTGCCCCTCGTCGACGATGCCTTCCGGTGCGCCTCCTTCCTCTCTCCTCCCTTATATGCGACTAAGCTGACGGCACGACAACAGCGTCACCGACCCGGAAGCAGTGGCGATGGCGCGCTACCTCGTCCAGCACGACGGGCTCTTCGTCGGCTCGAGCAGCGCGTGTAACCTCGTCGCGTGTGTGCGGCTCGTGAAGAAGATGGGCTGGCACGGTGGGGAGCGGGTCGTTACTGTCTTGTCCGTACCACCTTGCTCTTCTCTCGGCAGGCAGCATCTCACATACCTTCTGGCACAGATGCGACTCGGGAGCGAGGCATTATTCCAAGGTACGTGCTGCGTTCACGTTCTCTCTGTATTTCCAAGCGACTGACGGCTTATAGTTTTGGTGCGTCTTCCTCCCTGGATTTTTCAGAAAAATCGTCGTAACGGGACACGCGTAGGAACGACGACTACTTGCGCGCGGAGAACATCCCCATCGACATAAATATTATCGCGGAGATGCTCTCGAGCAAGTAGCGCTGGTCTTCAAGGCAGCACGCCAGACACCGGGTACCCGGTAGACAAAAAACCCACATGTATGTCATCGAATTCTTCCCCTCCATTGGCATACTACTGAATTCAGAGACTGCGTAGCGCGGCCCGTTCAGAAGGGTCATTCTACTTCCCAAGTCCGTCGACCGGTTCGCATGGATTATATGCATTGAACTTGCTCCTTAGGGCGACCGCCGGGTCTGCGATCCGATGTGTATTCTCCACGGGGCAGCTGATACTGTTGTGCTTAAAAATCGGATGGTACTGGCAGCAGCCTTGATGAGTACACTTTTGGACACACAAATAGAGGATCCTCGTCCTCCGAGTCGACGGCGCCAGTACTTGGTGCCGACGAAGGACTGAAGGTATATACTCCGTCCGCGGACATCTCTTCCCTTTGAACGCCGGTTATCCACCACACCCACAAGAACGACGGCTGCCTAACCTCTTTGGGTACGCGACATGTGGACAGGACATCCTATTACCACGAGAAAGGGTCCGTTCTCACCTGCTTTCAGCAATTCGCCGATCCCTCCTTCCTGCTCGATACTATTTGTTCGTATTTCTCACGGTGGCTTTCGAAGAGATATTCGCACCTTGCTTTTCTCCTTGCGCATTGGGAAGCACAACTTCGCTCGGTCGACAACACTATATCCGCTTACCTTCTGTTGGACTTCCCTGGCTCAGTGGCATCCGATTGATTGTGGCTTCGCTTCGCCGCTTCCTTCCAGCTTACAAAATGGACTTCCATAATAAGGAGCTTCCTGGTACTGATTCTCGACAGCCACAATGACATCCTCTGCCCAAATTCTTCCGTGGAACGCCGATATCGAACTGCGCTTGTTCCTGGAATATATGGCCAATACGAAATCAATTTCGGCGAAGGCCACTAAATTGAAATACGCTTTGCTCATCGCCGAACCTTGCAATTGTTTTCAGGATCAAACATTGGACAGATGCCCGAGCTCCGCCTGGGCTTGAGGACCCACAAGATGCCGGTATTACTGGATCTGTCGGCCCCGAGACAAGGAGTCCGATATCTACAACACAGGCGCGCGCTCTTTTCTGGAGGTGCTCGCGCTAGCGCCTACTCGATTGCCTGTTCTGTAACTTTCAGCCCACGCTGCCTTGCTTTGTTCGGCGAGATTCGCCACGATTTCCGGCTCCTTTATGCTGTTGTTGTTATTCGATTCTTTCCTTGACGCTTGACGGGTGTGAACCCCGCGAACCTCCCCCACACGCCCGATGGCCTCTGGCGACCCCAGCCCCTCATCCCCACCCACAGACAACCCGGCAGTCACATCCCCGGGTAGTAACGAGGATGCAGATATGAACACGACGCCGTTGACCATGAACAACTCGCTCGAGGGGAAACTGCACGAGGGCCGCTATTATATTGACCAGGCCGGGGAGGAGTTCCAGAAATGCGCCGAGCGGCTTGGCGATAGCCAGATAGACACAATACGCCAGACGCACATCCGGTTAGCCTCGCTATTCTGGCCGACGACCTACTGAAGCTGTTATTTGCAGATTGACTGATCAGTGGAGGGAGGTCAGATCGACGCTACAGTTTCCGTATTGTATCAACCCCAAAAATATCCACAAGGCGCATAGGTTCGCGGACGACGCTCGGGGCTTTCACAAGTACATTATGATCCTTTCAGTGAGTCGAAAGGTTTCCACCGGTCCAGACCACATCTGACGCGGACGCCAGAACCAGTCTCGGCGAGCCATGCTCACGGCTGGGCTATCGGTAGGGTAACTTACAAAACCGAGAACTGCGAATAATTTATTTGCCATTCAGACGACCACGACCACGACCTGATGACTCGAGACCGCTATCTATTGTAGTGCGACTTTCGCCACGACAGCTCCCCACTCTGTAACTTATTCGACCAAGCCCAGTGGAATTCGATAACCCTCCCCGGGGTGCTGTACAACACCAATGGCTCATTCTGATACACCAAGACTCGGAGATTCGCAAGGCCCTGCAATTGACTCGAGCGTTCCCCTAAATGGCTCGAATACTGCAACGCGCCTCGAGGTCCGGGCACGTTGTACTCTTGACGACCATGGCCACCTGGTCCAAGCGACTAGTGCTGTTGAGGTGACTCGAGGGAGGTGGCGATTCGAGGTGTGCTTCTATCAATCAAATCATCCCCCGCCGCTTCCAGTCGACTCGACTGCGGGCTACTAGCGAGCACCGAACCGCTGCTAGCCGTATCGGACGCTTTGGTCGTCCAACGTCAGAGCTGACCCGCTCGAGGCCCAGGGCCTCCGTCTTCTCCATCAAAATTCTAGTTATTCTTGCTTTCACCCGCTTCTACGAAGCCCATTTTCAGTTCCCTCGCATTCGAAGGGTGGTCGCCGCTACCGGTGGCGTGGGGCTGGGCAGCCATATCCTGCCGCCAGGGACGAGGTTCCTTCCTCAATCCGGATTGGCTCTGACCAGGGGTGGTGGAAACCGTCCATCCACTGAACACGCCGTCTCGTCGTGTTTCTCCCGGAGTTATCGATTTGCCTGCCACCGGTGGCTGGACGGTGGGAATGATAAAATAAAATGCCTCGTCCGCGTTTTCACCAGCGTCACCTTGACTCGAAATAATTCAGAATGCACTGCGCGGGTGATTAAACATAATACGCCTCGCGCTTTGGCCGCGAGTGCTTTGACCACGTCTGCATTAGGGCATCCAAGCGGTGGCGGAGGCATCATGTTTTCTTGATGATTGCCTTCCCAATTGGGCCTTAATTTCCTTTGTTGGACACGCAAAAGCGCAAGCACCAAAGCTCTGCGCCAAATCAATCCTCGCCCGATAGGTGTGGCGTGCGGTATATAAACGGTTCGGCGCGTCCTTCTTTCGAAACCATTCCGATTTGCTTTAGCCCTCCCTCCCTCTCGTACGCCACCTCTCTAATACTCGCTCCCCATCTCACTGCTCCCCGCGCCATCCAGATGTCTTCACCACCACCCAAGAAAACCACACAACCAACCACACCGACAACGCCGCGCCCCAAACCGCCACCGCAAGCGAAATCTATAGCGGACATGATCGCACTGTCCTGGGCGCGCCAGTCACAGGCGGAGAAGGACCAGTGGCACGAGAGGGATAACGCGGTGAAGCGCCAGTACGAGGCGGGCGTACCGAGACGACCGAGCTCCAAGCTATAGCCTCATTTTTTTTTTGCTGGTGCGTACGACACCCGCGAAGCGTCGTGTCGAAACTGAATGAATGAGCTGCCTATCAGATCGCACCCCGACCGGTCTTCTATATTCTAACGACGCGGAGCGGGCGGAGTTGTGTGTGCGGGGTTACGTTGTATGTGATATCTAGGTGGCGGGAAGGGTGGTCGGTGGGGAGTTTAGGCGGAAGGACGATTCAGACAACTTACAGAACAATTTGTACTTTCACTTAATTTGGGGATAGAATTCGAGCGAGGTTACGCCGGCTCGGGAGGTCGCATTGAACATCTAGTGGCAGCAGCTTGGGTAGGTGAGACTCTTCTTCTTCTTGGGCTCGGTGGCGCACGACGGCCGTCGTGAGCGCAGGCGAGAAGGGGGGCCGCGTGTTGGAACGCCGTGGAGGCGGTGGAAGGGAGAGGGCGGGGGTTTATCTGCGCGGTTCTCGTCGTCTGAGAGCAGAGTCCTCCGTCGCCTGCTCCCATCTATCGTGTTGATGGTGGGTGGTCAACAGCACAAGGACCAGTGGTTGTTGTGTGGGCACTCGGCCAGCATGGGTACGTTGCTCGCCAGGGAAGTCGCCTGACACGCATAGCACAAGGGGCGACCCAAATCTGAAGAGGAAAACAGTGACGGAGATGTGCAGGTGCAGATGAAGTCCAAGAGAGCGACGGGCCGGTGATTGGCGAGGGTAGGCGATGTTGACGTGCACTCAGAGGTCGCAATGATGGAGTAGAGACAGCCACGGCGACACCATCGAGCGCCGAGGTCTGTGAGTATCGTCAGTCAAGGCATAAACGCAGAGGAGCGGAGGACTGACCCAGGTATAGATAAAGGGAACAGAGAGAACCGGTTTGGAGGCCGCCGAGATCCCCGCTGACGCACCCTTTCCCTCCACGCCTGCGGCGCGACGATCACACTCCCCCGCGTCGACAACACACTCCCTAGCGTCGCCTGTCCATTCCCGCTTATTATGCCCTGACGAAAGCAGACGAGCTGAGCCCGCGCGCGACGTGTGTCCGTCTGCAGAATCGCGTGCAGCGTGAGGACGACGGTCCTTCCTGAGCTCATGATGATGATGAGGATAAGGAGGATTGGATGCGGGTGTGTATGCGATGCGCGGTTCTTTCCGACTGAGAGCAACGAGTCCAGCCCCCTATGGGCGGCTAGTGCTCGCCTGTTAAGGTCCAAGGGGCGAAGAAGAGGAGCAGGCCGGTGACGGACTCGACGTCGATTGTGCTAGGACGAGAAAAAGACCCGAGTATCCAAACGTAAACCCCAGAGCAGAACCCGGACCTCCCCAGTCGGAGCACGCTGATTAGGCTCGACGGCGAGGAGACCGCGGGACGGCGAGCGCTAGTCGTCTGTCGATTATGCATGCCTGAGCTTGAGGCTGGGGGGGAGGGGGCGATATGATGCGAGACAAGACCATCGCGGGGGATCGTCGAGGGCTCGGCGTCCAAGATGAGAGTACGTATACTATCTGCAGCTTTTCATCAGCCGAGCGGTACACGCAAAAGACGAGAAGACTACTGACCAGTCGGTCATTATTTCATAAGGTCAAGATACTTTTTTTCGTCCTCCCAAGGGCGGACGAGAAAGACGGGGTAGATGTCGGTCAATAAAGCCTCCCGCAAAGGCAGGCGGGCCCTAGCCAAGTTGCACGAGGGTAGATACGATTCATTTCCTTGCAAAGTAGACCAACACCGCTGAATCGGAGGGTTCGGCGTCAAGGAGCTTGTATTGGCGTGCACTTTCCGTTTCACCGTGTTCACGGCGACGTGTTTCTATAGATCTATGTGGATTCTGCACAAGTGTTATCAGCCCAGTCGCAGCCGTAGACAGAGAACTGACCCACCTCGCATTAATTTACAAAAATAAAGATACAGTACTTTTCTTGCACGCCACCCGCCCGCCTACGCACCATCCCCCTCCTCCTCCTCCCCCTCCGCATCCACATCCCCCTCGGGATCCGCTTCCGCAGGCGCCTTCGCTTGTGCCTGTGCCTGTGCCTGCGCGGCAGCAATCACACTCGCCAGCGTCGCCTGCCCATTCGTCGCCGGCGCCCCGCCCGCCCCGCTAGCAGACGACGCCGCAAGCGCACGCGCGACGTGCGTCTGCAGCGGCGCATGCAGCGCAAGCACCACCGTCTGCGCCGCCGTGATCACGTCTATATCCAGCTCGCCCTCCCCCGCGTCCGAAGGCGGCGAACCGGCCTTGTGCGCATGCGCCCGGCGCGCAAAGACCTTCCCGCACCCGGCGACGAGACAGGGATGGACCTTCGCCTCCGCGTCCCCCGCGTTCTTGGCGTTGCTGACCCCGATTTGGATCCCGCTGAGGACGCCGAGGACTTGCACGAGGCCGCTGATCTCCTGTAGCGTCGCGGCGTGTGGGTTGGCGGGGACAGTAGCGGCGCTGGCGGCGAAGAGCGCGACGCGGTGAAGGTGCGGCGCGAGTGCGGGGGGCAGGCCGAGCGGGGCGGCGGTCGCCTGCAGCGCGCCCTCGACGCCGCGCACGGCCTCTGCGAGCGCGACGAACAGCGGGTGCGCGCCCACGAACGCGCGTTTCTTGACCCGTTCCCCTTCGTGCTCTTCCTCGCGCTTGCGCTTCAGCGTCTGGGCGGGCGCAGCAGAATGGCGCAGCGCGGCGAAGAGGGGCGCGGACTCGGCGAGGGAGATGAGGAAGCGGCTTATTGGGCGCGCGACGCCCGCAGGGATGGTGCCCGACGCGGCCATGTTGTGAAGGATGGCGAGGAGGGTGTCGCCTGCAAATTCGGGGATCTTGGCGCCGGCGAGGGTGGAGTGGGCGAGGGAGTCATGCTCGAGGGAGGCGAGGATGGCGCGGACTGTTTGGATGGCCGCCAGTTGTTTTGCGTTCGGTGGTTTTTCGACGGCGGGAGGGTCTACGGGGGCGGGGGTGCCGCTGGCTTTTATGTCTGCCCAGAGCTGGGCTTCGAGACGGCGGGCGACTTCTGCTGCCTCGGCGGCGAGATCTGCGTCGTCCTCTTCCTCCTCGTATTCTCCATCCCAGTCTTCCTCGCCTTCTTGTGCCTCAGGAGCTGCAACGGCGGCCATGCGCGCTGAGAATTGGCCTCGACTGAAATTTCAAGCTCAGAGGTGAAGAGAAAAGCCTGTAACATGTCAGGCTGTGATACAACGCCCACGACGCATCCGACACCGACCAAGCGGGTCTTTGCGCTGCACTCACCGTTATAACTGAGCTCAATGGCAATTTCGTCTTGCTCTTGAGGTTTGAAGTTAGCCCAATACATCGTTACCTCGAAATTCATCTCACCTGAGCGTCGAAATATTCCGAGATGACCTGGACGCGAGACACGAGCGGCTTGACGTTGTCGGTGAGGGAGAGGTGATGCGAAGAGTTACAGTGTGACATGTGACATCGCGCTTGCTTCAGACCACGACGCTCTCGTGGCCACGACGCGTCCAACACGCGTCCGGCGCGTCCCCGGATCGACCACCGTCGAATCTGTGCTCAATGGCAATGTCAATCAATTCCCAGCTGAATTAAAAGGCAATCTTTCTTCATACATTCTCCTGGAGTTCCGAGTCTCTTCGTCCACTTTCTACTCCGTGGAGACCCAAAATGCTCCACGGTGACTCGGGTCGATATCTACTGCCAGCCGTGAAGAATCCAATCTTATGATGACCTCGCGCGATGGCAGTCTCTTCGACATTCGTCAGCTTGCCACTGGGTCGATACCATGCCTCATGGCAGCTGGGTGGTCGCAGAACTGCAATATCGCGAATCCAAGTTTGCTACGGTTGTTTTCAGCTGACAGAGAATGTGCATCTCTATGCTTGCCCGTGGCCTAATCCATATTCAAGCAATGATTCTTTGAACCAAGCAGCGTCCCCGTGGGTCCACTACAATCTCCGTGTGCCTGCGAGAAATTACACGCGCCCCTGCGAATATTCCACGCACAATCGGTACACTACTCGTACTCACCGAACTCTAACCCACGCCCGAGAGATCGTCGGGCGGTCTAAGGTTCCCGGCGCCTACTAGCACCCTCTTCCTCGCCTTCATCGCCGGTTCCGCGGCGCCCGTCTCCACGACGGCAACCAAGTGGTCATCCAAGGACCTGCAGATTCTTTCTTCACGAACGTTGAGCCAACTGAGAATAAGACGGAAAACAACAGGTTCTTCATTGGTGAATGCTTCAACTTGAAAGTTGTTGGACTTTTGATTGAACTGCTGACTCGGGTCCCAACGATTCTTCTGACCTATGGGTCTTGCTACGCGCCGGCGACCACGGCGCGTCTAAACGCCTCATAATTCGCGTTTTGTGAGTCGCTGGATCGACCAAATAGACTCACTGAACAGTCGCTCAAAAACTGAACTCAATGACAATTTCGATTCACCTAAAATATCACCAGCGGCTTCTTTCGCGAGTCTAAAGTCGCCTTCTGCACACAGAAATCAGGGATGCATGGCTTCCAGCCTCGACAATATATTTTCCACCTTCGGCGCTTCGTCGGCTTTTCGGAGCATACGTTGATCCTTCAATCTCGGTTAACTTTTTGCGGGCTCTATGCTTGCTACACCACAGCGAGTCACAGAGCTTATCTCTTGACCGCCCACCATGTCCAAGACCCTCAAGGACCTCACCGCTGGCACCGCTGGCGGCATCGCACAGGTCCCTCCCCAGCGCGCGCTTCTTCCTCGCCGTCGCTAATAATGCTCGCTGTGTGATAGGTCCTCGTCGGGCAGCCATTCGACATTGTCAAAGTTGTGGGTGGTATTACTCTCTGAAGAGCGGTACGACGATGAACGATGCTTGAAGCGGATGCAAACCTCGGCGAAAGGCACGTACTCGGGCATGATGCACTGCGCGACAGGCATCCTCAAGAACGAAGGCCCGCTCGCATTCTACAAGGCGCGTCACCCCGCCCTTTTCGCGTGTTGTTCAAGGCTACATAGCGCAAGCAGGGCACGCTCACACCCCTCCTCGGCATCGGCCTCTGCGTCTCCATCCAATTCGGCGCGCTCGAGTACACAAAACGCCTCTTCGCCGCCCGCAACCTCGCAAACGGCGCCGCGCCCAACGCGCCCCTGTCCGACGCGCAGATATTCACCGCAGGCGTCACAGCTGGGCTCGCGAACGGCTTCGTCTCCGGCCCAGTCGAGCACATCCGTATCCGTGCGTTTACTCCCCCCTCTTCCCTTGGAGCTGACTTTGAATTAATGCGACGCGCTCACAGGCCTACAAACCCAATCCCCCACCACGCCCCCGCCCGCGCCGTACGCCGGCCCCCTCTCCGCCATCCGAAAAATCCACGCCGCGCACGGCCTCGCCGCCGTCTTCAAGGGCCAAAACGTCACCTTCGTGCGCGAGGCCGCAGGCTACGGCGTGTACTTCCTCGCGTACGAGAAGCTCGTGCAGCGCGAGCTACGGATGCATCCCGGGATGCGCAGGGAGGAGTTGAGTCCCGTCAAGGCGGTGCTTTTTGGCGCGGCGGCCGGGTATGCGGTGCGTACTCCTTTCTTTTTTTCTGTCCCTCTTCATCTCTAACTATTGCTCATGCTCATGATTTTCTTTGGGGGGAATGCAGCTGTGGGCCATAATCTACCCAATCGACATGATAAAATCGCGCATGCAGACCGACGGCTTCACCCCCGCCACAGGCCAGAAATACAAGTCCGCAATCGACTGCGTGCGCACCGTCTGGCGGGCGGAGGGCGTCGCCGCCTTTACGCGTGGGCTGACGCCGACGCTGATACGGTGCGTTCTGTTTCTTCCCTTTTGTTTCTTGTCTCCTCCCTTCGTCGCGTTATTCCGTGTTTTGTTCGCGTCGGCCTTCTTGTCTCCTTTTCTTCCTCGATCTGGGGGCGCAGTTACTGACGATTGGAGGCACTAGGTCCCCGTTCGCGAACGGCGCGACCTTCCTGGGGTTCGAGATGGCGAGTCGGGTGCTGAACTCGTGGTCACCCTGACGCATCGTGGTGGTGGTCGCTTAGATGGCTGGGATGCCATTAGATTGGGACGCAGTGCTATTAGAGTATATAATAACAGTATAAGTAACAACATATCGGGTGTGCCAGCAGAACAAGTCGTCTGTGTGTCTATTCATGAGTCGGTGTTTCGCGTCGACGTTGTTTCTCGAGGACCACAGCGTGCACAACCCTCAGGTCTCAAACTTGTTCAAGGCCAAGAGCTCGGAGGGGTCAAACACATCCATGTCCACCGCCCTTTCAACGGCATCTCCCTTTTCCATCAGGTCCAGCAACGGGTCAGAAAGCAGCAGCATGGGAAGCGCCTCTGCGCCCCCGGGCTTCGAACGCACCGCGTCCCCGAGCGCGGCATAAACACCGGGCACTGCATAGAGCTCGCTTGTTGGATAAGGTGGACACAGTGGAGCGAGGGCGAGGGTTCGGAGGAGGGGCCAGGGGGAGCCCAATATGTCCTTGACCAAGTTCGCCGTGAAGCATTGGTTTATCAGGGATAGAAAGATTAGGGCAGGGAAAAGCCGGAGCGGGGGTGAAAAGGCCGGCGCGGCCGTGAACGGGTATTTTTCGCAAACACAGAAATCGCGGACGAAGGTGAGGGAGGTCAGCGCGGGAAATGTCGCTCGAGGGAGACCCGCCGAGCTGAAGAGCTGGAAAAGCTGATCTCCATGGGTGCCGAAAACCGTCAACGTGGTGACTGCGGGAGTGTCGAAGAGGTCGAGCATCTGGGATAGATAAAGTCTGTCCAACTCGTCGCCATTGACCGAGGGCCAAATTCCCAGATAGAGGGTTTGGAGTGATGGGATGTGAAACTGTCCCGAGGGGAGCACAGATCTGAGCTCGACGTGCAAATGAACCAGGGAAAGGCACTGTGGGGCGATTGCGGCGAGGAAATCGCTCGACTGGGGAGGCTGCTCCGGGAGGCTCGAGTCAGCCTTCCTGAGCTCAAGGTGGGTGAGAGAGGCCACCCATGAGGGGACTGGAAGGCCGAGAATGGCCCCAACCATTCTGAGAGAGGTGAGCCGAGGGGCGGACGAGAAAATATCCACAACATGGGCCAGCTCCTGCATTATCCCCCCATGCTGCCAGTGGAAGATGTCGAGGCGCTGCAAGTTCGGCGCGGATACCTCGAGGAACGGGGCTAGCAATTCCTTGGTTTGGATATCATCTCCCTTGAGGCCGATGGTCAGTCGCGAGACGCGAGCGAGGTGGGGGATAATGTGATAAAGGCGATCTGCAACGTCCTTTTGAACAGCGCTCCAGTACCATTGGGTAAACGTCACCGACAGGGCACACTCGCCAGAGCGCTCGAGGTATAGTTTCATGACCTGTACGGATCGGTCTCCTGCTATGGATCGATCCCTGTCCAAACCGGTTTCGATGCGTGTCCAGAGGGAAGGCGCGTTGATTACAATGTCCCGGAATTGGCGGGAAACATGGGACAAAGTCCATTCAGGAAAGTCGGACGCGCGCCAGCGTATCTGGTATGTGGCTGGATCAGATCCTTCTTGTCCTGCGCTGGCAATTGCGACGAGGAGCTCGTCTGGAAGGGAAAATATCACAGCAGGACGGGTCGGCATTAGTTGTGCGGGTGGCTTTTGGGGCTTTGCCCGGGGTTTTTTGGGCTTGGCCGCGACGGTATGGCTTTGTGGGGGGAGCGCTAACCGGAAAGTGTGACCGCAGTCACAACAGTCACGACTTTCCGGTGTCGGTTCGACCTCCGGTTTGTTCCTTCTTCTTTTTGTTGGCGCGAACTCCAGTCCGGTTTTGCCCTGGTTTCCCCAGTTCCGAAAAATCCTCTTGATTTTACATACGCCGAAGAGGTGCGGCAGACGATGCGATCCCGAAAATGTATCAATATGTGTGAATATCGGTGGTATCCGTTGAGCTACAGGCGTGTTGCAGCGTTTTTGACTCGTATTTTTCTACAAGCCTCGAAACACGTCTTCTCTGCCTTGCCGTGGAGAAGACATCCCGGATTGCAGGCACGCGGTCGATATGGAAGAAAGTAGAATAGCCCTTCTGCAGCACTGAATGGAGGAGAAGTGTATGGCATACATATGGCGTTACAGGTCGTCCACCGCCTCCCTGGTGCGTCGGGTGGGTTGACCTAAATCGCTACTTGCTCGAGAGCATGTCCTCGATGATGCTTGAGTAGGTCGATGGGAATGTTCTCCGCGCGCAAGTAGTCGTCGTGCCTATGGTGTCGACTACGACGGATTGAGAATGCGATCAAGGCAAACGCACCAAAACTACGAGTCGTCAGCGGCTTGGAAAGGGTAGAGATGGAATGCAGCAAATACCTTCCCTCCCGAGTCGCATCTATGTCAGAAGGTAAGTATGTGAGATGCTGCCTGACGAGAGAAGAGCAAGCAAGGTACGGACAAGACAGTGACGACCCGCTCCCCGCCGTGCCAGCCTATCTTCTTCACGAGCCGCACACTCGAGCCGAAGAAGAGCCCATCGTGCTGGACGAGGGAGCGCGCCATCGCCACTGCTTCCGTTTCAGTGACACTGTGTCGTACCCGTCAGCCCAGTGGTGAGGAGCAAGAAGGAGGCGCACGGAAAGGAATCGTCGACGAAGGGCAGCGCGAGCTCGATGTTCTGCGTGAACCTGTTGTTGCCTCTACGTGTTCGGTGAATAAGTGGGTGAACTAGGATGGAGGCGCGAGGCACGCACATCCCCCCGACGACGGTGTCGACCTCTTTGTGCCCTCCTTCTCGCGCAGGTCGAACATCACGCCGTGCTTGACCTGGTGGATGTGAGTACGTGAATTTGGAACGAAGAAGGAAGCGGTACCCTATTGTAGAGCCCACTTCCTGGCGGATCGGCGAGGCAGATGACGATGTCCTCGTCCATCGACTTGACGAAACGTCCTACGCCCGCGAACGTCCCACCACTGCCTGCATGCCAACAATAGAGGCGGCCAGCAACGCACGCGCCCCGCTGACGAACACCCTCACGTTCCCATTCTTCTGGCGCCACACCTCCGGGCCCGTGCCGTCAAAGTGCGCGTCGTAGTTGCTCTTGTTCTCGAACTGGTCGGCGAAGAAGCCGCGGGCGTCCGAGTCCGTCAGGACGGCGATGGAGTCTGCCGAGGCGGCCAGGAGATGGAAGAGAAGTCGAGGGCGCGTTGTCTTGCGATGTTCTGTCATGCAAGGCGTTGGTCTAACTTGAGAGCTGGGTGGATGGATGAGCTGCTTACAACGAACTGGGATGGTTGTCGACGATACTCGCTGGACGCACTTGTTCTACATCTGCACCGAGTGAGCGCGAAGCGTGTAGTTTTTCAGTGGCCGTGTCGTCCGGTGTGACGATAGCTGGCCCGGAATTTAGCGAGAGATCTTTGCGACCAGAAAAAACACCCACTCGCATCGTATCCTCTGGCGCGCGCGACCATAGCAAGCGAGATGCCGGTCGAGCCTGAAGTACCCTCGAAAATACGCGAGCCAGTATGGGGATGGAGGAGACCTGGCGCTCTGCATCGTCAATCACTAGAGTCCGTCGTTTTTCAGACGATACGACTACTTAGAGAAAGCATTCAACGCACTACACGGCGACCCGATCTTTGACGCTGCCACCGGGATTCAGATACTACAGATGCAGTTGAGAACGACGTGCCTCCGCTTTTGCGAGGATCTCCACACCCGGTGCGTCCGACAAAGATTGTATGCGCACTAGAGGTGTATTTCCTGCCAACGCGTCAAGGGCATCCCAAGGCACTTGCATGGCTCAACTTACCAATTACACCGACTATTCCGTTGGGTATCTCATCGCTCAGCAGCTCGATTCGAGCTCGAAACTTGGGGGGCAATGCGGCGTCGCCGGCGCTCAAAGTACTGGACGACGGCGGAGGATGATATTGAGAGTGACATTCCGAGTACGATTCCAAGGATTAGCGGACGGGTAGCCCGGAGTCGAGGCAAGAAATCGAGGAACATGGGCGAACGCAAACCGAGTCGCGGTCACAAGACCACTTGATCAATTGATGTCAGCGTAAGGCGCCACAGGTTGCCCACATGCGCCCACCACCTTCCTCAACTTGATTGACCCTACGTCGATGGCTGAGCCAGAGGAACCGTACTACTTCGGGCGGCTCTCAGGGGGAGAGCTCTACTGGCGCGATCACCAACCGTGGCTCAAGGAGTGTGGCTATATTCTCAGGCCCCGATACCAACCCGACTGGGTCCCCTCTTGGAGAAAAGATCCCAGCAAACTCGCCATTGTTTCCGAGGATGGAATTTCTCTCCAGGTGAGTCTATTTAGTTGGTTGGAAATCTCCTTTTTCAAGCGTCCATTTCCGTTCAGTCCAACCGAATAATGGATGCCATCCGCGTTGAAGACGGCGCGCTTGTTGCTCTCAAACTCATCTCCAAAAGTGCCCATCCGGATGAAGCCAAAATATTCGACTACTTCTCTTCCCCGGAACTGGCCTCTGATCCCCGAAACCACTGTTTGCCTTTGCTGGCGCAATTGTCGCCCCCAGACGACGACGACGCGGTTATATTCGTGATGAAGCTGATGCGGAGGTACGACCGTCCGAGATTTGATACCATTGGCGAAGTGGTGGAATTCTTCCGCCAGATATTCGAGGTGAACGTCGGTCATTCTGGCAGTCGAGTTCTCCTTCGTCTTACCTCGTCGTAGGGTCTGCAGTTCATGCACCACCACCGTGTTGCACATCGGTCATTGCGTTTCCTAAGTTCTTTTGAGGCACGCCGCCGACTCACTCGTCCGTCCCCTAGAGATTGCAACTCGCTCAATATAATGATGGATGGGCAACATCTCTTCCCTGACGGATTCCATCCCCAGAATCCGTCTTATCCACTAGGGCCTCGGACCTTCTGGAAGGCACGCCACTACAGCCGTACGCAGAAACCTGTCAAATATTATTTTATCGACTTCGGCATATCGACCAAGTTCGAGCCCGGTGAAGAAACGTGGGTACACCCTATCGGGGGTGGTGACGACACGGTACCCGAGTTCCCGGCTCGTGCGGCGTTGCGGGTCGAGGCAACAACGTCGTTCGAGAAATTAGATGCATTCCCCACCGACATTTATTATTTGGGTAACCTAATCCGCCTAGAATTTTTAGAGGTTCGTGCACGCTTACTGGTATTCTACTCTGGGCCGCAATCACTTGCTAATATAAATCTCCATGTCCGCAGGGAGCGCCGAAACTGAACTTTACCGCCAAGTTGGGGTTTGACTTTATGAGGCCCCTCGTCTCAGATATGGTTCAAACTGACCCGGCAAAACGTCCGACAATCGACGAGGTGGTGGCCCGTTTTGACGAGATTCGGGGCCGCTTGAGCGGGTGGAAACTGCGCTCTCGAGTCATCAAAAAGGGCGAGTCCACTCCCCGACATCTGGGCCGGATCGCGAGACATTGGGTCCGTCGGGTCGGGTTTATAGTTACGCGAGTCCCTGCGATACCTACTCCGATACGTTGATGATTTTATTTTGTCTTGTAAATAGCACATTCTTTCTATCTATGGTCTGGTGGTCCCCGACCTTGTCGAAAACAAGGATTCAGGTCGACGCTATCAATCTACCTCGCTTTGATTCGTCTTGGTATAGTACCCTCATTTGTCTTCGTCTGGCAACCCGTTGTTTTCTCGGATGCCCCAGGATAAGGCATTATGGAGCCCTGGTGTCTGAAGAAACAGCAGCGGCGGCCGGGACAAGGGAGTTGACCCGATAAAAGGCCTCGTTGAACTTTTCGGGGACAACCACCAAACCCCAGTGTCTGACGATGTCCGCTGCGAACCAGTTTCCAGTTTGAGCTGCCTTTACTATTGCGCCTATCGTTCAACATTAAACAGGTTCCCAGGGGACTCAGCAAACTACGACAAGGTCAAACTGCGCGAAGTAATCTTGAATTATATGGGATGCATGCAGACGATGTACATGATGGCCAAGAAGGTCTTTCTTTCTGAGTTTTTTTTTTGGCGGCTGCAGCCTGCTGCAGCTTCAGCTGATACATACGCAGCTAAGCTTGGCGTCGCGGTACCGGACGACATTATGGACACGGACTCGGACGAGGTCGACGCGTTCTCGTTTGATGGCATCACGCGACCCCGTGACCGCGACTCGGCTTGCGCTTTCCCATGTTCCTCGATTTCCTGCCTCGACTACCACGGGTCACCTGTCCACTAATCCTCGGAATCGATCTCAATATCATTCTCCGCCGTTGTCCAGTACTTTTGAGCGCCGCCGACGCCGCTCGTATTAGTGATGTACAGGGCCCGGCCTGGCCTGGATACCCGGGCTTGGGCCTGGCTTGAGTGGGCTTGGGCTTGAGATTCTCCAGGCCCGAGCCCAAGCCCGCCGAAGCCCAAGCCAAGCCCGAAGCCCGGGCCTGAGCCCGGGCCTGGCAGGGTAGCGTCACGGAAATATTTACATGCACCAGAACAATGTTGCAACGCAACAAAATTGATGGGTAAGCTTTCAAAGTTGTTTTGGTCCTACCTCCACACTCACCGTCGATATTTTGAAGCAATTTAACCGCCGACTTCCGCTTTTGGACATTACGGTTGAGTTTCAACCCATTTTATATGTTTGTAATTGCAATGTTGAGTGCTGAGGACATTTCTCCATTGACTATGGTGATTGTGAGTTACAACTTGACCTTTTTAACTGGCTCAGTCGACTGTAAATCTCACCTATATAGGTGGTACTCAGGCCCGGGCTTGAGCCCTGGGCTTGGGCTTGAAATCCTCGAAGCCCAAGCCCGAGGCCCGCTCAAGCCCGCCGTTGGGCCTGGCCTGGCTCGGGCTTCATCGGGCCTGGCTTGGCGGGCTTCGGGCTTGAAGCCGGGCCCTGAGCATCACTAGCTCGTATTGCCCTCTCGCAATCCCAAGCTATCCCAAGTCTCCGAGCTCGAAAGCCGACCAATTGAGCTGCGCGATGAGAAGGAATAGTCAGTGTAATTGGTAAATTGTGCCATCCAACTTGATGCAAGTGGCTTTGGATGTCATTGACACGTTGGGCAGGAAATACACCGCTGCTGCGCATACAGTCCTTGTCGGACGTGCTGGGTGTGGAGTGATATATCGCGGCCTTCCGGGGAGCCAGAGATCCTCGCAAAAGCGGATAATGTCTTGCCAAACTCCTCGCTCCCGGTCCGGGGATGTTTTGCTGAATATTCAACCTCCAATATCAGATCGTCGGGCTCGAGCCTCGAGGGGCCGGGAAAGCAAGGGGATTCTAGATCCAGGAAGACGATTCCCAACACCCCTTTGTAGAATCAGAGTTCATCACAGTGGTTCTATTCTCACCTTTGGCACTTGCAATTGCGCAACTCTCGGTCGGCTCGGGATTGGCGTCTATTGGCGTGTTTACTTCGGCTCTCTCGGTACAACCTCACATCCATCTGGCTGCCTCGACTTCTGGTCAAGATGGGAAACCTGCTGGGAAAGCCATCGGAATCGCCGCATACAGTGAATATAATTTCCCCCGGAACAGCGCCGAGGGTACGCTAAATCGGTACAACTCAACTCCCGCAGCTCAATTTGGGAATGTCTGTACACTCGGTTGATAATCAACTGCCGTCGGCGAACGCCATACGCACGCACGGGCGAGACTTCCACGGCATGCGATGCCTCTTTGTTTCCCTGTGGACACACAGGTGCCGACCAGGGGCGCGAAGGACTTCAACTCGCCCTGATAATCATCTTTTCAACTTCAACATCCTCGAGCGAAACCACTTGTTTCGCTCACCACACACGTGCACGACGCAGTATTGGTAGAAAAGGTGTTCAAAGGTTCGTGTATCTCTTCAAGCGGTTGTTGTGGTGTACTACTCGCCAGCACAAAGACCTATGGCGGAACAGGAAACCGTGGTTCGAGTTTTCGATGCCCCCTCCGATTTTCGGGACCCCGGCAACATGGGAGAGGGAAGCAAGGCACATAGAAGGAAAAACCGAATGACTCCGCCGCGCTTCCTAACTTCCTGCCGATGTTTCCTCGCTGACACCTCCAATGCAAGGAACTAACAACTCCACCTCCATCACGCTTTGGCTGTGGCCATTCGCAGGGATTCCTGCAGTATAAGTAGCCTCGCTGCATTCAACCAGAGCCAGTCCCAAATGGCCGCCATCCAGTGCCTCCCAATAGGCTTCACGCACATCACCGACTTCCAAGGCGACGTGCTCGACAGCATCGGCAATGGCAATAGCATAGCGAACAACCGAGTCGTTACCGGCTTTCCCAGGAATGTTCCTACCACGGCGAATCAGCAGGTGAATTAATTCACTCTGCACAATTGTGAACATTAACTAAATGGACTGAATATCATAGTGGTTATTCACCTCCGTCTCCTCCCCCACGAACGACACCTTCCTCGTCATCTCTGCGAACTCCCCCGACCCGTTCCTCTCTTCCGTAGCCACCGGCATGATTCGCTTGACCCAAGCCGCAACCGTGGCGAACCCGGTGAACATCACGGTTGAGTGCCTCACCGTTAGCACCGCCATGTATGCTCCGAGTTCATACACTCGCTCAATGTTTCTTGCTAATTCATGCGCAGTATCCGGGACGCCATCTTCCAATCCGTGCTGACAGCGTGGCCCGCGCAGGAAGGACTTCAGCCGCACCCGGTAAGTAGTATCCCTCCCTGCATCCAGTAACGTGTTTATATTGACTCTTGCGATGTATCTGTTTACTTAGGTGACTTGGGAAGATTTCACGGGTGGCCCGCAGCAGATTTGGTGCACGCGATGCCCGCAGTAGGGTGGTGCACCGGCCAGGCCGTGGTTCGAGCTTGCTTGTAGCAATTCAACTTAGGATACTACATGCTGAGTTTCTACGAATAGTGGCTGTATGATATATCATGATGTGGCTCCGATCGCGAGGTTCCAAAATTCGACGACCCCAAAACCGACTACCAATATAGATAGCGAGAAAAATAATATCCTGGCCAGCCGGCCAACTACATCGACAGGGTCGTCCATAACGTTGGCTGGTATAGGGAGGCCGGCCTCAGCCGCGGTTTCCTGATTTTACGGTTGAATGTGTTAGCGGGACACCAGACTCGGAAGCCAGACTTAAACTCACAAAGATCTCCTTGGTCGCCACGTACACCTCCTGAAAGCGTCTCATGTCTTCCAAGATTTCTTTGCGCAACCAGGCCTCGAACTCCTTGTAGCCTTCGTCGAGTCTCCTGGGAACAGGTTTAACAGTGTGGCAAGATAGGCGCGACAGAGGACAGCTCACTCAACATACAACTTTCGAAGTTGCTCCGCTTCTTTCGGCGAGATGGTCTTGTTGTCCTTCGCGTTCACCTCCTGCATGCATCTCATTTCTTCCAACATCTCTTTGCGCAGCTTGGCCTCGAGCTCCTTGCAGCCTTCGGCGAGTACCCTGGGAACATGTTCAACAGTGTGGCAAGATAGGCGCGACAGTATGCTCACTCAACATACAACTCTCGAAACTCTTTCGCTTCTTTCGGCGAGATGGTCTTGCTGTCCTTCGCGTTCATGGCGTCTATCGCGGCCTGGAGAAAGTCGTCGTCCTGGTTTATAGAGGAGGAGGAGGGCATCGTCGAGAAGCTGGGGACTCAACATTTGGTGGTTGTCGAGTCCGAAAATCCCAACGCGCCTTTTATTGGGACGAGTGGCACCCACCCTTGTCCTGGCCGCTATTGTTCCTTCAAACAAGAACAACAAGGCTCCGTAATGCCTTATCCTATAGTGCATCCGAGAAAACAAGGGAATCCCAGACGAAGACAAATCAGGGTATTATTCCAAGAGGTAGATTTGAATAGTGTTGCCCCAATCGATCCTTGTTTTCGACAAGGTAGAAAACAAGGGAATCCATGGTCAAGAGGAACACAAAAGGAGCCTTGTGCCATTTTCAAGATAGAATAAGGTAATGTCTGTATTGAGGATTGTGGACCGTGGGCGCATGTGGGTACTTACTTGATCTGTGGCGTCCAAGTTGTACCCTGTAGCTGACTAGATGTTGAAGTGATTACAGGCATTGCAGTCTTCGAGTTGAACTCAGGAGAAAAAGGCAGCGTCCCTCCAGTTCCTCAGGCTCGGACTCCCTCCACACGAAGATAAGAGAAGAGTTGGAGGTGTTGAATTCCCGGTAGAGTGCGCCGAGCTTGAGCGGCTCTTAGCCCAGATCAACGGCGAAGAAACCCAAGAATCGAGATTGAGCGGGACATGCATGAGCGTCAAGTCGGAAGGCAAGTTGAAGGTGACGAACGCCGAGTTGCCGGACCGGGACTTTGCCGGCCGCTCTGGAGTCCCACCTTGCCCGGATACATCAGCAGAGGTGCGCGTTCAATTTCAATGGCGAGGCCGCCTGGCGATACCACCGAAGACTGGGCGATCCGGTATACCTGACGAGCCCTGATTCTCACTGGGAATCAGATCCTGAGCCTCACGGACCTCGTTACATCTCGTAAGATCAAGTAAGCTGCTGGTGGTGGCTTCCCTCATGGCTCGCTCGCACCAGGAATAACTCGTTAACGAGGAGTTTTCCAAGACAGTATCACCAAAGCGTGCGCATAGCTGGATGCACAAAGGCCGGCAGTGTGAAACAGGATGCGTTTCGTCGACACACGACAGCAGCACGACGAACAAGACCCGATAATATCTCGACCCGTTCTTGCCATCGAAGCAGTTCGCAGTTCGTCGGGGATGCGGGAGGATCTGCTTGCCGCGAGACGCAATAATTTGAATAGCGGTAGGGCGATCGAGATTCGAAGTAGGTCATTTCATTTCCCTACGTGATGGCCGCGAAGAGGGAGGGAAGGAGCAGCCGCCCATGGCCAATGAGACAGTGATCGAAGTGGTTGCTGACGTGAAGAAGGAAGGCCCAAGAGCGAGGAAGGGAACGGAAACCTCCTCGTCGCGCTCGCAGATTTAATAGAAGATCGATTATTTGAAGCGCGTAATCCATAACAGGGCGTTTACATCAAGAGCGCGTACGAGATGAGGCCAACGACGGACGCGGCGGCGGCGCCCAGGCGGCCCGCGTTGAGCTCCGTGGCGCCACTTGGTGAGCTTGTCGGCGCTGCGGCTAGGGAAAGAGCGGGGTCAGCAACGGACGTGCGGGTGAAAGAGGAGAAGAGATAAATGCATGCAAAGCGCGCCAAGGAAGACTCGAAGAAGAAGGAAGGAAGAAAGGAAGGACGCACATCCGTTGGGGCATCCCGACGCAAGGAGCCCCTTGACGTCCGACGAGCTGAGCTTGCAGGTCGTCGTCGCGCAGGTCGTCAGGCTCGTGGTGTACACGGAGGACTGGCAGAGGCAGGTCGTGTTGCTTCTGAGTAAGATGAATGAAGAAAAAAAGTGCAAAGACGATTGGTTAGCGGGGATCGTCGTCTCGGGGAAGGAGCAAGGAGGGGCTGCGCACATATCGCATTTACTGTCGGTGACGGCGTTGGTGGAGCAGTTGAGCGTGCAGAGCTGCGAGTCGCTGAGTCCGCTGCTGTCCGCAGGTGCCGCGAACGCCACATTGACGCCGGCGATGAGGAGGCCCGTGGCGATGGTCGTGAGTGAGAAGCGCATTATGTGTATAGTCGATTTGGAGAAGAGCAAGGCAAAGCAAAAGAGCAAGGGTGAAGGAAAAGTGCGCCGGGCGAAGAAGAAGAAGGGGGAAAAGTGGAATGAAAGGTGCAAATGGCTTGGCTTCCACTTTTATATGTAGTCCATGGCTGATGGTGATGACTACGGCGACGGCGTTTCCGGACTTTGGGACGGGCCTGTCTCATTCAATTGTTCGGCGTTGAAGTGCTCGGACCTGGCGTATAAAGGATGGAAGGCCCTGGCTCCGGGTTGTAGCAGCTCGTTGTAAGGGGTTGGACGGGATAGCGAGGGGATCCGAGCGTGGTAACTATCTTGCGCCAATTGTCGAGATGCTACGTTGTAGAGATACACAAGCCTTGGCGCGGAATCAAATCGAAAAAACACGAGTGTTCACAGCTACGAAGTACAGAGATTCAGCAATACAAAATGGGAGCCACGCCCTAGCGGCCTACCTGAGAATCTAGTCCGTATCCCGTTGCTCCCTCAACTCCTCCCAAGCCGGCAGCTCAAATATCACGGGTAGATGCTGCCACACCTCCTCCCGTCCCGCCTGATGCTGCGTCTGCGCCTGCGCCACACACTCCCCGCACACATTCATCGCCGGCCACTTTACATACGCCTTGAGCGGATTTGGCGCCCTCGCCGCCTCGAGCGCACGCCACTCCTTCTGCGGCCCGCGCGCGATCGTACACTGCGGCGGCGTCAAACAAGTGGGTGCGGGCCGGAACGCGAAGAGGAACGAGTGCGAGAGGGACATCTCCGCCCAGCGGAGGCGCTCGCGGCCCACGAGGCACACGGCCTTTTCGCGCCACCCGATGTCCGTCTCGGGGTGGTCCGCGACGATGCGCGTGAGCCCCATGCGAGCGACGCAGTAGTACGCGTACGGCAGCAGCTCGCGCAGGCGGCACTCCTGCGCGAGGCGCACGGCGCGCATGAGGTCGTCGGATTTGTAGTGCCGCCGGTTCGGCGACGAGATCATGGCGGTGTATTCAGGGAAGGTGGCGGGGAACTTGGCGCGCAGGAGCGCGATGCAGCGCGTGCGGAGGGAGAGGACCATGTATTTCGTGCTGAGGCGGAGCATGCCCGAGAGCCAGGAGAGGAGCTCGCCGAGGTCGTCTGGGGGGGTGTCAAAGTGACTATAGGGTGTGTATTAGATCTGGAAAGTGTAAATGAAACGATAAATACACACGAGGGATTGTATATTCCCTTCAGCAGGGCGACGAAATCGTCAGCATCGTCGTGCAGCTGCACCACATGGCAGCCTTCTATCATCTCCTGCCCTTTTGTCCCCGGTGGCGGTTGTGGGATCGTAAACAGCCCAGCAAAGACCTCGGAATGGGTCGAGAGCACAGTTTGGTGCACCCTGAACATCAGGGCGCCGACGATGATGACTATGGAGCCGTCGTGGAACCAGAAGTCTTGGTATCGTGTCGCATCCGAGATATGCTTCCTGACGATTCTGGAGGCCGGTGTCGTTGTGGTAGACAGAGGCTTGATTTCAGCCGACAGAGGCTTGATTTCTGGTACTTGGCTCAGGCGATGAGAGCTCATGTGGACGAGATAAAACAGGGACTACTATCGCAAGGATGAGGGGGCGGTGGGGAAGAGTTATTGAGGGTAGAAGCCAAGTAGAAGCAGTGGCGTTGAGCCGGCGGTCGCTGCACCTCTGCCGACATTTTGAGTGTATTCGGGCAAGGTGAGAGCGGCCGGCAAAGTCCGGATCCGGCAACTCGGCGTTCCCAGCCTTCCACCTTGCCTTCCAACTTGACGCTCATACATGCCCCGCTCAGTCTCAATCCCTGGGTTTTTCGCGGTAGTTCTGGGAGAAGGATGAGCCGCTCAACTTGCTCGACTACTCGAGTATAGCGGGAATTCAACGGCCTCTTCTCTTGCTCTTCTCGTAATTACTATTTTCGCGAAGGAACTGGAGGCTCGGGGACGCCTTTTTCTCCTCAGTTCCAATTGGAAGACCGCAATCCCTGTAATTACTTCAACGTCTGAGTCAGCTACAGGGTACAACTTGGACGCCACAGGTCAAGTACGGTCACCCACACGCGCCCACCATCTGCACTGGCTGGATCCTCAATACAGACATTATGTTGACCTTATTCTGTCTTGGAAATAGCACAAGGCTCTTTTTATGTTCTTCTTGACCATGGATTCCATTGTTTTCTACCTTGTCGAAAACAAGGATTGATTCAGAGGCAACACTATTCAAATCTACCTCACTTGGAATAGTAAGTACCTTCATTTGTCTTCGTCTGGCATTCCCTTGTATTCGGATGCACTATAGGATAAGGCATTATGGAGCCTTGTTGTTGTTCTTGTTTGAAGGAACAATAGCGGCCAGGACAAGAGTAGGTGCTGCTAGTCTCAATAAAAGGCCTCGTTGAACTCTTCAGGGCCCACAACCACAATATTCCAAGCCCACATGTACAGCTTCTGGACAAAGATCATGCCAGGCTCCTCCTCGGCAAACCAGGACAACTTTCCCCAGGCTGAAATAGACGCCATGAACGCGAAGGACAGCAAGACCATCTCGCCGAAAGAAGCAAAAAAGTATCGAGAGTTGTATGTTGAGTGAGTATACGGTCGCGCCTGTCTTGCACACTGTTAAACATGCTCTTAGGGGACTCGCCCAAGGCTACACGAAGCTCGAGGCCAAAATCTTGGAAGAAATGAGATGCATGCAGGAGGTGAACGCGTTGGACAGCAAGACCATCTCGCCGAAAGAAGCGGAGCAACTTCGAAAGTTGTATGCCGAGTGAGCTGTCCTTTGATACATACTGTTGTGCCTATCTTGCCACACTGTTAAACCTGTTCCCAGGCGACTCGACAAAGGCTACAAGGAGCTCGAGGCCAAGTTGCGCAAAGAAATCTTGGAAGATATGAGACGCTTTCAGGAGGTGTACGTGGCGGCCAAGAAGATGTTTGTGAGTTTTTTGGCTTCTGAGTCTGGTGTTCCGCTAACACATTCAACCGTAAAATCAGGAAGTCATGGCTAAGGCTGGCCTCCCAGTACCAGCCAACATTATGGATGACCCTGTCGAGGAAGAAGAGGTTGAGGTGTTGGAGATTCATAACGTTGAGATACCAGGGAAAGAGGTCGAGGAAGAAGAGGTCAAGGAAGAAGAGGTTGAGGTGTTGGAGTCTCATATTGAGATGCCAGGGAAGAGTTCTGCCTAATTGACCCCGGGCCGGTTTGGATATCTCGCCTGGGATACTAGACACCGTGAACTATGAGTCTTTTTTCCGTTGTCGCGAGAAAAAGTTGGACCTTGGATGTTAAACCGAGAGGTTATAAGTATCAATAGCCCAGGGGGTGACGCGACGTGAATTCCGGCACGATTGAAAACAGAGGCTTGGGCTAGGGGGGATCCGGTGGCTGGTTCGCGGAGGTTGTTACTGAGGCAAAGAACGAGGATGGCGAGGACGCTGTGCGATGTGATTGAGGTATAATAACGCGGAGCAAGTAGTATACTTACTTGCGCAACTTGGGGACCTTGTGTCCTATCACAAGCCCCTTGCACCTCTGTGGTGGTACCATTCCAGGAGGCGTAGAAGCTCCGCCAGTCATCCGCGGCCATTGTCCAGAAAGGGAGCGGACACGTTCTTCCCGGACATCGAGATTGGGGCAGAAGGGCGTTGTTGTTGCTGGGACCACCGAGTTGAGGATGTTCAAGCTCCTGAGAAGGGGTGAGGCAATCGCGTTGGGGATCATGTGTTCAGGGTCATATGGGGAGAGCGCTATACATCGACTGCGGTCTGGGATTTGGCGAAGAGGGATTATGCGGTGCAGCGGAGGACGCTGTGGACGAGGAGATATATATTTCGCATACAGAGCGCAAGCTCCAGTTCGAGGTGAGGAGCTGCGCAAAGATCGTTGGGAGAGAGGATGACAATTGGCGACTTGGAGGCGGATTGGGAGGAGGGAGAGTGCAGGAGAGAAAGTTGGACTCGAGAGCCGGACGAACGCCGAAGCCTCAGTCGGCCGAAGATCCCGAAGATGCCGAAGGCGCAAACGCGGTCATGTGATGTGACCCTTCGATGCGGAAGCAAAACATGCCGCCCAAAATAATCACCCCCCCCATCACCACACCCCCGCCCTCTTCCAATCCCCTCTACCCCGCAGCGTCGCAGCTGCCAAAGCTGCATACCGATCCCGCACGACGTCCCTCTGGACCACCGCTTGGAAGTCTTCCCCACGATACGAAAAATACTGCCAACTGGACAAACACGCCACCGTCCATTCCATCCATAAACCCCTTATCAACCTCTCACGCCGAAACTCCAGTCTCATTGTTCAACTACGCTCCCGTGTCGTTGGGTTGAACGCTTGGCTCCACAAAATCCGACGCGCCGAATCCCCACTCTGCCCGACATGTCACCGCCGCGAAGATGTCCCCCACTTTATCTTCTTCTGCTCTCGATTCGCTCACCACCGCGCCCTCCTCACCGCAGCCCTTGGCCGAAAGGCCACATCCCTCGGCTACCTCCTCACCAACGAAAAAGGAATACGATACCTTCTCCGCTACATACACGCCACGAACCGCCTGCCCGCTTTCCGCGACGAAGTCCCCCCAGAACCAGACACTTAGATACTCTACTCATCCCCTCGGCGCCCCCCATCCCAACTTACCCACAATATCTCTACACGTCTCCCACCCTTACTCCGCATTCCCCCCTTCCTCCAATTATCTCGCTCTGACATACACTTTACTTATTGAACCACCTAACCCCCCTGCACGCATACCACCCCGGCACACTAATTTTCTGTTTATTTGCAGTACCCTCGGACCTCCTTCGCGCGTCGAGTCAAGCTGCCCCCGAGTGCCTCCGCAACCACCTTGTGCGTCAGAGCACGCTCCGCACTCGTATCGCCCGCCCCGTTGGTCCCTCCCCGAAGTCGCCCGCCCCGCCCTGCTCACTCGTGTGCCGTCCGGAAACCGGTCGACATGCGGCTTGGGTTGCATCGCTGCACCTAGGCATTATATTAGTTGTCCATAGCATTTACCGTGTACCATAGTCGCTTACAGCGACTCGAGCACGATAATGGAAATCATCATCATGATGTGACCCTCGCTCACGGCTCGATTGCTCCATCCTTCTGTCGTTAATCGCGACACCCCAAAAATCCGCCGCAAATAAACTGTGCGGACACATCAATTGCCACTTCAAACGGAAGAAACCCTAAACTGCGAAAAGCTCATTCTACTTTCTTTGCACACCTCCAACTTTGCGATCATTTCGCAGGACCCACTAGGACCCATGCAGAAGCACCCCCGCTCCACGCCCCCCGACTGCCCCATCCCCATTCCTTGGATGGATGGGTCGGAACTCGGTAACACCTACGCCTATTCCCGCCGCCTCCCTCCAACTGGCGAGACGTTACACCCACCATGAAGCGGTAAATACCCGATTCCCTCGGGTCCTGCCTGCCCTGGTCAGGGGGCCAATCGATACAGACAGTATCTCCATGAGATGAAGTGAGGACTTATGCTGCGTGTAGATTGTGATTTGAAACCCGCTCGGGGTAGACGACTTTGACTCGAGTACTTACTTGCTATAATTCTTCCATTCAAGTTTCATTGCAACCTCCGAGTCCGGACGTTCGCGATCTTACGGTACGGCTTGACGCCGCCCTCTGCGTGTCAGCCCGGCATCTTCCCCATCCATATACTTAAGTAGATACAGGCACTGTGTGTACCCATTCGTTCACTTGTCTACCCCGGCCCAAGGGTACGTCGGCGCTACTGCCGGGGGGCGCATCATCATCGGGAGTGTCTGGGATGCACTTACTAAATAACGGGGTTTTAAGCTTAGGTTCCCGCCTCGCCTCAGTTGTAGCTGTATGACCGATCGCCGCCTCCGTCTTCGTCTTCCCCATGCATACGTAAATCCAGGCACCGTATGCACCGATTCGTTCGCCGGTGTAATGTATCCCGGCGCAAGGGTACGTCAAGACTAGTGCCGGCGGGGGGCGCATCATTGGGAGTGTCGGAGATGGATGGCCCGGGATTTGAAGGTGGTGGTGTTTCCCGACGGGTTCGCATTGCAGCACCTGCCAGTCATATCACGGGATAAGTCTCCTGAGCAATGCGTTCCCCGCGCGGGTGGCGCTGGCCACGCGTGCATACTGTTCGAGCTGTCCCGGGACACACTGCACTCGCACTAGTGAGAAACATACTTAACTTACTGCCGCTCCTGGGCGGCGGACTCGGGGATCTGTATCATGTCGCGCACCCTCGCGCATCGTCTCTTCTGTCATATTCTGCCATGAAAGAGCTACTTACAGCAGTTAACGTGGCGTTGAAGTCGTCGGGGAAATTTTGAATCATTTACCGGCGCTGAATCCAGATTTTTCGAACTATGTAGGTATCCCAAGCTCCAATAATCTGGCTTCACGCTTCTCAGAACAACAAAACAAGCGCACGCAACATGCTCATGGTTGCCGTCCAACGCGATGAAAGGAAATTGAGTATGATGTGAAAGAGAACCGCGGGAAATCGGACATCTCGGGGTTGAAGCGTCGTTGGATTTGAATCGATTCTTCGGTTGAATCTCGTACGCCTGTACTTATGTGCACCCAGCCTCCTAGGAGTATCAGCCCGTACCTACTTACAATGAATTACACTGGATGGAGGAATTCCAGTTCGAACTGCACAGATTCAAGTTTCAACCGCGGAAGGATTGGCCCCCTTGGTAAGGATATACGTAGGAGGATTACAGTATAGTCTAGGGGTTTGAACAACATATGGGCTCACTGTGTGTCGTCCTTTCATACCTCGGCGGACGGCGTGCTACGATCCAAAGCAGCCATGTTCAATTTTGTTCCGTGGGGAAAGTTCCTGTTTCAATCACATAAATGGCTCGGCGCGCGCCGTTCGAGCTGTCCGACACTATTGAACTAGTGAGAAACGTACTATTGACAGACTTGGATCTGTGAAAAAAACAGTCATGTCGCGCGCCCCCGGGCATCAAATATAACGATTACAGTGAGTAAAGTCAACCAATTCCTTCGTGGAACCGGGTTGCCCGAGAGAAAAAACCCCTACCAAGATAGTGATGCCCACCCCGCCAACAGAAATCAACCAAGTATGGACGAGGAAAAGTTGAGGGAAAGTGAACCGTGGGAACTTGAACCCCGGACATCTACGGGTTCAGGTTTCTCGTTCGATTCGGTGGAGTCGTTCGATTCGGATTCATCTGCTTGATATAGTGGTTTCGGCTTATGGCCTGACCTGTACACGGGAATTAGGACGCGTATAGAGGGATGTTCAACCCAGTCAAAACAGGTTTCGAGAATCGAGTCGATTTGGACGGAAGAAATTCCAAAGAAATTCCATATTCTCTAACAGGTATTTTCGTGCAGTTCGACGAGAGTTCAATCTATGACTCGCTCAAATTCCCGAGTATCCGCTCCTTATTGTCTCGCGAGCCCCAGTCGGACTACGGGACCGACGACCGGTATATCACTGTTTGCCGGCGCCTCTCATCACCCTTTCTCCTTGCCTCTCGCCACAATCGTCCTTGCCACCGACGTTCATGCCCCGCCGCGATGTTGCGCATTCTAGATCGCATCCATGAACGCGCCTCCCCCTTCACCTGGTCTGTACATCCATCCCCGTCGATCTTACCTCATTCATTCATATCTACGTACCACTCAGCTCGTGGACGACCGCCTCACCGACTCAAATCTGGCACCGGCTCCCAAACCTCCCCCCCGAAATCTGGCTCGAGATCTTCCAATGGTGCACCTACCTCCACCACTCCACCACCATCGAGCCGCTCCCGCCCTTCACGTTAGCGCACACGCCCGTGCGCACGCACGCGCTGGGCGCGAACACGCCGATTCTCTCGATGCGTACGAAATGCGCGCTGGTGCGCGTGAATAGGGCGTGGCGCCGCGTGGCACTGCCGCTGCTCTACCAGCACGTCGTCGTGCGCAGCCCCGCGCGCGCGGCGGCCATTTTGCACGTCCTGCGCGACTCCTCCTTCTCCGGTGGCAATGCGAATTACGGGTACGGGCTGTGGACGCGGCATATCGAGCTCTTCACGCACGCACGCGGCGCCACCGATATCCGCTTTCTCCAGACCGTGTTCCGCATCCTGCAGTACTGCCCCCGGCTCCGCATGCTCAGCGCGACCTGGCGCGTCGTCGTCCCGCGCGAGTTCCTCGATGCCGTGTCAAGACTGTACGGGTCTAGTCTGCAGGGGCTGTACTGGGACGAGCAGCGACACGCGTTGGACAAGACGCACGCCGGGCTCGGGTTCCTCGCGTCCTTCCAGTCGCTGCGCGTGCTTGACCTGCGGCAGTTCGTCGGGGACGACAGCCACCTCCTGAGTCGCGCAGCGGGCTCGGAAGCGGCGCCGATCCTCCCCCGCCTGACGCACATCATCCTCTCGACTCAGGGCAACAACATCGCCGTCGCCGCCGCGCTGCGACTCCCCGCGCTGCACACCCTCACGCTGCAGAGCTTCGTCGCGCACCCCATTCGGACCGACCTGATAACGGCGCTGCTTACCGTCCACGGGCGCGCGCTCACGACCGTGTGCCTCCCCACGCCCACGGGCGGCGGCAGTGGCGGTGCGGAGAACGAGTCTTTCGCGCAGCAGCCGCGCACGCCCGCGCAGCACGTCCCCCCCGCGCTTTTCCTCCGCCCCCCCACCGCGTGCCCCGCGCTCGATACCATCGCCTTTGGCGCCAACTCGCCGCCCATCACCGCCCCCTCCGATGAGTCCGAGTCCGCGTCCGAGGGGGGTGGGGAGCCACACCCGGCGCTGCGGCGCATCGCGCTCCTCGGCGTGCGCGCGGACGCACTGTACCCGAGCAAGGGCCCGAACGAGACGCAGGGGCACCTGCGCTCCTTCACGCGCGCGGCGTACCCGCGGCTCGAGACCGTGCGCACCGCGGGGTTCCTCGTCGATGCGGACGCGGATAGTTTGGTGAGGGATGTGTTTATCTATTGGGGGGAGAGGTTTGAGCGCGATGGGGTGGATTTTCAGGATGGGGAGGGGGTGGTGTGGATGTATGGGGAGGGGTGATCGATGACGAGGAGGGGAAGGGGGAGACGAAGACTGTGGACGGACTTGAGGTGCGTTGAGAGACGCTCAGTATTGCAATTGTATTTCTCTTCACTTTTAGCTATGATACTTAGACCGCCCACGATTAGTGTATTCTATTCTTTTATCTTATCTTATCCGTGCCATCATTTGATGGTAAATTCGTCCGCGCTGAACAACAAGTTGCTTTAATTCGCGTTCTTCTTGAGCAATACTTTCAAGGCCGTTGAACTCTACTGACCCTCATTGCAGTGACCGCCCGATTCGTGCTGCCTTGACTGAACGAGCTGAACTTGATGCCAAATTCAACCCGCGCTCAACTTGGATTCGTGTTCTCCTGGAGGAGGGCAACTTGCTTTTCAAGGCCGTTGTACTGTGTTAAAGTCTACCATAGTGCTGGCCGCTCGGCTTGCACTGCATAGACGCGCTTGGGCTACGACATCACATTTGATGGGAAATCCACCCGACGCTCAACTGCGACTTCTGGTTCTTCTGGAGCAGTTTTTTCAAGGTCGTTGTACTTTACCAACGTCTACCACAGTGCCGGCCACCCGATTCGCACGACTTCAAATAACATCACATTCGATGCCTAACTTGAATTTCAGCCCGCGCTCGACTCGGATTCGTGTTCTTCTGGAGCAGCACTTTCAGGGCCGTTGTACTTTACTGACGTCTACCACAGTGCCGACCACCCGACTTGATCTGTACTACCTCAAATGAACCCCGAACTGGCGATGATATAATTAGCTCGTGGTGCGTTTCGCTATCGTCCCCACCCCAGGATCTTATCGTTATATTTCCCGGCCTTCGTTTTTGGCTCCTACATAGCTGAGTACTCATGCCGCCCCAGCTAGTCTACTCCCTCCCTCCTTGTTTCATGTTATCACACTCCTTTGATCGCAAATTCAACCGACGCTCAACTGGCATTCGTGGTCTTCTGAAGCAGTATTTTCCCGGCCGTTGTCCCATACTGACGTCTACCATAGCGCCGACCACCCGACTCAATCCGTCCCACCTCAAATGAACTCGGACAGACGCGACGTGCTTCTTCAACTTCAAACGCAATGGCACCGTGTCCAGTGTTTCACGAGGGCAGCAGCGTCGCAATATATGCCGCTAGGTTCCAGGCCCCGGCTATGCTATACTGACTTGTCGCTGACTGCTCCATTGCATCGGTTAATATCATTGTGAGGTCATCATTTCGAACGCAATTTTCTCTTTTATTCACGCATTTATTATTTCCAAGTTCCCCGCGTCCTTCAGTGCGCCCATTACGGAGTACATCGCCGGACAAATGTGCCGACTCTCGCAGCGTCTATTTAGTGTGCCCCGGTCCGATGTGCGAACAACTGAGGATCACGGTTCACCGCAGGAACGCCGGAAAGGAGCTGCCTGCCTGCCTGCCACCTTTGGACCCCAGGACTGAATGATGATTCGGAATACGCGCGCAGGCTACGCTACTATCCTTCTGCCGTTATCGCATAGCGCATACCATCTGTCGAAAATTGGCAGCAGTGGTCTACCACCACTGTCAGGACCAGGCACTGGCAGGCGCGGGCCCCACCAACCAACGGCACGGTATTAATATTCTTTCGTTCTTTCCATCGTCCAAGCAAAAGTAAGCTCTGCCGTCCATCCATCCATCCATCCATCCAGTACTTTATCTTTCTTCCCAGAACCCCAGCAAGCATGTGGTTCCGAGTCACCCAGAATACTACTCCTTCTACAGACTCCCAAGAACGCGGAAATTTAGTACGAGGATGTCGGAGGCAGTAGCGCGTAATGGAGACGCATCTGCCTACCCATATCCGTACAATAAATGACGGTAGTGGCGGGTGGGTTCCGCTTGGCTCGGGACGGCGGTTAATGCCAGAGATTAACCGACCAACCAGCGCTGTTATTACAGTAAATCGGGGGTGTTTACCGGCAGCAGCAGAATTCAGTCGCCCAGTTCGCGGCAGGATCCACGAGCGGCAGGACCGGGAAGAACGATGTTTCCGTCGTACCGAGAGAAAGGAAAAAGTTCATAATCAGCTGGATCCCAATCATGCGTTGAGTTTGAACAAGTCCGTAAGGCGTTCCATAGAAATACCGACCGACCGACCAACTGACCACCCACGCCAGCTCTATTACATGGAACCACTGCCAGCCGTTTTAATCTAACAATCGGCGGTGACCACCAAAAATAAATGAACCAGAGGGTTTAGGTTTATTCCGGACTCCAGCGATCTTCGAAGGGTGCGGTCCCGTTAACTTGGCTTGGACTTGGAGCCAGGTGATTACTTACAAACAGTACGTCCAGACCCTCTCGCCGATCTGCAGTGTTTAATTCATCACTGGGAATGGCAGCAGGTCGACAGTCCCTGTCAGGACGGCTCGGGCCTGGCTGCCTGATACGATTTCCCTCACTCATCCAGTGGCTGGCACCAGGCCCGACGACGACGACGACCGCGACGACGAATTTCGAACGTGTTCAGATTGCAGCAAGTCTAATAGCCTTCGCATGCCGAGCCGTTGCGTCGTAAGTAGTATCGTTATCATACTACGTTAAGGGTCGGGTCGGGCAGGCGCCTTGGTTGGTCGGGTGGGAGCCTTGGCGACGTAGGCGACGTAGGTTATCTGACTTATTTAATATACAACGAGGTTTGGTTGGCAGAATATAATATGACATTCACCATCTGTCGACCCAAACCAACAAGCGGCTTTCCCAAATCCCAACAGCTCCTTTGTCGTTTAGACAATGCCATGCCCGCCCAAGCTACCCGATGCCTGCTTCTAGTAGCCGGCGGTCAGACGATTTTATCGCGTTGTGTTGTGAACGTTGTTGTTGGTTGGTAATGCATGAGCTTGGAATGGAATGGAATGTCGCCGCCGTGCCCGAGACAGCCGTTGTTTCAGTGTCGTCCAGCCGACCTTGGTAAGTAGTATCCCTCGACAAAATGTGAGACGACGACGACGACAAGAAGTTGTTGAACCCGAGAGATCACGAAATCCACTCCATTCAGGGACCGGCCCTGAACAGCTTGAGCGCCGTCTCGTCGACGGGGTGCCGTCGAGGCGGGGTCATGGTCTCGAGGTACTCCAGCGGCGCGAGGGCCCCCCCATTGGGGTCGGGATCGGATTCAGGCAGGCTCCGCCCGCGCGTGTGCCTATGCCCGCCACCGCGCATCTCGGCCTGCCGCGGCGCCCCGCGTGGGTCCGACGAGGCGCGGTCGCGGTCAGACAGAGGCTGGCCATTCCACGTTATGGCGCGCGGGGTGTACCGCGGCGAGGGCGTGGAGCGCGAGGATACGGAAGCGGAGGCCGAGACGGAGCCGGAGCCGGCGGGGTCGTACGCGACGTATTGGAGGTGCTGCGCGAACTCGCCGCTATCGCCGCCGCTGTCGTCTGGGTTGAATATGTGGTCTGGACGTCCCTTCACAGAGCGCGCGCTTTTGTATTTTCCGTGTGGGACGTTCAATGCTGGGAAATAGATATTATTATTAGTTCCCGGGTGGTTGGAAAGGGGAGAGAGCGGCGGAGAGGGTGCGTACATGCGAGGGTGGGGTAGTCGTCGATGGAACTCAGCCGGTCGACGGATTCTTCGGTGAAGTAGGCAACTTTGGCGGCCGTTAGACGACGACGACTTCGTGGCCGCGGCGAGCCAGAAAACAAGCGCATGCTTACTGAGGTGCCATTTGCGTTGTCCGCGAGGAGTATCAACGAACGCGGTGTAGGTCTGCTTGATGAGCAGTTCTTGAGTGGCATGTTGGCGATGAGACGGGCTTCGCGAAGAAGTGGCAAGTTCGTCGTTAATTAAAAAGAAGCAACGAGGGAGGTCGCACGCACTACATTCCTCCCGGAAAAACGTAGTGCGAGGTGGGCTTCTCGTGATAGAACAGGAATCCCTATTTTTGCGGCAGATCAGCGAGTGCGTGTGGACGAGCGCCGGAAATATTCTCACCTCGCGGACTCGAGAGGGTCCCCACCGGATGCCTGCGTGGAGCGCGTCAGCGCTGCTGCACGGAGTCTACGGTCAAGTTTACTCACCGTCCGTCCATCGTTCGATACCAACCTAGTCGTCATCAGCACCGCGACGCCGGAGAATCCGGAGCCCAACAACTCACCCCAGTAATCTCAGCGTGCGCACCGCGTTCCTCCCAGACATAAACGGATCCCGGGACAATCAACCCTCTCTCCTCGCTATCGAGCCTTCGCGTGACCATGGGCAGCAGGTTGAGGAGAACGGCGTGGAAGACGATGCGGACGTCTGATGGCGACCTGATTCGGAGGTTGGTGCAGGTCGCGCTCTGCATAGTGGAGGAGTAATCGACGGTCGGCGGTCTAGAGACAGAGTGGAGGGATGGATAGATGAGCGTCAACGGGAAGGGCCGGCTGTGGGCGCGCGGAGGAGGATGGAGAAGGGTGGTGACCTGAGCGGACCTCGTTTTCAGTTCCTTTAATGTTTGACAGACATTTCAATACGTGAGTGCCTTGTTTGCGGGAACGAATGGAGTTGTTGTGAAAGACCGCATTAACCGCAACAATGGTTTTGGATGTCTGGTCCAAATAAAGTTTTAGGGACGGGGTCTTCTTCGGACGAAACGAAACCTCAGGAGATGATCCTTGTCGTTGGGTGAGAGCATTCCAATGTAGGCGATTTGATTCCTTCCAGACGACGTGTGTTTGTGGACGCGGTGTCAGATGTCTGCTCTGCTGATAATCGGTCCGTTTTCTCTTTCTTTTGTGGCGTAGTGCTCCGGAATTATCGGGAATGGCGATGAGGACACGACCCCGAGACAGGTCTGACACAGCTGCTTGCTGATCCATGTTGAACCATCTTGCGGCATCAGACCTACGTTGAATATAGCTGGGTGATTCGCACCAGAGCTCGAGCCTCAGTCTTTACGCGTGGATAAGCTGTCAGAATAATAAAATCGGACGTCGCATAACGACTGCCAGCTTACAGAAATAGCCTCCGTGGTTTGATTAAGGCCCAGGATGCCCGGGGAGGTCGAAAAGAGACTAATTCCTCCGCACGAAATCATCAACCCTATCTTCACGAGGAGATGCACGGGCTTTTGCTGGAGGCGCTCTTACGAACCAGGTCGTAAGCGACTAGTATCCTTGGGCGATCCGTGCTGCCGTTGTATTGTACCTACATCTGGCGTGACGCAGCGCGAAATAAAATACTTGATGATCCGTGTCGCAAAGTCAAGGAGTATATGGACTCCACGCAACTTGTAGGTCCCATGTGGATGTAGTGTGGGACCCCAGTGACCGGTATGCAGACGGCATATGTTTTTTTCACCGCGGCTTGGAGATCTTGTTCCATTTATCACCCAGCGGAAGGTCTGACAGGTTTGATTCGTACAAGACAGGAAATCGGATTGAAGTCTGTCATGAGCAGAAATGTTTTCGTAAGTTCGGAGCAGGTTATCAGACGCATACCTATCCCGACGTCGCCTCCACAATCAAAACATACAGGAGTCCATTAAACGTCGAGGTGTGCAGGGTGAGATTGTAGGACATAGGGTATAACCCAGGCTACGGGAACACGCCCGTGGTTGAGGGGCTTAACGGCGACGAAATGAGATGAGCTTTCGGTGAAACGAGGGTGCTACAGGTGGGTCCTGCCGTACCCAGGTGAGGATTCAACTGGGAGGGACCGTCAACCTGGTGGCGGGTGATGCAGTGATTACCCCATCAAGAAATATCGATCCCTCCAGGCTTCCTTCATCCCCACAATCACTCGCATCCAATGTCAGTCCACTTGTAGCTTGTGGCAGCTCGACGCAACTCGTAATCCAGCTAAAACCCCGTACCAACCGCATCTTTTGCTCCCACATGCACCCACTACAAATTCAACTGAACTTACTTCCGCCGCCGGGCGCTAAGTTTCTGTCTCTCTCCAACTGCTTCGTCACAAAGTACCAGCAAAAATGGAACTCTAGAGACCGCGCGTGTGCCTTAACTATAGCTCGAAGTCGATCCACACATCTGGAGACGCTCAGTGGATACCGCAGCCGTGGACAGCGGGAGGAGAACGCGCCCCAAGATGGCCATCGCATGCGTCTTTCCTTTCTTTAATCTAGTCCATTTAACTTGCACCCCAGACGCCGCGACTCGTCGCAGTTAAGGCGCTCGTCGCGCAGACGACCTCAGGGAAAGCCACAATAAGCTAGTTAAGCATTGACTGATGCTTTCAGAATGCTCTTTGGTCGACAGCTTTACAGGTTCCCCAGCTGATTCACCACCGTTCACCGTGACCTCACGACACCTGCTCTCAATCTCCAGTATTCTCGGACGACAGGGCCTGCACGTTGTCGCGACTGACTGACTGACAAAGCCACCCCCACGGCGCGAGCTGCCGACAGACAGCCAATGCGCAAATCCTGACCAAGGCAGCGCACAGACCGGGTTTACACAGTCGCCGCCGCCCGCGTCAATCACTCGCGGTACCCTCTGTGGTTTAGCCTTTTCAGGCCAGGCGCCTGCGTCACCGACTCTCCCGCCGGTCTGCATGCCGTTTGTTACGGACAAAATGCTTGCGCCGCGGACCCAGGGATGCCGGTACCGAGTCCGAATTCTGCGGCGTTGAGCGTTAACCTTTATGGTCTACCCCAGCTCTGACCGGGATCGCACTTGGAGGTTTTGCATTACCGACGCCAGGACGACGCGATTAAATAATATAAGGGCAGAGACGAGACGTGCTTGGAGTACATGGCCTCTAGTTATTGGATGTATACAAAAATGCGGTGGTGCCGACAAAGTGCGATAGGTATCAGTGCTCTGGCGACTCTAGTGGGGAATAAAATGCTATGTGCGTAGGTAGGACGGGGGGTGGGCGGAGTGCAGGTCATTGCGGTCGTGATGGACGTGGATGGAGATGTGCGGGGTCCAAGTTATAAACACAGCACCGCTCACTTCTTGTGTTTCCGCCGCTTCCCACCTCCGATAACTGCACCAGCCGCATTGACCAGTCGCTTCAGCTCTCCACTGGCCACCATGGCGCGTATCTGCGCTAGTGAGCCCACCGGCTGGCCGCCGATGAGGAGGACAGGCAGCTCGGGGGACTCCGTCAGGCGTGCGAGCATCGGCGCGAGGACCTCGACGTCGTCGCGGACATCGACATCCATGATGAACGGCGGTGGCCGCAGGTTCATGTCGGATAGGATCGCTTTGAGCTCGCGCGTCGCGGGTGAGTAGAGCTGGAAAACGACAGCGGTGAGATTTCGTTCTGCTTTTGTTCTATTTTGGGCAGAATGGCACACCTTTCCATACAATAAGACGGGATTGCGTGCCCATACGTCCTCGACGACGCGTTCGACCTCCTCCATGGCGTGCGGACTGCGCGTGTCGAAATCCAGCACGAGCTCGGGGTCGATGGGGCGGGAAGGATCTACGGCGGAGGGAATGACGTTTTGGGGGAGGCTGGCGAGGAAGCTGGAGACGGCGGCGAGCTCCTGCGCGGGGGTGAGGGATATTTGCTGGCGCCCGGCGTACACTTTCCGGTGTTTCCTCGCCGCTGCCGAACGCAAAGGATCCCGATTCGTTTCGAGGACGATTTGGTCCGCGACCGGGGCATCCACTTTGACTTTATCGTGTCGTAGGTGCGCGGGGGATACAGACATGGGGTAGTGGCTGCAGTAGAAGAACGCGGACAATGATACGACTGCGAGGATGGCGAGGAGGGTGGTGCGGTTTCTGTTCCTCTTTGGATTGAGCCCCGCCATCACGGTGAATGGCAGCGATAGTGACTGGGTGGATCTGTGGTCGGGCTTGCTGCGGAGGGGGGTGCGGCTGGACATATGAGGGATGGCCATGGCGGGGAATTTGAAATGAGCGTGGTGAAAAAGAGTGCGAGGGTTCGGTAAAGGATGCGGTATATCGTGGCGGGCAAGGAAGTCCGAAACGACTCGGAGTAACAAGGACAAATGTTCCGGCGAACATGCTTCCTACCTTCATGTCAGTTTTGCCGATAATCTCTGGCCCTTGCTCCGCCTGTTTCTTGCTTGCTGGCTCTTGCTGAAGTCCTTCATCGGGACGCGCCCGTCCCAAGGAGGCTAATTATTAATTGACAGGATCCGTCAAAAGAAGCCGCGCGCGCAGTTAAAACGCAAATCGCCGTCTCTTATTCGGAATAGAGTCTTTGGCGCTTCTTTCTGAGGCCGTGCTATGGAACTGTCGCTCAAAACTGGACTGGATTTCGTCGAGTTCAACTGGGAATTGGACCCACAAAGGCGCATCGATTTGCCGATTTTGAAACTACCCGCGTTTCATCTGCGTGCCAAGGCCGCAAGGGTTCGGACTGTCCTGAAACGAGAGGTCGCGTCTCACTTGAAACCGTTTTTTTCTGCTGTCGACGACGTGGAAATTCCAGACATCCGCTCCCGCCCATACGTCAAATTCGAGCATCCTGCCAGGCGACGAATCCAATCTCAACGCTGGTTTCCACCGTTTTCTAAGTACCATGACGCGCTCCTTGTCCGCCTGTTTGCAGCCGCCCACCTGCGGCCTATTTTCCGCTTGACAGAGCTAAATCGGCGTGTGTTTCCAGAGATCTGGCAGTATAACAAGAGATTCGCCACCTAATAAGCATCCCGTTCTATTCCAACCGAGTTCCACCAGGTTATAACACCGTCTGTTACGGTGATTATTATCTGCCGTATAATTAGCCTTGAACGATGAACGACATAGACATGAGGGCGAAATTCCCTTCAATTTGCGTTGATAGACTCGCGTCAGCTCTTGAGGAGGTTCGATGTCCTGCTCCGTGCCATACCGACCCGCTGCCAACGCTCGCGCCCAAGAATACTACTGTCTGTGTAGCATGTGTGGTATGGACGCCTTTCGATTCTAGGTGACAGACAAACAGGCGTACTTCTAATTCAAGCGTCATAGGGCGGAAGCCCCCACTGTTCCGGTACGAAATCCTGGAGAGACTTGAGCGTCTGGTCAGCCTTCTCCTCGCCCGAATAGGCAACGTCGAGAAGGTTGACGTCGGGAACCCAGACAACTAACAGGCGAGATTAGACGACGCTGAGATGGGTGAAGGAGGAATGGGGAACATACCAGACATCCCAGCGCGTTTGCCGGCCTGTAGCCCCAACAACGCATCTTCAAATATCAGCCCTTTGCGTCGCTCAGCGAGATGGGCCTCGGTGACACTGGCCGTATCCGCTGGACCGAGGTCACGCCCCAGAATTTCCCTTGCCGCGACAAGGAAGATATCAGGCTCGGGCTTTCCGCGGATAGTCCCCTCCTGGTCGTCCCCGCAAACGATCTTGCCCTCAAAGCAGTCGAATAGTGCGCCGAGATGGCCGGTCTTGAGGTCAAAGTTGCGGCGGCGCGAGGAGGTGGCGACGGCGATAGGGATCTTGTGCGATTTGAGGTGAGAGATGAGTTTCTGCGCGCCAGGGAGGAGGGGGACCGTCGGCCACAGCTTGTCCTGCAGCGCATTCCGTTGCTCGAGGTACGAGTTGACAGTAAGGGGGAGACCCGGGAAGCACGACAGTAAATGAGCGGCGGCCTCGCGTTCGGCTGATGTAGACGATCTCAAAATTCGAGCGGCTTGAAGCTGGGAGAGACTGACGCTTTCCCATGCAGCCTGCTTTTTGTTCCCAACTCATTTCCTTGCCAAAAGGGGCAAGGATGGTGTCTGCGGGTGTCGATGGAGGGCCATGAGCGGTTGAAAGGCCGGCAAGAATCTTATTTACTGGTGACCAGGCTGTAGATGGCCTCCGAGTCGATTAACAGGCCTGCGGCTGCATAAGGGACGAGATTTGGAGCACATTCGGCGCCCACCATCCATGTCAAACAGTACGAACTCGACCGGAGAGGGCATTCTATGAGAGAGAAACCGCAAACGATTCAAGTAAAAGTCCCAGAGTGAAAAGCTTCGATGGCCATCACGATTTTCCATATCGAGCTGTGTTACTGTAACGGTCACTTGTCACGCCCACCTCACCTCAAACCACAATGTGGACGCAGCTAGCAGTGGTCTTGTGCGGCCTTCAGGCCGTTCAGGCGGTCAACGTATACCTTTACCCGCCCCAAACAAATCTGCGGTCGAACCTTGGCCCGCAGGACGCAAGCGCTGCTCTCTCGCGTCACCTTGGACTGGAGATATTTGAAGCCTTCCGGGACACCTCTTTCCTGGACTACATCGAAGAATCTTTTGTCGGACACGGTCCTCATAATGTCCTGTTACTGACTGTCGACGCTGCCGACGCAAAAGGTTCGTTTATAGTCACTCGGGAAATTGGTATCATCTTGACATTTCGTTTTGTCTAGCGATTCACATACCCTCGAATTTGCGCCCTTCCTTCAGACTTTACACTCCGTCGTCTTCCCCGATATCATCCCTCTCATCAGTAATTTCCACATACCTTCACCGTGCATCGCATGCATACACGTCCATTTACTCTGCCGACCCCTCTTCCCAAACCAGCAAAGCATGGTACATCGCAGAACTCGACTCCATCACGTCCTTCTTCGACAATACCCAGGGCGCCTCGTTCGCCGCCGCCGAGCTCTCAGGACTCGCGACCCTCCGCAGCACCCACGGCATCGACAGCGACGAGTACCGCTCGTCCCTGACCGCCACCCGCAAGCTCATCGACCACGCCATCGAGCACAACATCCACATCGCTCTGCTCACATTCTCCCCGCCCCGCCCCGAGGCCAAGGCCAAGCGCGCGGAGCCCTCGCAGGCGCCGTTCCCACGGCCCCCGCCGCAGTCACCTATCGAGTCCGTCTCGACCTGCCACACGACGCTCGACGCGTGCACGAACGCCACCTCCTCGTGTTCCGGCCGCGGAGAATGCGCCAGCGCGACAAAGTCTGGCCGGACGTGCTTCATGTGCAGCTGCGGGAAGACCCAGACGGGCGAGGGCAAGAAGGTCAAGACCGCGACCTGGGTTGGTGAGAGCTGCGAGCGGAAGGATATTAGCGGGTAAGCCGACGTTTCATATCATCTCATCTTCACCCAGCTTATTCGACTTGCCAGACCGTTCGTACTCCTGACGGGCACCACCATCGTGCTCCTGCTCATCATAGGCATGTCGGTAACGCTTCTGTACACCGTGGGCAACATCGAGCTCCCGAGCGTGCTCATGGGCGGGGCCGTGAATGTAAAGAAGGACTAGTCGCGGCGCCTGCGCCAATTATTGTAACTACATCGCAAGACGCGTACGTTAATGAGTCTGAAATGGACATTATCTTGACCCCCCCAAATGTCCGATACCTCTGACAAATAGGACCTAGTGGCCAACTCCTGGGGATCCTCTCAAGGTGGTCGTATGATCTTTATCCTCCTCCACAGTCCGCAACACGAGGCTTAATCCCTCAGAGCTCTTCCTTTTGCTGCGGTGGATTGCGGCGCAGCTACTGCTATGGGTTCCGACTGCGTGTTCATCGTCATCCGCGGGTCACCGTCGATGTCGGTTTCCTCTCCGTCGCCTATGGGATCAGCGGAAACGTTCCGAAATATCTTTAGCGTTCGGCGTCGCGCTGAAGGTTAGTCGTTTATGTGCGTTGTGTCCGTCATGATATTGATTCGAATTCCAGCGTCTTGTCGACGACCCCCGACCGTTCTGAAACAGCCATGTTTCGCAGTCAGAAGACAGGCCACCCTCTATTCTTCAAGGCCGTTCCTTTGACTGCGGTAGATTGCGACGGCGCAGCTGCTGCTTCGGGGTTGCGACTGCGTGTTTATCGTCATCGGCAGGTCCACCGTCAATGTCGGTTCCCTCTCCGCTGTCTATGAGATCGGCGGAAACGTCCCGAGATATCTTAGGTGTTCAGCGTCACGTTGAAGGTCAGTCGTTCATGTGCGCTCTGTCTGCAATGACATTAATTGGAACTGCAGCGTCTTGCCGGAGGCCCTCGTCTGTTCCGAAACAGCCTTATTTCCCAGTCGGACAACAGTCGGAAAACTAGTCCATTTCAGTCCTACAAAGCCGTTCCTTTCGCTGCGGTGGATTGCGACGCAGCTACCTTCTGTGAGGCTCCACCTGCGGTCATCATCCGTGGGTCACCACCTTGCGACGCCTTCTCCACGGTATTTCCGATACATGCAGGATCAGCGGAAACGCTCCGAGATATCTTACGAGACCCAAGTTCAGCGTCCCGCCGCAGGTAAGTCTTCTGTGTGCCTGGCTGCGTTTGCCATGATACTCACACTGGAATCGCAGCGTCTTTTCCGATGGTCGGCCGTTCCGAAACAGTCTATTTCCACTTTAGGGAACCATCACACAGTGATCCACCGAATGACTCCCTTACCGTCGCGTCGCAATCCTCTCCCGCAAACCTGTGTCTGCTTGGAGTGACCGGTTAATTCGCTCGACACATCGTGGACGCCGAGCGCCGCACCCAGCCAGCGCCTTATCTTCACCTGGCACGGGGTAACTTTCCAGATCTTTTCCACGCCTGATTAGGTCCTGATGTGGCTGCGTCCCGCGTAGTATTCTTCAGGGTCTGAGTCAGTCTCTCGACGTTCATCCCCCCGAAATGCCCCTCCCCCCATACTCTGCCTCTGCCCCATCGCCAGGCTATACCACGGCTCCAGCCATCGGGGAACATGTCCTGCAACATACGCCTCTCCCAGGCCGGCGTTCCCGCCCTACCGAAACATTCATACGGAACGAAAACAGTATGAGTCTGATCCTGAACGACCAAAAAGAGAATATTATTCGGCCGTCTTTCGGTCGGGAGGCCCTATTCACGGGGATGTTATTGCTGGAGTCCCACGAGTCTGTTACGACGGTCCATATGAAGGTCCGTCGTGCTCGTGAATCACCGAACGTTCAGAGTTCACGTCCAAAACACTAGTTTGAAGGCGTCCTTGAATCGCTTAGTCCTTCGCACGGCTACTCTACCACAAAGGTGGTCGCCCAAGTGTACCCATTATACGTCAAGGACAGCCCCGGCGCGCAGATGTATTGCGGTCCTGCTATCCCTCTTTCCTGCCGATTTCCTCCTTCCTTCAAACACAACAATGTTCACTACCCCATCCCGCCGTCCTGCGACATCAAACTCCCTGGCGGCGGCTTTATTAAATGCACCTATTCTCTAACGTTCACCGTTCAACATCGCGTCGCGGCCTTTTTCGCCAAAGAAAGAAGGTACACCCTGAGTCATGTCGAGGCGAGGTAATACATAGTGGACTGACTAATCCGTCCCAGCCTTTCTATTGAATTAGAATTTCGACCAAGAACCCGCCCCTCCCGGCCCCGGATCCCTGACCCTTCCCTATTTTCGACGATAAAAGCGTGCCCCGAAGAATGGCTGCAGCTCCCCGTTGCCCTAACATCTGCCACCTCCGATTCGCGCGGTGCGCCGGATGTTCATTGTGACGTATGTGGGCTTCCCCGTTCTGTCCTGCTACTTTCCCCCGTTTCTTCTGCAGCTTTTCGTCCCCTCCGTCGGTGTTTTTGGAGTCTCAGAGATCGTCCCGTTCCATCTCCAACTATCTGGCTCAGTCCGGGCGCTTCGAGCGCTACTAGCCGTAAACCTCGGGCACAGTTCGATTATCCGCGTCTATCTTCTGCGCCAGATCGTTGTCGAGAACGAGGGACAGAGGGCCACGAAATTGAACACGATCCTGGCGGAAGGTTCACTTAAACCGCTCCCGCCTGCTGTCTTCGGCCTGCACGCTAGCACGTTGCCGACATCCGAATCGGACGACGCGCTGAATTGGGAAGGCGAAATTCAGCTTCAGGACATCACAACTCCTACATTCGACGTCGGGGCCTTGCGGGTTACGGTCAGTATTCTTACAACTCTCTATCACTTCTATCTTGCTCACATTGTCAACCCTAGTATTTAATTGCGGTGGAGTTGATTCCGCCGGAGACTTCGTCGATAAAGCGAGCGCATTATGGTTATCCAATCAAGCTCACGACCGACACTTGGATTGGCAGTGCAGAACAGGTGGATTAGGGTTTGTATCGGGCTGTATGTATTGGTACTATAATCGTGAAGTCGCGCAAATGACTCAGGTGTAAGTGTTAAATTTAGGTGAAGGAGTTGAGATAGACTTCCGGAGTTGCCGCTAACGCTGCGCCGCGTCTCGATTGAACCCTCGATTGGTGGGGCTCCACAGCTCAGGTCGAGTAAACTTTGAACCAAGCCCACGTGGCTGTTCAACTTGACAATTTCGAACTCAGTTCCGTTGATCATGACCGTCCGGCCCATTTTCAGACGGCTTCTGGGCCTTTTACGCATTCATTTCTCTACGGCCGCGATTGGGCCGTCCTCTATCCGATTACATTTCAAGGTGAGGTCGTAAGCTCTTCAACCAAATATATAAATGACTTGGTTTAGGCAGGCATCATTCTCACCCTTCCTGTCCTCCACCTCGAGGTACCCTTGCTCAAGACACAATGGCTTTGCCAGTCGGTAACTTCCCTCCGTGGACCCTCACGTTCAGCCTCTCAGAAATCCAGAGCCCAGAGGTGGGGAGGAAGTAAGCATGAACCGTTGGCCGCGGCGGTTCAACTTAATATCATCAGGTGTGGCTCGGTGGACAGAAGACCCTTGGACCCCGCACCAGGTGAACCAACCGTCTTCATCGTCTTTCCCCAAGCTTATCTCGCCCCCAGTCGTACAAGTTCATGTGTTTGTGGTGTACAACCCTGGAACGCAGGCGGAGGAGAGCGTCGAACTTCAAGACTATGGGTAGGCGGTCTCTCCTGAATCCTCGACCTGCTCTCATTCTTCACAGGAGTCTGAACTTGCTCCCATATCTCTGCCAGGCGGAGTTATTCACGGTCTCCCGCGCTGGGTTGAACCAGGCTGCGGGTTAATTCTTCTCCAAGCTCATGGACCATCACTCCCTTCTTAACGATTAGATCCAGTGAACGATACCAAGCACTTGTTTGGATCGACTTTCGTCCAGCCGGTGTTGATCCATTGCCAGGGTAGACAGTGTCTGGTGTTCCCGTTCACCGTCAGTTGTCTTACTACGCTCACTACGCCTTTCTGAGATAAAACCCAGGACTTGTCCTCAAAGGCAACTGGGGATTTTTTCCTCAGGTGGATTCTGTCTTTTATTATTTTGCCCTCGGGCTAAACTTCAACCGTACAGATACAAATTCTTAGATCTGCAGCTTCTTCAAGTTCAGCCCGGCTTGCCGCATGGCACCGTTCGAGCCTGGTGCAGCGGTAACCCGTTCCACGTCTATGCATCTAGGGATGCCCCGCCGCTGAACCCTTCTACGGCTCTGACAAAGGTTTGACATTTTCTTGACGAGCGAATTTTATGGTTGAAACTCGGTCGCGTCGGCAGATTTTGGCTGATGCGGGTGTACCGGTGCGCGTGCGGACACAGAGACGGGAGCGTGGAACCAGACGGGGCCGCCCCGACGAGGAATAGGCTGTCTCGCAATTTTAGTTCAAACCCAGGATGTTCAACCTTCGGACATGTTCAACCAACCGTTCGTTCTTGTACAAATAAAATGTAAAAATGCTATGAATTGACCGTCGTGTGCTTTGCATGGAACCTAGACGGCTGCCCCATTACACAGAGACTTCTGGGTTTCCTTGGTTGGCTGGTTTTATTCTCGACCTGCATGATGCCGAGTTGCCGAAGACCGAGCTATCTCCTTCGCGGAGTCCTTTCGTAACGGAGTCCCGTTTGAACTCTAATAGCTATCCTGGCGTTCCAGTCGCAGTCAAATCCCGTTCTAACGCGCAGCATGCTCTTCCTTGCAGTCCTTCGCCTCCCCATTTTCCACATTCGACGCTCGGTGGGTGCAATCGAGCTAACTTGAAACACCGTGACCCGATTCGGAATTGGAATTGCCCGGATTTGCACCTTTCTGCTCCTCCACCATCCCTGTATCCTCAGGAGAACCAGCAAAGGGCGTGTACCTCCCCGTCATCTCCACGGTCATCTGCCAACTTTTGTGGGGCCCAAGTAAAACGTGGAGAACGCGCGGAGACCCTCCACAAAATCCCACGTAATTCTTGCTTTCCTCCGTGTACCAGTATGCTCTTGCTCGGCCTCCTCGCTTTGGCCGCCCAAACCGTCACTGCTGCCACCGCTGCATCCTCGAATTATACTGTCGCAGTGGGCTGGTACGCCTCCTGGCACGTCACCGATGCGCCTTTGTCTTCCGTGCTGTGGAGCAAGTATACCCATATGACTTATGCATTTGCGTGAGTGTATTTTGTGCTCTTAGACTGTGTACTAATGGTTCAAAAGCATACCGACGGACGACCCGAGCCAAATATCGCTCGCCGAGTCCGATGAGGAGCTACTCCCACAATTTGTTGCCGCTGCCCATAAAAATGTTAGCAGAAAACCTTACTCGGGTGTACGGGCTGACCTTTTCTATGCAGAAAGTCAAGGCCGGACTGTCGATAGGCGGCTGGACTGGCTCGCAATATTATTCTTCGAACCTCGCGTCCGCGACGAACCGGACGGCGTTTGTGAAGAGTGTAACAAATATCATACGGAAATATGATCTGGACCTGATAGATTTCGAGTGCGTTCTTCTTGCCTTCTGGCTACAACGTCTGACAACTTCCACCCAGCTGGGAATACCCCGGCGTCCAAGGGATAGGCTGTAATATCGTCTCCCCCTCAGACACCGACAATTTCCTCCTCATGCTCCAAGAGCTCCGCCAGTCCCCTATCGCCGCAAACATAACCCTGACTGCGGCCACCGCGGTCGTACCCTTCCCCACCACCAACAGCAGCACCATCCCGCAATTTGCGACGGTCCTGAACTGGATCGTGCCGATGGTATACGACCTGTCGTGGAACTGGACCGCCGGCTCCCCGCAAATCCAGCGCGCCCTCCCGTCCTCCCCGCTGGACGACTCGTGCTATGCCTCCACCCCCAACGTCACCGGCACCGGGCTCCAAGGCCGCGGTAGTGCGCGCAGCGCAGTCGACGCCTGGGTCGGCGCGGGCATGCCGCGTTCCCAAATCGCGCTTGGCGTACCCTCCTACGGGCACTCCTTCAACGTCAACGCGAGCGCGGCCTTCCTCCCCAACACCACGGATTTGACACCCTACCCCTCGTACGACACGCGCAACCACAGCATCGGCGATGCGTGGGACGGCACGGGGGGGCTGGACCAGTGCGGCGCCTACCAGGGCCCTGGGGGGTCTGGGACTTCTGGGCGCTCGTCGACGCGGGGTATCTGCTCCCCAACGGGACTGCGGCGAAGGACGTGCCGTACCGGTGGGACGCGTGCTCGTCGACGTCGTATCTGTATGCGGCGAACCATGGCGGAGGGGTGCTGATCACGTACGACGACCCGCGGAGCTTTGGCGTCAAGGGCGCGTTCATACACGCGAATGGGCTCGCAGGGTTCGCGATGTGGGAGGTTGGCGGTGATATGAAGGGCGTGCTGCTTGATGCGATTCGTGAGTGCCCGCTCTTACGAATTTTGATATGTAGACGCTGACTGAGAGCTTTGTCAGTGTCTGCACCCATGAACGCCAGTCTCGCGGTTACGCCTGCTGCTGCTGTGCCAACTACAGCTCCCACGTCGCCGGCGGGGGGCAGTGGGGCGCAGGGTCTCCGTCGATGGTCGGGATGGGGGATCTTGCTCGTCGTCGCGAGCTGCTGCGCCTTGCTCTGACGTTGTATACCACTGTAGACTTTGGACTGTACATTAACAGCATATAGTGACCTCGTTCAAGACTACAAGCAGACGATGCCGGTCTGGATACAATTTCGACGGCTACGGAGAGTCGGAGACGGTGCAGGGACTTGGGCGGCAAAGGATTGGATACGGCGTTCTTCACATCAGAAGCGCGGAGAAGATGAGACAGACCGCAGACAGAACGGCAGTACCGAGGCGGGCGCCATCCAAGCTCGCCCCACCGCTCTTCGCCACTGCAAAGCGGCACATCAACATTGAGTTGACTCGATTCGCGAGAGTTGGCACATACCACCGTTGGGGCACACCCCCATGGCGTCCTGGACAATGGTATCCGTGGCACTCATGTTGCAGGTCTTTGTCGCGCATGTGGTGAAGTTGGCGCTGAAAATGGGAGAGGTGCAGATGCAGGTGGCGTTCGAGCTGTGATCATCGGCGGAGGTTAGGGAGGGCGGACGGAGGGGAGGACAAAGGTATGTACGCACGGCGAGCATTCGCTGGCCGTAACGGCCTGCTCTAAGCAGTCAAACTTGGCACAGTCCTGCTGGCCTTCCGTGGCAGAGTCTGTTGTGTTACTGGCTGCAGCTACTACCACGCCGGTAGCGAAGAGGAGGATGGTCGCGGTGCCGGCGTTGAGGATTGAGAAGCGCATAATATGTACGAAGGAAGGTGTAAGAACGAGGGACTGGTCACTGAAGGGCGGAAGGTCTACATACAGAGTGTATGAGCCAGAATGCCCACGCGGCAATCTCAGCGTGGTTGGTTACACACTGCGTGGGGACTGGCGGGAGCAAACGCATCTCAGTTCAGCAGCAATACAGTCGGTATAGATTTTAGGCCCGCTTATGGCGTTACGCGTCCATCACATGACCGCGTTTGTGCGCGTATTTCGGCAATTCCATCTTGACACCAAACCGATGATCTCGAGGCCAGCTCTTCGCCGGTCTCGTTCTCGACGTCGCTGGATCTTCCTGCGTTTCGTATTCGGGCGGTTTCTACAGCCGCCACTCCTCTGCGGCTCTGCCAAACCCACAGACTCGGACAACGACCCGCTGGGGCTACAGCACGACAGCCACGACCCCGACAACCCTGGAGAGCAGACACGACCTCGATCCGTTCATGCCCTCAACTATTGAAGCAATGTCGTTCCCCTGAACATCCAGCCCAATCCTTTTCTTCCAATGCCCCTCCGGTTACGACGCCACTGAACGGACCACTTCATTCCGCAGTGGTCGAGGGTTCGATTCCCCCTGGGGCATTGGTTTCATGCGGCGATGCTGGCGCCCCTAACTTGGCTGCGAGGCCATAACTGGGGAGAAAACCGCGAGTGGATACGTCGCAGTGTCTGGTCCACTCTTTTGCTTCGTCGACGACTATGTGCTCACTCTTTTCCACCTTCCGCTTCATCGTCGTCCTCGTTCATTTGTTCTTCGTGTCGGCAACTCATCCCGATCGTGGTCTCAGATGGCGGCTCCTTCCTCTCGCGGCCACCGATCGCGAGTACTTGGCCGACAGTGGCAATGGCGCAGCAAACTCTTCGTTTGGGGTGCATCAGGTCGAGCCTTATCTGTACGGGTCGCGCGCGCTGGCAACGCCCCTCTTGCGATATCCAGGCCTCTCACATCTGGGTTGCGGTGCGTCGTGGGTCCTCAAGCGTCCATTCAAGGTCATCGTACGGTCCCGCCGAATGCCTCTACCACTGGCTGCCGTATACTGGTGCCGCTTTGGCCATCGGGGCCACCTCCCTGGGCCTGACTTCCTTCGCCGGCCTCCAACAGCCCAACGACCGACCAAATTTGCTGCTTATCTTCGATTGACCCCGCCTTTGCCGTATTCCTCCAAGCCACGTGGGGTGAACTGGGTATTCTTGTGGGAGTGTGTGGCGTTTTGCTGTTCTGCTCAGAACCATTCTGCTGCTGGTGGGCTCAACGGCCGGGCCAGATAAGCAGAGGCAGATACGTACGTCCTCCTTTCTTTGCCGTCTGAAGTGCGAGTCCGACGATCGTGCGTCAGGAAAATTTACCACACGGGCAGGTGGGTGCGATGCCCACCCGTGCCGTGAACCTGACGATGTACATGTCCTCCAGAAATCTACGCCCTCGAATGAGAATATGGGCGCCACCGGACGGGGGTTGCTACGAAGATACATACCCATACGTTTTCCTCCTTGCTGCGCATCCCCAGCATCTACTTGGTATTCGCATGTCTATGAAGCTATCGTGCCAAGTCCTGGAGGAATAAAATTTATGACCGGGCATCGTGCTTGCTTGACGAGCTCACTGGTTTGCGTCGGGTTTTTTTAAAAAATAATAGGGACTGTACCGTTTACTTTTCTAAAATACATCGTATTCCTCCCTTGCCTTGATTGTAGTCCACACCAAGCGAATGAGAGCATACTCCGCAGCAGCATAATTCAAGTCTGCCTATCTTCGGATGGTCCAAGCGCAATCCAAACGTGACTAACCAATCAACTCCCTCTTCCTTCTCACCACCATGGAGAAAAAACGAATGACAACGCCCTCTGGCTCGTCCCCAATTCGACGCAGCCGCCTCATCGTCGCAGTCGTCGCGCTCGTCGCCTTCCTCTACTTTTTCGGCTCGCCTTTCCGGCTCCCCGCCGCGCTCAAGGACGTCTCCGGCATCTCGCGTGCCAACATCGTCCAACTCGTCAAGCCCAAGTCCAAAGTCCCGGCAAAAGTAGACGAGATCTTCGGGCTCTTGAACCTCGTCACTGGCGACAGCGAGCACGAGCACATCCTCGGGCACACGGAGGGCTTCGACCCGACGAAGCCGGTCGATATGGCGCTGTATGCGGCGGGTGCAGACGAACTGGACTGGAATAAACGCGTGCAGGAGCTCAACGAGCGCTATCCGCTCGTCGTGTTCAGCAAGGTGAGGGGCTGCTTTGGCGCAGCGTCACTACTACTTCATCCCTGACCACAATGATCACTTGCAGTCATATTGCCCGTACGTCGACCCCTGCGTCACAGTTGCGTCCCCGCTCAGCTGAAGCCTCTGTAGTTACTCCAAGCGCGCAAAGGCCCTCCTCGCGTCGTACGATCTCTCCCCGCCGCCAAAAATCATCGAGGTCGACCTCCGAGGTACGTGGTTTTGCTGTTCGCTTGTGCTTCACGGACGACTAACTGACTGGCTGCCAGACGATGCCACGCAAGTGAAGCAGGTGCTAACGCGCTTGACGCGCCATTCGACCTTCCCCAACGTCATCATCCGCGGCAAGTCCGTCGGAGGCTCGGACCAGCTCCAGGCGCTCCACGCGGACAAGTCGCTGCGCCGGATGCTCGAGAGCGCGGGGATGTCTATCCGCGCTGACGCCTCGTAGTGCTCGTGCAATGTGCCATTGTTGTATATCTAGCTAACATCCGTCGCTGTACTTTTAGGAATATTTTATATACTGACTCCTTTGACCCGCCCAATGGTACGCGATCAGTACTCCAGAGGGGAGGATTCGCAACAGGTCTCGTTATCGAAATCCACCCAGAAGTGCCGGGGAATTACCTGCAGGCCTGACCTTCAAGACGGCGAAATTTTTGGTTGGTACCGCTCTGTTCGTTTCCGGTGCCTTCGTCGCTCACGCTGGGTTAGTAGGGCTCAACCGGTGATACAGACAATAATCTTTACCGAATCCTTGCCTCTACGAAGATGCCAAAACGTCACTGAATAGCTGCGGAAAGACTGCGATCTGCTGCATTTGGCACGCTGAAGCTCATCCCGAACGGTTGTCCTGACTTTTATTCGATTAATCAGGACTGCGGTACTGCTACTTACAAGCTATTCAAACTCTCCTTAGCACCTTCTCTGGCCGCCAACATGATTCTCGACTCGAATTCAGATTCAGCAGCTACCGACGAACTCCCGCCCTACCAGCGTTCGCCGTTCCAGGACCGAGTTGCAGTACGAGGTTTGTCAGGTCTCTCCAGCATCGCTTCGTCTGCTTACACTACATCGAACAGGGGATGGTCGCATCGATGTCGACCTCGATTCCAAGCTCAGCAAAGCACTCGCGACCTTCGTCCCCGAACCACCGCCGTACATTCCACACCCCGACTTCCCCGAGCCTCCGCGAGAGTGGCGCATTAAGCTCAACATCGTCCTTCAAGTCGTGGGCAGCCGCGGGGACGTCCAGCCCTTCATCGCCCTGGGCACCGAGCTTCAGAAACACGGCCACCGCGTGCGCCTCGCAACGCACGATGTCTTCGCGGACTTTGTCACCAAGTCGGGCCTCGAATTCTATCCCATCGGCGGCGACCCGGGGGAGCTCATGGCGTACATGGTCAAGAACCCGGGGCTCATACCCAGCATGAAAAGCCTGCGGGAGGGGAATATCCAACGCAAGCGGGCGATGGTTCTGGAGATGCTCGATGGGTGCTGGCGGAGTTGCGTCGAGCCCGATCCGGTTTCCCATGTGCCGTTCGTCGCCGAGGCCATCATCGCGAACCCACCGAGCTTCGCGCATGTCCATTGCGCGCAGGCGCTGGGCATCCCCGTGCATCTGGTCTTCACAATGCCTTGGACCAGCACGCGCGCGTTTCCAAACCCACTTGCTAATGTCAAGTCCGCTAACACGGATGCGGGTATCGCGAATTACATTTCCTACAGCGTGGTCGAATTTTTTATATGGCAAGCGTGAGTATCGCGGTGTTGCTTTTTTCTACGGCTCGCTGAAAAACAGCTCGACCAGACTCGGGGATGTAATCAACAGATGGCGCTATTCTCTTGATCTCGAGCCCGTTCCTCTACCCGAAGGACCTGGTCTCGTCGAAACGTTGCAACTGCCTATGACCTACTGCTTCTCCCCGCTTTTGGTTCCAAGACCAGCGGATTGGGCCTCGCACATTGGTTGATCCATTCCTCGATCCCGTTCCATCGCGCTAACCTTCCGGTAGATGTTTGCGGATTCTTCTTCCGCGACCCGCCGGATTACACACCTCCCGATGACCTGGATGCCTTCCTGAGCGCCGGGCCTCCCCCGATATACATCGGCTTTGGGAGTGTTGTTGTCGACGACGCACCCAGGATGAGCACCATCATCCTGCAAGCCGTCCAAGTGACGGGGGTCCGAGCCATTATTTCTCGTGGTTGGAGCAATCTCGACGGTCCCTCGACGCCGAACGTGTTCTATCTCGGCGACTGCCCCCACGAGTGGCTGTTTCAACACGTCTCCGCGGTCGTTCATCATGGCGGCGCGGGTACCACGGCGTGCGGCTTGCTGAACGGGAGACCGACGACAATCATCCCGTTCTTTGGAGACCAGCCCTTTTGGGGACGCATGGTGGCGGCCAGCGGAGCAGGGCCGGAGCCTGTTCACTATAAAGACCTGGATGTGCGCCGGCTAGCGGATGCGATCGCCTTCTGCCTCACGCCGCATGCGGCATCCGCAGCGAGCGAACTTGCAAGGAAGATGAAGTCCGAGTCAGGGGTCAAGGCGGCCGTGGCATCCTTCCACGCGCAGCTTCCCCTCGAACGTCTTGAATGCGACATATTGGACGATTATCCCGCGGTATGGAAGGTTAACAGGGGCAAGAAGAAGATGCGTCTCTCGAAGCAGGCCGCTGAAGTGTTGATGCGGAGCTCGAAATTGAGTGGCTCGGCCTTGAAGTTGTAGGTCCATTTCCGTTTATTATGACTGCAGTAAAGAATGCTGACGGCGAGCCGTAGCCACGAGACGAAACGGATCCGCATCGAGAACCGGCGGTGGGATCCAATAACTGGTATCAGCTCCGCTATACTCGGATTGACAAGTGATGTGCTGGATGCGACCACTGGGATCGTGGTGAAGCCAATCCAGGCGTTGAGACAATCACATCCTCCTCCGAGTTCTCCTCCTCATTCAAATCCCTCCGACGCCGCTGCCTTCTCCACTTCGTTTACGCCTGAGAAAGCTGAAGATAGGGGAGAAGGATCCAGTCGCGGTGCCGGAACAATAGCCACTGCGAGAGACTACGCGTCGACGGCCGGTGCGATGACCGCCGCCTCCGGGAAGAGCCTCGGCGCGGTGTTTGCAACGACCGCCCGGGGCGTGATGGTCGACATACCACTCGCGGTAACGCACGGCATGCGGAGCCTGCCGCGCTTGTACGGGGAGGATGTGCGGGATTACGGCGAGGTGCGGGACTGGAAGAGTGGGCTTGTCGTTGCCGGGAAGACGTCGGCGTTAGCGACCGCGGAGGGTGTCTCTGATTTTTTCGCTCAGCCTTGGAGGGGGGCGCGGGATGGAGGGGCCATCGGGTTAGCGAAGGGTTTGGGGAAGGGTACGCTTGGGCTCATCGCCAAGGCGAATGTGGCTGGTTTCGGTGCGTCCCGTCGCGAATTGTTTTGGCTGAGACTGAACGTTCGTTCTTCCTAGCCATGTTGGCATATCCGTCGCAGGGAATTTACAAGAGCATTCGCGCTGCTTCGCATGCAACGACGAGGAACGGAATCATGAGCGCGCGGCGCCGGGAGGCGGAGTGGTTACTGGTTTTGGACGATCGCGAGCGTCTACTAGAAGCTCGGGTTCTCGCCGCGTACGAAGAGATTTTGCGGCACCGGAGAAAGGTGAAAGGGAAGGGGAAAGCGGTTGCACCGAGACCGCCACCCAAAGACCCGATGTATACTCAAACCAGGCTAGAAGATGCCAAGTAGTGCCACTGCCGAGTTCAATTGGGACTGGGAGGGCTTAGAGACGACGATTCTTGCCGAATATCTCGAATCATCCGATAATGTTTCTCGTTCGCAATACGTGATTTTAGCCCTGAAAAAAATGAGCGCGACCCACGGTCAACAACTTTTTGCGAGCGAAGCGAGCAATTATTCGCTAAAGGGCAGAATCTGGTCGTAAACAAGAACAAATTCTACCCCGTACTTTTGATGGCGTCGAAAGACCTGCCTCAAACTCATTCAAAATGAGGTGTATGCCCGCCAACTTCGAGGTTATGCATTATATACACTAAGACGACATCTCGGTCCAAGGAGAAGTGAATTGAAGAAGAATTGAATATTTGCCACTCGACCTCTGTGCAACCGTGATCACGCGCAATTTGACATTGGCTTGAGACGGATTCAACAGTGAACACAGGCTGGATGATTTTTGCCTGTGTAGATATGCATATGCTTTTTTGTGTGTGTTGGAGCTGTGACTTCGAAGCGAGCAACCGGCGCGGCCGCGGATCCATATTACAGGGCATACTGAGATAGTAGTTTTGGAGATTTGGCTATTTTTTTCCCTTCATTTTCCAGCCGCAGTCCGAATTTGGCTGGAGCCTGGGCAATATTGCCCGTGCCAAACAAAACCTCCAGCTTGCTCCTGACCTCGTCCTGGCAGTTTACGGGTCCTCGTTCCTTTTCTCCCACCTCCCTCTCCATTGGAATCGCGCGGGAATGTCGCTTTATGTTGTTACCGGAACTCAACCCGTGACGCAAGGCGCACTTGTCCCGAACCACCATCATCCAACCGGAGACGCAAGAAACCGATGGCAAACGTAGCAGCAATCCAGCGGCTCTTCCTGGCTTCCCCGTACTTTGCCGTCGTCGGGGCATCCAAAGACCAGAGTAAATTCGGGACCAAGGTCAATTTTGTGCTGACGCATCAGGTTTGCCGGCTGAACTGCGGTAGATATTGAACTGGTACAAGACCAGGAACATGAACGTTCAGCCTATCCACCCTGTATGCTAGCTCTTTGCTCTCTACGCCTCAGTTAATCTGTGATACAGAAAGAGACTCACCTGGAGGGCTTCGCGACGATCCCGAGCGTCGCAGAACTCCGCGCTCCCTCAGAGACCTCCATAAGCATCATCACACCACCCAAGGTCCGCTGCTTTGCTTTGCTTTGCTTTCCTGCCTCATGTCTTATTTCAATTCAGGTCACCCTTTCAATCCTGCAAGCGGCGCTGCCACTTGGGGTGCCAGCAGTCTGGATTCAGCCCGGGGCAGCGGACGAGAGCGTCGTGGAGTGGGTCAAGGAGAACGGGATGGAAGACCGCGTTATCTACGGCGGGCCATGCATCCTCGTCGAAGGGGATGGGATCCGAAGCATGCTTTGAGGCCCATGCGCCTCGACGTATCGCGTGTATTTGTACGTTGTCTACTCGGATATGTTCTATTCTTTTCTCTACACGATGATCAAGTCAGATTTCTGTGACCGCGTGAAAGTGCCCTCTCCAAGTTCGTGGCATAATCGGTGGCAAGAATAACTCGGGGTTTCATACACTGGCGCCTTGTCCTCTTGCTCCTCGATTACCATTATGTTTCGACCCTTCGTCTTCCTACTTCAGCGTCAGGCATTCAAACGAGATTGACTTGGCTTCCGTTGCCTTCAAGATTCTTAATTCGCGTCAAGTCGAAAACCGGGTCTCGACTTGTGATGCAGGACCAGTTCAAGAATCGAAGGCGATCGATTGCATGACACCGGCCGAAAAACAGCATACTTGACTGTCTCCCCCGGGAATCCGCCGCGCCAACTGCGTCCGTGATTTCTTGACTTACACCCTTTTGGGCCATGCTCGTCCATCTATCCCGTTGGGGATCGACACTCAATATCTCGTTGGGGATCAATGCTCGTACGACGCGTCGTGAATCGATACTCGACAATTGTCTGCGGCCCCTGAAGCACGCACGCACACGTGCTGGACATCCCGATCGTTTGGTTTTGCTCACTGGGAAACCCGTGAGAACTTTCGAGTCCCGTCAGCCAACAAGCGAGTCCGTCAGCCACTCAGAGGCATCTCTACCCGTTACCACCACCACCACCCTCGCCAGCAGCATGTATATCCTCGCTCGCTTCCTCCAATGCCTCGCCTCTAAGACTGAAAGGGCCCGCTGTCGGCTCGTCGACACAGTCGGGCGCACCATCGACAGCGCCACCGTCGCTGCGCTCTGGCTCGTCAAGAAGACCACAAGCCCACGGTCCCTCCCCCTCCCCCCGACCAAAACGTACCCCATCGACATCCCGCCCACCCAGACCTTCGTCGTCGACTATGGCTACCCTTGGACGCTCTGGGCTATCCTAATCCCTCTCCTCCTCCTCGCTGTCATCGCCATCGTCGCCACCGCCGCCAAAATGGGTACCCTTCACGCAGGGCGTCGTCGTCTCCCGATAGCTGTTGGTGGTCTAAGCGCCTCTTCCTTCCGCCAATACGACCAATATCAAGTCCTCCCAAACACGGACTTCCTGGCGCACCCCGACGTTGCACTTTACGATCCCCTCAAGATGCTACAAACGGCACTCCCTGCGCCGTACGTCTTCATCGACCCGGACCCCAATCGTCGCTCAGAATTCTGGGGCTCTCGCACCTGGGAAAGAATTGGCGCGCTGGAGCCGTTCTTCAGCAACGGGATGATCGACCCTCTCGAGCTCAGGAAGGTCAGGGTACTCGGCGCTGGGGGATTCGGCACCGTCCTCAAGGTCCGGATCGTCGGCACTGAAGCCAGGGAGATGGCCGGCGGGTCAAGATTCCTCGCGGTCAAGAGGCTCCCTCGACCGATGAACACTGAGCGCAGTCGTTGGGCGGCCATCATCAGCGAGGTCGAGACGCACTGGTTGACGGAAGACAATCCCGCCTTCCCCAAACTGTATGGCGCGTTCCAGAACCGGAAACACTGTTTCTTGGTTATGGTGAGCAATCTTCTTCTCGTTTCTTTCAGAGAAATCTCATATTTTACCCCAGGAATGCGGTGCGAAGTCCTTCGGCACCTTCTCCCCAGCCGACCACAGCTCTGTGTTGTTCTACGGTAGACAGCTGGTGTGTTTCTTCTGTTATATATCCCGCGCGCGCGATCTAATGCATTCGCAGGCAGACGCCGTGCGCGACCTGCATCAAACTGGCGTCGTGCATTTCGATCTCAAGCCCGACAATCTCATCTTGGATGCCGACGGCAACCTTCAGGTCATAGACTACGGCCTGGTCTGCCTTTTCGAGCAAGAGCTGCCGGATTCTGTGGAGTGGCCGGAGTGGACGGTGCTCCGTGACACCGAGCCGCGCACAGACGCCTTCCCTATGCTCTGGCCGGACGACCAGAACCCGCACACGACCACGGCTGCGGGAGGAACGCCGGGTTATATCAGCCCAGCAGCTGAGATGGGGCATGCCTGCTCATATGGGGCCGACCTCTGGGCGTTCGGGGTCATCCTTTTTGAGTGGCTAACGCACGAGGTACGTGCTCCATTTCGCTTTCTTTTCTTTCCTGAACTTGACGCCACACTCAGGACCCCACCTTTGACGATGGCGTTTGGCAAGACAACGCCGGGTCCAAGCTCTCCGTCGCCGAGGCCGATTTCTTCCAAAAGGTACTTGTCTCCTTGACTCTTTTGTCGGCATTGCTCACTCTTTATCGCAGATTTTCTCGGAAGAGTCGCCGGCGCGATTTGAAACTTGGGCGGAAATAAACGCACATCCAATATGGGAGAACGTGAGTTTCCCTTGCTTGCATACTTGTCAAACTTGGCTAACTTCCGCGAAGGGAGAAGAAGAAGCAGAAGAATGCCAATGACGGGGTGGCGACCACACGGAGTTGTCCTAGTATACCCGGCACCAAATCGCCATAGAGGATCGTCTTGTCGTGTTATACCCCCAGGCGCGTCTCTCTCTCCCTCCTCTGTTCCCGTTCTGACATCATATCTGTAGATCTCCTTCCATCCTCGTCCCAGTATACCCGGCAACCAATCGCCATATTATACCCCCCGAAGAGGATCCAGTTTGCCGTGTTATACCCTCATGTATGTCTCAGCTTCCGGTTCTTCCTTCCTCCTTCTGACTCGATGCCTTAGATACCCCTTCTTCTATTCCCTTCTGGATGGTGAGGACTTTGGGAAGGGTAGCGGGTTGTTTCGGAGGAGAGTTGTATAGACGCGGATCCGGCGACCGGACGACGGCATGGGCAGCTTCCCTAGCCTGAGGTCCTACCTCCCCCGATACCGTGTCGACCCGGCACCTCTACCATCCACACACCCGCCGGCGTCCGACTCAGAGCACGCACCATCTATATACCCGGAATATATACCCTTTTTTTGTATGGTTGTTCTTTCAATTTCGGTCGGAAAATGGAATGGTTTCATCTTTTCATAGCACGGGCCTGTGAAATCCTTACAGGAACGGATCGCAGATTTGGATTTGAGAAAAGGGTACATTCATAACGTGCGTATGTGCTAATTCGCGTCTGCAACCTTTATATAGGTTACCGAGAACGACCGTCTTCTTGGTGGAACCGGAATAAAGTCTGGTTTACGAGACTATCTGCAACCGTTCTTTTTTGAAAAGGGCGGATATATGCGTTGAGAGGACCCAGGGTAGATCGTTGGTAGATCGGGTTTCGAGGCGCACGCCACTGGGGACGGTCAACGTTCGCAACGTCCAAGATGCGAACTTGCAGTGGAGTCTGATGTTCGCATCCGAACCCCTATCCCGTTTCAATCCTAAACCTCAGCCCACCATCCTCCTCCACGATGGCTGTTTGGCTTCATGCCCTTCTCGGAACTCCGCCCGACGAACTCTGGTTTCTATCCGACTTCCTCTTCGCCCACCATTTGCTCTCGGAGGAGGCAGACCGACAAGTCTGGTCCACGCAAATCGACGTGTTCACAGCGCTGAATACGCTGCGAGAAGAGTGGGCTACCTCAAACCACATGGCGCTCCACGGGTCGCCTCGCTCTGAACTTTTCTCCCTCCCTACCACTGAGCAATTCCATGAAAAATTCGAGAAAGGAAGCGCCATGAAGAGGGACTTCCTCCGGTCGGTCAGGCGCATGGCGAAGGACGCGAAGGCGGGCCAACATATCGTATTACTCCTGTTTGGCCACGGAGACGCCAGGCTTCCAACACTAGGCCAGGTGCAGTGTGGCCGCACCCATGGGCGAGCCACCTGGCTAACGCGGGCAGATGTCGAGGGTGCCGTGGGTTCGACCAAAGGTCGCGTGAGCCTTGTGGTTTCGACGGCGTGTTATGCCCCGGCGTGGAAGAGCCCGTTATGGAGTCTCTTCGCAGCTGCGACGACGGACTATCCGGCGAGTCTCCCTACGTCGGCTCTGACCGCACCTGGGGCAGCAGGACCTTCTGGGCTGCAATCCTGGAACTCGCCGCCAACGCCCATGCGAGCACTTCCCACCCCGCCCTCATACATCCTCAACTCGAAACATTCGAGCCCGCGCTGGACGAGTCTTCTCTACAAACCCCGAGTGCGAGCACCGGCTCGGGTGTGCGCGGCGAGTGGGATTCCGGCGAATCCGAGGATGAGGATAGCGAGGACGATGTCGAAAGGAAGGAGGAAGAAGAAGAAATGGAGGTAGACGAGGAAGACCTGGAAAAGCAAATCAAATTCTGGGAACGACCTTCTCATCGGCGCCCTCAAGTCCGGAACCCCCTCTCGAGCGCCATAAAGCGATACCGCGCTGGCGCGGCGTCGACGCGTGAAATTTCTCGACTGGCACGCTCGTTCCAGCAACGCGCCGCCGCCGACGAGTGCGCGCAGCGGGTGGCGGAGGAGGTCGGGGTGGCGGGGCTGGTGCCGTGCTCCCAGTTCGAAGAAGCCGCCCGCGTTGGAAGCTACGAAGGGATCCCCTTTATCGTCGTCGACTGGGGCTCGGTGGTCTCCCCGAGGGACATCGTCGGCAACCTCCAACAAACATACAAACGGGCAGGACAATACCTTTTCTGTTGCTGGAGGCAAAGTGGTAAAGGCAGGGACGTTTTGGAAGATATTTTACAACGCACGAGGGGGAAGATATATTACGAGAGGGTCGAAGAGTTCGACGTCAAATATTAAGCGGTTGTATTCATTTATTGTATTTTTTCTTCCAAGAGGTGCTATAGTCTTAGAAACTTTCCGGCGCAATGAGGTCGAGGGCTGCTATATCTACGCCAGCAAAGTCTCGACTTTTGATCGACCGACTCTGCACCTCTGCCTTTTGAAGCCGTAGTCGGTAAAGCTCGAGGCAATCCTTGGCCTTGTTGGTAGTCAGCGAAGTAGAGGGAGAAATAGTAGCGCGCGTACCACGACGAAGATCCCGTAGCCGAGGGTGTTCCTCCACCTTGTCAAAGTTCAGGAGGGGAAGCATCACGGTCAGGGCAAGGACGTACCAAACCGGATCGACATCTGCCCACACCCAGGACACGCCAATGAAGAGCCCGCCGACCGCTTGTGCGGTGGCCAAAACGCGCTGCGACAACGGCATCGTCGACCAAGCGGGGAAATACGAGGACACGCCCTGCGCCAGCGGTAGGCGGGGGTGGGGGTGCAGGCCAAGGAAGCGCCGCAGGAAGACGGAATGGCCCGCGGCCGCATGGAGGAGGATGCCGAGCGCACGCGGGACGAGGATGGTGCTGAGGGCGTGCACGATGTCGTGCGTGAATGAGGCCTGTTCCTTTTGCACGAGTTGGTCTGCGATGGCGAGCGGCGGGGGGTCGAGGTCTTGTACGTCGTCCGCGGCGGTGGGTGGGAGCGCCGGAGGAGCATCGGGGGCGTCGGTCCTGCCGAAGGTGAAAATGCTCCGCGCGCGGTCGGTGAGGTAGCGTTTCTGTCGGTGGGGTGGGAGCGCGCCGAGGACCCAGGTTTTGAAGCGGGTGAAGAGGCGGTTGTACAACGGGGTGATGAGTGGTACGATGAAGAGACCGAGCATGGCTGGAGAGGGCGGCCAGGTCGAGACCATAGGGCGGGACGTTTGGGAGACCTCGAAGACGCTGGCCAACGTCCGCCGGGTCCCCGGTTCGACGATTCCTTGGAAGAGGAAGGGGAAGGCGAAGTATAGTGGTATCACCCACTTGGGCACAGTCCCGGGTAGGAGCAGTCTGAAGGGAAGCGTAGGGATGATGATGAAAAGGGATCGAAGGAGGTGGTCGACGTTGCCAGAGAGCAAGAGGTCGAACATCCTAGCGAAGTCAGTTGTCCGTGCATGCTGTTAAGAGAGGGAAAGCGTACTGTGGCCCCAAATATGACTCTAGGAACGCGACTTCGTAGAACAGTAATCCTACGGAAAAAATCAGCGAGAGACGACATACTACTGGACGTGCCGACCTGTGAGAGCTGCTAATCGGCTTCCCACAGAAAGGGAGACGGGGATGGTCTGGATGACAAGAAGCCCCGCTGCCACACAGACGAGGTTCGTCGTCTGGCCCAAGAGCACGTAGGTGCTGTCAAGCACCATCGCCCATCGGTGCATGACGCCTGCCACCGACGTTACCAGTTCATACGGACGACCGCAATGGGGGCATTTGAAGGTATCCATCGCGAAGACGTGTCCTCTGCGCATCTGTTCTTTGTTCGTCGCGCGTGGCAGCGAGCTAATCCATCGCAGAAGACATATATCGTGTGCAAGGAGGGTGCATTTGGGGCATGGATGAATCCAACTGTTCAGAGTCCTTTTCTTCGGGCCTTGACGGCGTCGTAGATATACTGAATTTACTGGGAGTCGTTGAGACCTCTGCGAAAAGAAACCGGAATCTCGGACATGCCAGGCGCGTTTTCTGTCTCCAAGCAGATGAAGCACGATTTAACCTGGTGCCAGAATGAACACAAGTCACTTTGTCGGGTCGCCGAAGCTTACACGGATATCCTCTAGAGTCGGGACGTGGTTTCGGTTCATGGTGGCAGAGTTGTGGGCGCTTTGATGGGTCACCGTGGGAAGATCAAAAAGCCCCTGTCCCTTCCGCAAATCATTCTAGTAATAGGCCTCTACAACAACTTGTTCGCCCGTGAGAAGCCAATGTAATGAATTCAGGATTCCCACTAATTCGGCCGTGTCGTTCAAGGATCCAAAGCATTACCACCACGTCCTAGATCTGCAGGATTAGTATTTTCTGCAATCTCCGTGCGGCGGGAGTCTGCACGACACTTTCGGGGGAAGCCCAGGTGGAGAGAAAGGACTTATTCCCTACTCACTGCGCATGCAAGGGTTCAGAGAAGTGTCGGCAAAGGCCTCCGGACCTTCACAGGCTTTACTATCACGGTCAAGGTAAATGGCTATCGACTACAGCTCAAATTAAATCCACAGTTGCACTTCCACTCGGAACAAGCAAGCTCCCCCTTCTGTAGCCAGGGACTGAGATACGAAACACACATATTTGTGATACCAGTTCAATTTGAGCCCAGTGCCCTTGCTACGCTCCCAATACATCCTTTGTTAAGGGTTCTATGGTCTAGTTGGTTTATGACTTCTGTCTAACACTAGGGAGCTCCGCCGTCGGCGGATGCGACCTTGCTTGCTCAAAAAAAAAAAAAAGGAATTGGTCGTTCCAGCTGAGAATAGATAGGTGATTGGTCTGCTGGGCTTGAGCATGAATTGCATTGCTAAACCTTTTACGTAGAATTGAGGTAAAGTAGAGGTAAGTTGAGTCTAGAATTCGATCGGGAGGATTAGGATCACCGGGTGACCCAAAATGTGGTGCCATTATGAGGGTGGAGAGACCTTGACAAGCAAGGTGATAACTGTCAAATTTGCTCTGGCATTTGCAGTAATTGGTTCACAGGCGGTCCCCGGTTCGAGCCCGGGTGGAACCAGGTTTTGCTCCTTCCTCGTATCGTCTTCTTTCAAATTCCATCAAAAGTAGATTGACAAGTTGTCATGCCTAAATTGGTCAACTGGCTCATTATTTCACTTCCAGACGCAGTTCTCTTTGTCCTTTTGGACCTGGTATTGGGTACTGGACGCACAGAGCGCCGAGTGTGAGGGATAGACGGAGAAACCGCCAACAAGCAAAGATTGATGGGGCGATTCCCTTTTTGGGTTGATATCTTACTAAGCGGCGGTGAGTTCCTTTTAGGATGTCCTCCACCGATCCTCACGAGACGACTCCCAGCAGCTCACCCAGGGTCCTGCGGTTTGATGTTATGTACCGTTTGAGGCTTGTCTCTCCAAGAATTTCGCAATATTCAACGGGTAAGGTTATATCCGAGACCGGTGCCACGGTCACGGTGATCCGCCGCAACAGTGATCTTGACCTCCGAGTCCATGTCCTCCCGCCTCTTCTGCCGGCTTCAACTCCGACCCCGCGCCTTTCTAAATGCCAGGGCGGCTAGCTCTTTTCGCTCGAGGTTAAAGGATCTGCAAGCTGGCAAGCAAAACGTTCCGAAAGTCGGCTTTAGTCCCCAGCAAAACCTCGGGTTTCTCGCGGTGCTTCTTGCCACGACGCTGTGCGGAGCAGTTGCTGGCTATAGCATCGCGCAGACGGAATCCGCTGCTGCTGTAGAGGAGCCCACGACGACCTCAAAATACGGAACCGCAAAAGATTTTGAACTCGCTATAACGGAGCTCAAGGCTGCACTTCCCCGTTACGGCGCCGTGTCGAGTGACGCAGCTGAGCTCGTGGTACACGGCGAGTCGCCATATCACTACCATGAGGGTAATGGACCGTTCCTTGTCGTCCTGCGGCACGTTTACTCAGAAAATGTGTCCAAGGCGTGGCCCATAGCGTTGTTGTCTATCCGGCCAGTACAGAAGACGTCGTGAAGGTCGTGAAAAATTGCAAACCAGTACAAGATGCCCGTCGTGGTCAGCCCATTCCTCCCGAATGTAAACATTGTCTTCATCCCATGCAGCCATATTCTGGAGCGACGAGCCTGGAAGGTCAAGTTGGCGGTGTTCGTATTACTTTCCTCAAGTAATCGAGGTGTTCAGATCTAACTCACCGACAGTATGCGGGAGGTTGTATTTGCGTTGACATGTCGGAAATGGACGAAATCCTCGCGATTCACGGTCGGTCTGGCGCTCTTGAAGAGACGGAGGCGAACTGATAGGACTCTAGGGGCCGATGCTGACCTCGTATGTCAGCCTGGGGTAGGATGGATGACAATTAACGAAACCCTGCGCAGTAAAGGTGGATTTCAGTGGTTTTATCTTTGACTAAACTAACCTCCGTTAGGCATCCCCCTCTTCTTTCCCGTACGTTGGATTTTCCCCGTCGCTCATCGGTGTTTGATTCTCTTCCGCAGATAGATCCCGGCCCTTCAGCTACCATCGGCGGCATGGTTAGCACGGGTTGCTCAGGAAGTAGGTTCGCCGACAAATACGTCTGACTTCACCTAACGGGCTTTACATAGCTAACGCCGTGCGATATGGGACGGCCAAAGGAGAATGGTTTCTCAATTTGGTCACGCCGTTTTGTGTCCGCCTGCGGCCGCTCTTTCTGACTGCGAAATACTAACAGACCGTGGTGCTTCCATCGGGTGAAGTCATCAAAACGCGGCGTCGAGCTCGCAAGTCGTCTGCCGGGTTCGACCTCACCAAATTATTCATCGGCGCCGAGGTCCTTTTCTGTTTCGTTTTTCCTTCGCAATCGTTGATTGTCGTCCACGTAAGGGTACCCTTGGGATAATTACAGAAGGTATGAAACATTTCATCCGCCCCCACAAATAACCCACTGCGTCGCAGTAACACTTAGACTGGCGCCTGTTCTTCCCACCACCGTCGCGACTGTCCAATTCCCAAATGTCAGTGCAGCGGCGGAAGCGGTGAGGCAGACCATCAACCTGGCGGGTGTCGGAGCCAATGTTCGTAAGTCATACCGCTCAATCGTCGTTCAATTATTCCCATATTGTTCTAGAATGTGTTGAGCTCGTGGACGACAACTACATGATCGCGTTGAATAAATTTGGTACGTCCATACCCTCGGTTTTTGACTCGATCAAAGACATGGCGTTGTAGTGGGAAGGGCGAAATACCTTGAGAAGGATGCCTTGTTCTTCAAGTTTCAGGGACATTCCGCGGCAGCTCTAAAGGAAGTCGGCAAAATCGTCAAAGGTGTTTGCGAGAAAAACGGCGGGACTGGATTCAAACTCGCAAGCGGGCCCGCCGAGGCGGATTCCATGTGGGAGGATAGGAAGAACGCGCTCAATGTCGGACTATCTCTCTATCCGGACGCGAAGGGACTGTCCACGGATGTTTGGTGATCCTTTCTACCTTTTTTGAGAGCCGTAGCTCAGGTTTTGACGTCGCAACCTTCCAGCGTCCCGGTTTCGAAGCTCCCGGAGCTGGTGTACGAGACGAAGAAGGATATCGCCGCTGCGCAGATTCCTTCGATGATCGTTGGGCATGCCGGCGACGGGAACTTCCATGCGCTTCTTTTGTACAAGACGAAAGAAGAGCTGAGTGTGGCGAAGATAGTTGCTGATCGAATGGTGAAGCGCGCACTAGCCTTGGATGGGACATGTTTGTTTACTTCGCTCTCTCGTTCGATTTTCTCTGATCTATGCATATCAGGTACCGGCGAGCATGGTGTGGGCGTAGGTAAGTGTTTTCTGGCTAAGTTGGCTTCGTTCCGTTCAATTGGTTATGCGCCAGGGAAGCGAAAGTATCTGGTCGAAGAGCTGGGTCCTGGTACGGTTGAAGTGATGAAGAAGATCAAACACACCATGGACCCTCTCGGTTTATTCAATCCGGGCAAGGTGAGCGCAATTAGGAGGTTTTTTGAACCTTATTCAATCCCCTCGTCAAGCTCTACCCTGACTGAGGATTTGAATATTACGCGGGTTTGAGTGCGTTCAATCACGAAACATTTACCAGCGAGAATAACTACGCAGCATTTTTAGTTCAGTACACGGTCCACGTTGCAACCATGCTGAATACCATAGTCCGTCTCATTGCAACTCCCACCGACAACTGCCCGTCATACAGTACTCCCATCTTCAATTGTTCACAAAGGCGCAAGTCAGTCCACGCTTTCGTTTAGGCAAATGACCACTGCCTCGTTGTCTCTTTCGCTGCGATCTCCATTGACCCCGAAAATTAACCACTCGATGAGTTGCCGCCCTTGCGGAGCGGGGAACTGTTGTATGTTCCGTATTCATGAATTCCTTCAACAGGTGTTGGAAGATGTCAAGCCAGTTGTCCGGAGAATGCGAGGCTCATATACAAAGTTCGATTGGAGTTCAATTCATGCGGAAGCAGCGTGAAGAACGGCGCCACTGGGACCAAAACCGCCCCCCGGTAAGTTGGTACTGGTTTCGTGGTTGAAAATCATCCACGGTATAAAAACCACAAGAGATCGCGAACTCACCCAAGAGCCCACATACAGGGATATACGGTAAGTGTGCAAACACTTGGGCCTGGAACGAGGTATAACAGCGGCCGCCACAGAAAATAGGGTTGAACTTACACCCGGATCAAACGGCCGAACTGGCAATCAACTGATTCAACTCACCTAGGCTCTTCTGCGACGTCCATGTCGTCTGCGAATTGATTTATGGCGCCGATAAGTGGCGCTGTACGTTCAATTGAGATCCTCCATTGAATCCTCTTCATTAGTGAAGCTAACTACTGAAAGACAACACTGTATCACGGCCACAATTTTACACGCTTGGAACGGAGGACAAGTCCGCGGTCATTGGTGGCTATCGGTTCGCCAGTTGCCTCACCAATGATACGTCGCCTTCCACTCGCCTACACGCCCACACGCCGACTCTCCTTATTGTTTTCCGCTGCTGATGCCGACACGGTCCCAGTGAGGCCTTGTTCGCCGATGGTTTGTGCTCCCCGTCGGGTTGTCTCAAAGACGGCGCGGGGTGTTCTCCAGACGGTAGAGGCAGTCCTATTCAGGAAACGGCCTTGCCTTTCGCAGAAAACGCTTGGCTTCATGTTTCCGTCATTCACCTTCTAGCCGTGTTTCCCACATTCTGGTGCCGATGGTTTGATTCTACACACTCCATAGACTGATCTGTGTGTACTCCCAAGGCACCAATATCCACATGGCGCTCCTGATTATGCCGACTCGTCAGTTGGCGGTCAACAGTTGGCGCAAATTTAGTCCGCCTACGGGGAGTTTTTTTTTTGCACACGCGGCCCGCGCCCTTTCCCCCTTCGATCATTTGCCGTTTTTGAACACCATATAATCCTATGCCTTCCGTTTGAATTGGCATGGCCTCCTCCCCCTCCTCTAGAATGTCGAAAAGCGAACTCGACCTCCAACTCGAGGCACCTGTGGTCCACTCCTTGGATCCTGCCATGGGTTTGGCTCTCGGGGTCACAGATTCAGCCCTCCCGCCTGTGGTAAGCGTTTTTATCTGCCGCGAATATACTGTATACCTTTCAATTATTCCTAGGACCGCGGATTCCATGCCCTGGCATATCTGGCGAGCGCTTGGCTTGTCGAACTTCTCGTTTGGTATGTCTTTCGTTGCCTCCGCATGCCGTGTATCGACGACACTCTCATGCAGGTCATATCCCTTTTCCTATGGCGTCTTCCTTGAATATTACAAAAATCATGTTTTTCCGGACGCATCCTATTCCATCCTCGCGCTCGTCGGTTCAATGTCGACAGGCATCATCTACATCACATCCTGGATCATCCTTCCCCTTATCGCTCGATATCCTAAGCTGAAGAAACCTCTCATGGCGACCGGTGTCGTCCTCTCCGTGGTCGGGCTAATTGGCGCGGCGTTTGCCACTCAGCCTTGGCAACTGGTTCTGACTCAAGGCGCCATCTATGGTCTTGGTGCCAGTATGTCTTTTCTCAACCTTGCTTAGTGCTCCTTGACCGTGCTTCAGGCTTCTTGTACTATCCAACCATGACGTACTTGTTCGAATGGTTCTCCGAGAGGAAGGGACTCGTGAGTCTGCCTTGTCCTGTTCAAGTTCTACCCAACAATCTGATTTCAACCAGGCCAACGGCATTATGTTTTCGGGAACAGGTAATTGTCCGTCCAATTACACACCGGGCCGTTACTAATATCTGACCAGGAGTCGGTGGAGTCGTCTGCCCCATTATTGTTGAAGTTTTGTTACGCAAATACGGCCACCGTACCACCTTAATAGCGCTTGTCAGTACACTCACTAGAACATTGGATGAGCTCACTCAGATTTTTCTTCAGGCCGTCGCGTTTGTCCTCCTGATCGTCCCTGCTTTTCCTTACATGAAACCCCGCCTTCCACCATCGAATATCCCCCCGCCTCCGATGAACATGTTGTTCCTGCGCTCGTCCGCGTTCTGGATCCTCTTTATCGCCAATGCCTTCCAAGGGCTGCCCGCCTATGTACCGACTCTCTATCTACCCAGTAAGCCAGTCGGAGTTTGCAACCTCCTCGTGCTCATCTCCAAATCTGAACCCTCAGGTTTTGCCGCTGACACCGGATTAAGCGACGCCGCTGGTTCTCTGACTCTTTCGGTGTTGAACGGTATGCCTGTCTGTTGCCGCACATTCATTCACACGCACGTCAGCTTATTCCTTGCCTCTCAAGGTGCATCCGTCCCTGGTCTAATATTCCTGGGCTGGCTCTCCGACCGCTTCGACCTCCGCATCTCAATAGTGGTCTCCGGGCTGGGCTCCGCCCTCGCCGTATTCCTGCTCTGGGGCCTCTCCAAAAGCCTCGCACAGCTCATGGTATTCTCCTTCGTCTACGGCTTCCTCGGCGCTAGCTGGTCTGCATTATGGCCGCGCTTCATCGCCGCGATCGTCGGGGACGACCCGCGCATGTCCTCCCTTGTGTTGACTGCGTTTATAGGCGGTACGGGGCCTATCTATTTCACTTCAACCTCCTCCGACTGACTCTGATTGTGGTTATTGTATCGATTCAGGCCGTGGGTTGGGGAACGTTGCCTCCGGTCCAGTTTCCACCGTGCTCCTGCATCCGTGGGTGTTCACTGGGCGGACGTCCTTTGCGTACGGGGTGAAGGGGTACGGCCCGCTCATTTTATTCCTGGGCCTCATGCTGTTGATGAGCACGAGCGGGGTTGCGTATCGAAAAACCCGCTGAAGGGCTTGTGTAATTCTTGTACTATTATAATATAGATATAGATTAAGTTTGACCCTTTTCTCGGGGCCAAGGTTGAACTTTGCGCTTGTGTGGTTCAAGTTGAACTCGTTCAAACCGGTACACAAATCGTTTACCGCAAGTTTACTGCGACATCTTCGTGCGATATCGACAACGCCGTGCAAGTGCTGGTTCAAATTTTGACTTCACATGGCTGGACGCGGGGAAAGTGAGATGGAAGATGAACTTCAACTAAATGAGGTTTCAAATTTCAAGCCGCGAGAAAGCAGTCATACAATTCTAGTTTGAGAGGTTTCCTATCAAGACGTGTAGTGCAAGCCCATCTCACGAATATCCTCGAGAAGCACCGGGGGGTTATCCAACCCAGGAAAGTGCCCTCCGAAATCATGAACTAATCGGCGGTGTGAGTCGCTATCCCGGAACAGCTCGACTGAACACAGACCTTTGTAAGAAACTAAATTGCCGGCTTGTGCAACATATTGCTCCGGCCAAAGGAGATTGTACTCGAACTGAGTGAAGAGCATCGGTGCGTCCGTGGGTGCTTTCGTGTACACGGAGCCAAACCCACTGGGGTTCTGCGCATAAATCCATACCGAAGACAAGAAGGAGTCCGTTAGGTAGTAGAGCGAGACGGTGGTGAGGATGGCGGTACTGTTGAGGACAGACGGCGGCGTTCCGGCGCGAGGATCGGACCCTTGACAAGGCGTGAGTGAGCGAAATCAGGCGGCAGATGAGGTGCGGTACACACAGAGTTTGTATTTCCCGCCAATCCATGCGAGCTGCCCCACAGGGCTGTCGTACAGTGCCAACCCAATGTCGTTGGGCTGTGAGAATGGTCATTATGATACAGACAAATTTGTTAGAAGTACAGGACGCGGAACACACCTTGGTAGTTTGCTCTAGAAAATAGCCGTTGCCAGTAGTGGCCCAGGCGGTGGTTTGTTCTTGAGCCACTTTCTGAACGTCGGACAGAGTGATATTATTTGCCGCGATATCTTCAGCCGACGGGGGCAAGAATGGCAGGAACACGAGGTGTACTGCGCGCACGGTCGTGTTAAAGGAGCTATATAAAGAATACGCGACGACGCCTCCCTGGCGACGAGTGAGATAGAACAGACGACATTGTGGAAGTCAAGTGCGAATCAACTCACCCAGTCAGTGCCGTGGACCGCGTAAGTCTTATACCCTAAAACGTCCGTCATGAGTGTGTTAAATATCCTGGCCGTGTCGTCGGTGGTCCAGTTGGTCGGCGGCGTAGAGGAAAAGAAGAAGCCGGGCAAGGATGGAACAACGACGTTATAGGACACTGAAGTCCCATTGACGTTCGCCGTTTGAGTCAACGGCTTGATTATTGGCAAGAATTCATCGAAAGAGCCTGTGAATATGTTCAGATGAATATAGACTTGAATCTCAACACAAAAACTAACCGGGCCATCCGTGGAGTAAAATGAGAGGAATGGCATTTGGATCCTTCGATTTCTCATGCACGAAATGCACGGTCTGGCCTTCGATGTTCGCAGTGAAATGGTGCCCTCTGCGTTCAATTAGGTCAGATGCGCTTGAACGGTGGAAGGAAAACGAACTGGTTCAACTTCGCTTGCTGAGCTTCCCAGTTAAAGGTCGTTGACCATTCTGTCTGCAGTTCACGAAGAAAATCAAGCTCGATCCCCTTCTCTTGGCCAGCTTCAGGATCAAGAGGTTTGGCGGGAAGGCGAGTATTTTTAACGAGATTCTTCAGGCGAGGAAGTCCACTGCGGAGGTCAATTTCGAATGGCTGCACATTGAAGCTATCGTTCGCGTGGACAGATGCCACGAAGGTAGCGGATATCGCGGCCAGTCCGATGCCCAGGAACATGCTGTGAGGAAATTCTCGATTCGAAGTTGGCGACTCCGGCGGCCTTTTAACGGACGTCGCTCGCGGATTGTTTCACCGCTTGGGGCCGATTTGTGTTGGAATGGCCAGTCGCATCACGGAGACACAGCTACTGGACCGAGCCCGAGGTTGAACTTACCAAGCCCGTAGCTTAGCCCGAGTCAAGTAGAAACAAAGAAGGTCAGCGCCCTATGCCAACATCCCCGGGCAACACCGAGCCATACCCAGTCCCCATACATCTAGAGCGTCGGCCGTCGGCGCTGAGTGCTCTGGTTGCGTCTTCAGTCGTCCAGTTGGCAGACGGCGCAAAGAAAATACTTACGAACCTGGGCTGCAAAGACCAGGACAGAGCGTGTCGAGCGATGTAGGTGCGCGGAACTCCGATGAAGAGCTCCTATCAACTTCAGTTAACTGATAGGTGAAACTTGTGAGCTTTGCGACGAAGCTGCGCCTTATCGTTTGTGGTTGCGGCCAAGGCACGATGCCGTCGCTGATCCGTCTTTTCAACTTCCCACGCCTCCTCTCCCTTTGTCACCTCACAGAACTATCAGGCGTTCAACTGCCCAAATACCAGTGCTCAAGCCATGATATGGCACATGTACACCTCACACTAAACTCGGTATTCCCGCTGTGCAACTTGAACCTCATTTTCCTTGACACCAACGACATTTACCGCCTCGGTCTCCCGTACTGGAATCCCCGCCATGTTGCGTACTCCAACGCCGAGCTGAAACCGAAAGGTCGTCAAAAATCCCGGAATATTCGCATGATGTGGTTGCTTGGTACAGGTCGCGCCGCGCGGGAGAGTAGTCGTCAAAAATCCCGGAATATTCGCATGCTGTGGTTGCTTCGTACAGGTCGCGACGCGCGGGAGAGTAGATAGTATAAATTTGAAGTCAACGAGGGTCGCAAGGGAAACACTTGAGATAACCAACATATCACGCCATGTAGTGGAGGCCCATCTCACGAATATCCTCGAGAAGCGCCGGGGGATTATCCAACCCAGGAAAGTGTCCTCCGAAATCATGAACTAATTGACGCGTTCAGTACTATCCTGGAACGGCTCGGCCGAAGTTGAACACACACACCTTTGTAAGAGACCAAATTGCCGGCCTTTGCAACATATTGCTCCGGCCAAAGGGGATTGTACTCAAACTGACTGAACAGCATCGGCGCGTCCGTAGGTGCTTTCGCGACCACGGAGCCAAAGCCAGTGGGGTTCTGCGCGTAAATCCATAGCGAGGACAAGAAGGAGTTCGTCAGGAAGTAGAGCGAGACGGTGGTCAGAATGGCGGTGCTGTTGAGGACGGACGGCGGCGTCCCGGCGCGAGGATCGGACCCTTTACAAGAGCATGAGTGAGCGATATCAGGTAGCACATTAGGTACGCACAGAGTTTGAATTTTCCGCCGATCCATGCGAGCTGCCCCACAGGACTGTCGTACAGGGCTAGCCCAATGTCGTTGGGCTGTGGGAATGGTTATTATGATACGGAAAAAAATCTTAAAGGTACAAGCCGCGCCTTGGTAGTTTGCTCTATAAAATAGCCGTTGCCGGTAGTGTTGAAGGCGATGGTTTGTTGTTGAGCCACCTTCTGAACGTCGGACAAAGTGATATTATTCGCTGCAATGTCCTCGGCTGACGGAGGCAAGAACGGCAGGAGTACAAAGTGCGCCGAGCGAACGGTCGTATTGAAGGAGCTATATAAAGAATACCCGACGACGCTTCCCTTGCGCCCGGGGAACAGTTCAGCACGACACTGGAAGATCAAGTTCGGAATTGACCCACCCAGTCAGTGCCGTGGAGCGCATAAGTCGTGTATCCTAGCACGTCCGTCATGAGCGTGTTGAATATCCTGGCCGTGTCGTTGGTGGTCCAGTTGGCCGGCGGCGTGGAGGAAAAAAGAAAGCCAGGCAAGGATGGAACGACGACGTTATAGGACACTGAAGTCCCATTGACGTTCGCCGTTTGAGTCAACGGCTTGATTATTGGCAAGAATTCATCGAAAGAGCCTGTGGATATGTTCAGATGAATGTAGACTTGAATCCCAACACAAAAACTAACCGGGCCATCCGTGGAGTAAAATCAGAGGAATGGCATTCAGATTCTTGGATTTCTCGTGCACGAAATGCACGCTTTGGCCTTCGATGTTCGCAGTGAAGTGATGCACTCTATGTTCAAGTAGGTCAGATGCGTTTGGGTGGTCGAAGAAAAACTGACTGGTTCAACTTCGCTTGCTGAGCCTCCCAGTCGAAAGTCGTTGACCATTCGGTTTGTAGTTCGCGAAGGAAAGCAAGCTCGATTCCTTTCTCTTGGCCAGCGCCAGGATCAAGAGGTTTGGTGGGAAGGCGGGTATTGTCGACGAGATTCTTCAGGCGAGGAAATTCACTGCGGAGGTCAATTTTGAATGGGTGCACATTGAAGCCCTCGTCCGCAGCGAGGACGAAAGAGACGAAAGTGGTGGCCATTGCGACCAGTGCGATGTTGAGAAATAGAACCATGCTGCTACTGGAGGTTTATGGATTCGTACCTGGCGAGTTGGCCTTTTAACAGCGTCGCCCGCCGATTGTTCATGAGTTTTCGGCGAATTTCTAAGTCCTGTGAGAATCCCAAAGTGTGATTCCCGAGTCCAGCGGGAATCTTCAGCGTTGTTCCCGCCCGATAAATCCCGTTTTCGACGGGAGATACCTGCTTTATTCAGCCGGCTACGGTTGTCATTGACTGAAGATTTCTCAGCGAGGTACGGGGAGTCTGCCTTGAAGGGGTTCAGCTCGACTGATGACTCGGAAGGCACTGTTGAACAAGAAATGATACCATTAGTACACTATCTCAACATCCTACGTGTAACCCACCAGAATTACACATCGAGAACGTCTCCCATGGGCGCTGGATGTTCTGGTTGCGTCTTCTGCCGTTTGGTTGGCAAAAGTCGGAAACTGGGCAGGACAGAGCGAAATCGGATCTTGTAGGATGCATGGAAGTCCGATGAAGTGCCCTACCGTATCGGCTGCAATCAGTAGGTGGATGAAATTCGTCGAGTCGAGAGCCTGTCCGACGACGCTGCACCTTGTTGTGGTCGAAGAACGCTTGAAGAACGCAACAATCGCCGACAATGCCGACATCTGTGAGCGGCCCGCTGATCCGTTCCAAATTCCCGCGCCTCCTCCTGCCACCTCCTCTCACACTCGACGTGCCCCCTCACAGACTTATCGCCTCTAGCTGAGCATTAGTACGCCTAACGTGCCTTAAAGCCGATATCTTCTTGTAGGTAAGTACACCGCAATCTTCCCACCTGTAAGTTTTCGTTGAATTTTCTACCGCAACACCAAGTTTGCCACGTTCGAACATTATTATTCTTCAAATCCTAAACGGTTCTTGTTTTTCTGGGGTAATTCCTCGCGTGGTTGCCACTTCCCGCTCCGACAACTCCCTGCGTCTCCGTGTCTCAGTGTTCCTTCCTGCCTCGCCTCACCGGGGCTCACTTTCCTGCTCTTTGTGATTCTTCGCTTTCCCGACTTGATATTCTTGGTTCAACTCGAGAGACTTGACATGTTCCGCGCCAGTATTATTGCCAGGACCTCTACGACTGTTGTGCAAACCGGCCGAATTTCTCCTCGTCCATATCCGTAGAGCTCCAAATCGCCCGCGTCGCCTCCACATTCTCCACCATCAACTGAAGCTTAGCCCGCATCCTATTCCCACAATCCGGCCCAAGCAGCACGCGCACGAACTCCCGCCGCCCACCCTCAACAAATTCCTTCGCAGCCCCGGTCCCGCTCACTACCTCAAACAGCCTTTCCGCCGCCTTGGCCAGATCACCTACTTGCTTGGACTGCAGATGGCGCGCGGCGTACTGGGTAGGCACCTCAACGGTATCTGGGTACGCGCCAGTTACTCGTTCAGGGCGGACGCCGTTCGCCCCGGCCGTGGCGAGGAAGTTCGTAGGGAAGTATCCGGGCTCGATTATGAGGACGCGGATATTGAAGGGGGCGAGCTCGACGCTGAGCGCTTCAGTCATGGCTGCGGTGACAGGTCAGCATTTGGCGCCCCCAATACAGTCAAACGACGCGCCTTCCAATGCCGCCTTTGACGCATTATACATCGCAAAGGGCGCACCGCCAGCAAGGGCCGCGACGGAAGAAAGGTTCAGGATATGCCCTGACTTCTGCGCGCGGAACGCGGGGAGCAACGCCTGCGTCAGCGAAACTGCCCCAAAGAAGTTGGCCTGGAATTCACTCTTGATATCCGCATCGCTGTGGGCTTCCTCAACCTCGCTTCCGAGAAAGTTAGATTTCAACGCACTCAAGCTCCTCCGTATACCCGGTCAAGCAATACCCCGCGTTGTTGACCAGGACGTCGATTCGCCCATAAACCCCCAGCGCTTCCGCTCCGGCGCGCTTGATCTCAGCATCGGAAGCGTTGAGGTCCAGGAGCAAGGGCTTGGCTGCCTTGATGCTGTCCGGGATAGCCGACGGTCTCCGCACAGCAGCGATAACCTGTTTCGTTCGATGAGGACAGTCCGCAGTGGGGGATGGCACAATAAAAACAAACCTGATCCCCCTGCTCAAGAACATACTCAGCCAGCGCAAGCCCCAACCCAGAGTTAGCGCCCGTGATAAGCCAGGTACGAGGAGATGCCATTTCAACAGCGAAGACTCCCGTCGATGGCTGGGGGTCTTATATTCAGTGGGGTGCCCGTCCGGCACCGATATGACTAGGGAGGAGCCGTTGATGGTGGAAGATTATTGAGGGTTCTCAGCTATTTTTAGATTTCGCCTTATACGGACGAGAGCGGTTGTTTGGATCGGGGGGACTTGAGAGACATGGTGTTGGCGGCGAGGATACTGGACACTCACATCTATGCGTACAGAGAGGAGCTGGGTCTCCGTAGGCATTTCGCCACTACGACTTGAGTAGGATGCAGGATTAATGTTGAACCCCCACCGAAGATGAGCCAATTCTGCTGAATATTGCTTCGGAAGGACAACCGAGGCGGAGACTCTCGCACCGGCCGTCGTCGCTAAATAACTGGTTGTTCCAATTCTAGGAATAGTGTATCCTCTCGTACATATGCGCTGTTGATTAGTATACAAATGCTTCTTACAACAATTACTTTTCCACCTCGTCTACTTCAACTTTTCACACCTTCCTTCTCATACCCCAACCGCTCCGGCCACATCCCCCCAAACGCCCCCCGCATCATCCGGTCCCCCCGCGTCAAATTCAGCGCCCCATCGTCCAAGTCGTCGTTAACGCACAACAGCGCCGTGTCCGCGTGCAGCCAGCTGAAATACACCCGGCCGAGCTCGGCGTTCTCCACCCCGAAGAAGGCGGAGGGCGTCTCAGCGATGGCGTAGGAGTAGCGCTGGATAAGGCGGAGGGCGAAGACGCGTGGGTTGGGGGGAAGGGGTGGGGGCGTGAGGGGGAGGAGGAGAGGGAGGATGGCGGGTTCGGTGGTTGGTGGTGGGGGAGAGGAGGTGGGCGGGGGCAGAAAGATCGCGAGCCCGCGCGAGGCGGTGTTGGTGAGCGCTGTGATAACTGCGGGGTGTCCGTTCATAAGCTTCGGAAGAAAAAAAAGGATGGCGAAGAAAATTTACCAGCATCGCCGCAATGCGTCTTCTCCACCGCGAGTCGTCGAAAGACCGCCCACGCAGTCTCCCTCCCGCGCCCAATGCACTCGTCCCGCGATAACACAAAGTTTCCCGGCCGGTCGGTGTGGTTCGGCGTATATCCATCGAGGGAGACTGTCATTTTTTTTAGTTGGTCAACAGAGGACTGCGTGGAAGATGAGGAGACACGGAAATGAAACGCACCAAAAAGATACGTCGTATTCGCCCTCTCCTCCGGCACCTCCGACCCAGGCTCCTCCAGTCCCGCCGCGCGCATATTCAGCCTCACATCCCCATTGCTTGTCCTCTCGTACTATTCCTCCTCAACTCACCCTCATCGTCCTCCACCCCGAGCTCAAGCCACATCGCGGCCTTTAGCGCCTCATCCAACACACCCTCCTCTGAACCCCACTTGGCCACAACCCACGCCCACAACAACGCCTCCCTCTCCCTCTCCATCACGAAATGCGTCCCCACAAACACCGTGTTCACCTCGTACTCCCCCGCGACGTCGTGCGAGCCGCGGAACTGCGATTTGGGCGTGGCGGCGAAGGCGGGGCCGAAGGTGAGCGCGGCCTCGTGCAGGAGGGGGAGCGAGAGGGAGCGCGCGTTGTGTGCGATGTAGGCGCGACCGCGGGTGCCGAAGCGGAGGTCTGGAAGCGCGCTCGTTAGTTCTCGGCAAAAATAATAATCGGTTGGAGGATAAATGGAGGAGGATGCATACTGAGGACATGCGCACTCCACCCCAAACTCCGCCACTCGCCCTCCCCCGCCCCGGGCGCGCCCCCCGACGCGTCCCCCTGAATCATGAAGCCCGGGTACAGCCTAAACACGGGTCCGTAGAGCGGGGAGTGGAACGCGCTCGGGGGGAGGGGGAGGGTGAGGAATTGGTCGTCGTTTAGGTAGATTCTGTGCGTCGGGTTAGTGAGTGAGTATCTTCGTGAGCACCACTACCGGGCACGCACATATTCTCCGACACGACCTCGGGGTCGAGGTGCGGCAGCTGCGACTCGACAGCCATGCTGTTAAACGTGGGCAGCACCGCGTCCCGCCACCGCTCCACCTCCTCGATGCTGGGCGTGTGCCCCGGCGGGCTCGTATACCGGAACAGTTGGCTGTCTGCGAAAAAAGGACGCGTCAACGTTGTTAAGTTGCAGTTAAATAGGATAGATAAAAGAAGAAGAAAAATAAGGAACACGAGACGAACCATGATACAAATAAACCGGCGGCTCCCCATTCTCGCCCCCCGCCCACGCGCTCTCCACATCCAGCCACTGCGGCACCAGCCCCAGCCTCTGCGCCCCATCCTCACCGTCGTCGAACGCGGAATCCGGGTCAGGCACGTCCGCGGTGACGATATGCCACACGCTCTTCTGCGTCCATAGCTTCGTGTTGGCGAACGCGGAGCGGAGGGAGAAGCGCAGCTCGTCGTGTTGGCGGAAACGCGCGTTTCTTGTGGTGTAGTTTAGGGAGGCGAGGAGGGCGGCGCGGGATTCGGCGTGGTAGACGTCCCTGCCGTCCACATCAGCCTTGCTTTTCGTGTAAGATGAAGAGGAGAGGAAACGCACGAGCCGTTAACCCAGATATACACCAGGTCGATGGTCGACTCCTCCACGGCCACGCGCACGCACGCGCCGCGCCACCTCCCCCCGGAAATCCACTCATCCAGACACCGGTCGGGGATCCTTTCGTGCGCTTGTATAGCGCGCACGGTGGGGTCCGCGATCGCGTCCGCGGCGGGCGGGCGCGTGAAGGGGTCGTAGGTGGGGGTGTGCCAGACGTCGAGCGCGAAGGCGATGCGGGAGGAGGGGGAGAAGGAGGAGTAGCGCGCGAGGGCGAAGAGGAGGGAGAGGAGGGAGAGGGCGAAGGTGAGGAGGAGGAGGAGGGCGGGGCGGGAGATGCCAGTGGGGAGCGTGTGGCCGTGCAGAGGGAAGGAGGTGCGCGAGAGCGGGAGCCAGCTCTTGTGGAGGGAGTTGGAGAGCGAGCGGCGGAACCGGAGGGGAAGGAAGGCCATGGATGGCGCAGTAATGGTAGCGGGAAAGCAAGCAAGCCGTGGAGGTTGGAACGCTCGAATTACATTGATCTGGTTGGGCCAACTGCGCATGAGAAAAAGATAGATATGCGGCACACGACCAAGCGCTGCAAGGACAGCCGATCCGACGGAGGTTGGTCGTCACTCCATCGTGATTAACGATTAACCGAGCAGTGCGCGGCGCGCGCCTGGGCATCAGCGTTGCTCCCGCCGAGACGGAGGCCCAGCATAGTGGATGAAACGAGGCGGGAAATACCAAGATTGCTGAGAGGTTGGACCGTGCCTGGGAAGGAAATTGACGACTATGACGTTCGATCGGCAGTCGGCAGCGATAACAACACGGAGTCCGCTCGAAGATCGGCGTCGAGAGAATGTTACAAGAGGAAAAAACCTCGGCGCTCGAAGCTTTGGCAAGAAGGCGGGTGAAGGCAGACGCGCAATGGCGGTGTACTGGTCGGCAGGCGCGTATGTTGGAGATTTTCAATTTTTCATTGAGAGCGGCGCAAAGATGTCCCGCTGCCCCCGTATCTTATCTAGAAGCACATGCGTTTGCCTCCGCTGCGTGTGCAATTTTGCAATATGTTTTTGGAAATATTTCAGTCCCTGGCGACTTGGCTCTAAGGCACTGAGGAGAACGACATAAATTATAATTAGGCTGAAGCCAAGGCACCAAGAAAAAACTCACAGCCTGAGCGGGAACCCATCCACATCTTTGACAGTCGAGGACGCCGGGATTCGTTGCTGCTCCAACGGCAATTGTTGCTCCACCGACACGAATCTGCCTTAACCCACGACAACCACCGCCGTTGACTGCCGCTGAGTTGAAACTTGACGGCCTTTGCCAGTCGGTGCGGGAATCGGACTACGACTGCGGATGCGTTCGTTCGCTGGTTCGTATCGTGTCCGTACTCGATTACTGCGCATGCGCGTGAACGGGCTCCTTGAACGGAAAGGCCGTCAATTATCGAGGGAAAACTCAAGCGCTGGACCGCGCGAAGTCGGCTTGACGAATGTTACACACTCCGTTGACCAAATACGTGAGGACATACCTATACGGTACCCGTCATCGCGGTCGTCTCATCGCACTGCAAACCCGTGTAGCTCCGTCGGAATCCGGAGACTCAGGCATCCATCCCCCTTTCTCCCCGACCCTTCTCTTTGTCGCCCCATAGCAGGTTGTCAACTGAAAATACCGATTCGCAAGGAGGAAGGAACGGCTCGGAGACCACCAAGACGAGCGAACGGCGTGGAACGTGGAGTGTTCATGAAGTTCTGGCTCGAAGAGTGTGCTGTGTCGCGCCACCGGCCGACCTATCGCGCCTTCGAGTTTTGCGCACGTCATCAAATCTCCCCTCCTCAAGAACACGGACTGGTCGAGTGGCAAAGCAAACAGTCTTGTGTACGCCGCAGAGAAATGCGAATGTGGTGGCCGCAGTCAAGGTCAGCCTGGCCGGCGGTCTGGACGCTCCGAACATCATCACGCCCTCCTGAACTTCCCAAAACGGAAATCCCTCAGCTCTCGTCTTGCACTTTCCATAGGCGCTCTTCTTCGTCCTCTGCGCTGGACCGAGCCTCTAACTCTCCCCGTGCCGGTGTCGCCCCATCCAGCCTTCGCTATTGACTAAAACCTCCGGCGGGACTGAAATATCGGCCCTCGCTCGAAGCGTCACGGTCGCGCCCTCCAATCGCAACGGCGTCAACTTTCCTATCCTAACTCAAGGACCTGGAGTGCCCGCATAGTATCGCTTTGCATCTAGGCGCTCGTCTCGTCTTTGCGTTGCCCGTCAACGGATTCCCCGAGCTTCAATGATTGCGCTTCCGACCACCCGCCGACTGGCCGCGCTCCTAACAGCGGCGGAGACCTGCTACACTTCGGTCCGATGCTCCTTCTTACATTAAGCAGCAGCCCCGTCTTCTCACAACGTTAATATCGCCACCCAAAGGCAAAATCCTCACCCTCTCTGCCAGGCGCGCTTCCAAAGCCGCATCGGCCGCGCCTGCCTCCGTCTCCTCCTTCCGCCAGCAGCTCCTCCTACCAGCGCCGGTGACCTCGGGCTCACCGTGTGCGCAATAATACGCTCGGTCCGATGTTCTTCACTCAAGCAGGTTCCCTTCGCATGTTAATACTATGCTCAACCCTCCCTGCTCTCGCGGCGACCCCGTGTCTTCCTTACATCAACATCAAGCAGCGCCGTATTCCCTTCCCACCTTGACTTCCCTTCGCAACGTTAACGTCGGCACCCACACACCCGATGCTAATGCTATGCCAAACTCTCTGCTCGACGCGCTTCACATCGCATTGGCCCGGAGTCAGCGGCTTTCGCGGACTTGAACGGCAGGCTCTCCACTCCCTGCGCCCCGCCGCCCCATGACCAGCTCCTACCAGCGGCGACGACCAGGCTTCCAGCGCCATACCCTCGTTCCGAGGTTCTTACATTCAGCAAAACTTCCCTTCGCAACGTTAACGTCCACCCAATGCCTCTCCGCGCGCTTCGCTTCGCAAGTTCACATCGGCAGCGTCCGCCCTCTCTGCCCGCTTCCAGAACGCGCCCGCCTCCGTCTCCTCCAGCCGTCGCAGCTCCGAGGCACAGCGGCGAACGCGTGCGTCGCCTTCCCTGACTCTAATCTCTTCCGAACGTTAACGTTAATCCAAACCCGCTGCTCGACGCGTTTCGCTCCGCAAGCCGCGCCCCCTGGCCATGGCTATGTCCGCGTTCTCCGCCCCATCCGCCTCCGACCCCCCTCCCATGGTAGAGCGGCGGCGACCTGCTACGCTTCGGTCCGCAGTCGCGCTACAATACATCAAGCATCTCGGAGCGTCTTCAGTCTTCCCTTCCCTTCGCAACGTTAATATCGACACCCAGCGTTAATCTAAAGCCTCTCCCTCCCGAGCTCGAGTCTACGATGGCCTCACAAACTCGCAAGTTCGCGCCCGCCCCTGCGCCCACCCCCTCCCATGGCAGCAGCTCCGTGGCACAGCGGCGTCCTCCCAGCGCATACTTCGGACCGACTCGCCTCTTTCTTACACTGAGCAAGACTTCCCTTCCGAACATTAACATCGGCACCCAAAGCCCAAGGCAAACCCTCACCCTCTTTGCGCGCTTCCAAAGCCGCATCGAACCCCTCCGCCCATGGCTGCTCCGCCCCCTCCGCCCGTGGCACAGCGGCGACCGCGTGTCTTTCTTATACCCTTCGCAACGTTGATATCAGCCCCCAGTGCTAAAGCCTTTCCGCGCGCTTCCAGAGCCGCATCGGCCGCGCCCTCCGTTTCCTCCGCCCATGGCACAGCGGCAACTCCGCATTCAGCAGCTGCCGCGTCGTCTTCCCTTCGCAAGTTCTTTCCCCTTCGCAACGTTACCGTCGGCACCCAACGTTAATCCAAAGCCTCTCCTGGCATCTCGGCCAAACCCTCACCCTCTCTGCGCGTTTCGCATCCAAAGCCGCATCGGCCGCGCCCGCCTGCGTCTCCGCCCCCTCCGCCTCCAACTCTTCCGACGTCGCTCTTCGTCCGAGGCTCTCACATCAAGCAAGACTTCCCAAATTCCCCGCAACGTTAACCTCGACACCCAATGTCAATCTAAAGCCTCTTTCTCCGTCTCGACGCACTTCGCAAGTTCGCCTCCATCCAACGCCGCCTCGGCGCCCGCGCCCGTCCCCTCCGTCTCCTTCGCGTCTCCCTGCGCATATGTACACGAAGTACATCACATTAAGCATTAAGCAAGCAAGCCTTCCCCAAGATCCGAACGTTCAGCACCCATCCTTCGCAAATTCGGGAATTCGCGTCCAGAGCCGCATGCCGCGCGCCTCGTAAACCGATTCCTATCGACGGGCGCGCGTCGGTCGGCGAGTCGGATTCGTGCAGGATCTGTGCGTTGGCGGTAGGAGGAGGAGGAGGGGAAGGAGGAAGAATAGCTGGGACCAGCGACGACACGCATCGCCGAACCGGCGAAGCACTCGCGGCTAGCTGGCTGCATTGGTGGTGGTATAAAATCCTTCCTCGTTCGTTCGTTGGCGCGTATGTATGTACATTATACAAATGCAATGGCATACCCGTAGTCACGTTAATCCCTTTAATCCGTCGTATACTCGTATACATCCTCTCTTCCTTCTCTAGAACCCCTTCGCATACCCCCCCTGCTCATAATACTTCTCCATCCGGGCCACGATGCCCGCCAGCGCCTCGAGCCACCCATCGAGCCTCGTATTGAGTTCGGCGTCCGAGGCGGAGGGGCCGCCGGCGGGGTCGGCGGCGAGCTTGGCGTAGAAGTCGGCGCGGTAGGGGCAGGCTTTCATTGCGACCTATGATCCCATGTCAATAAACACCACAAAAACAACTGGAAGCTAATGAGGGGGAATGGATGAAAGCCTCGCGCACCGAAAAGATCCCCTTCACCACAAAATTATGAAACTTCCTCAACGTAACCTCATAGCTCTTCGTAAACGCAACCGACAACTCAGCCCCCTTGTCGGCCTGCGCGTTTTGGAGCGCGGTGCAGGTGAAGGAGAGGCCGCGGAGGAGCCAGAGGAGGCCTTCCGTCGCGGGGCGCTTCTTCTCCTTGGCTTCGTTGGCGACGAGGAGCTCGAGGGTCGTGGAGAGGGCGGGGGCGGCGGTGTGGCGGGTGCGGACTTTCTGGGTGGGTGCGGGTGGTGATCAGTGGTGATCGGAGGTAAGGAGGGCGAGGGGAGAGGGAGGGACGCAACGCACGGTGATGTTGCCCTTGAGATCGTTCTGCACGACGGAGAACGCTGCGGATCCGAGGATGTCTTGCGATTCCCCCAAGGTCAGCTCAGTTAGAGCTGGGCGATGAGTGGGCATTACACACCAAACAGCCCGACAAGCCCATCTGCGGCTTCGAGGAACTGGACGGTGTCGACGCCTGCGTCGGTGATCTCCACGTCCGCGAAGGACTACAGGAGCAGTGCAATTCAATTCAATGCAATGCGGGAGGAGAGGGAGAGGGAGGAGGGCGGGGGCTTACTTTTACTGTCTCGAGGTAGGGTGCCATTGTGCTTTGGTGGTGGTTGTGGTTAAAGGGAAAGAGGATGCCACGAATGCAGATGCGACGGACAGCAGGCGGGTTGCAAGTTGCAACACGAGCGGTGTTGATGGCGATTAGATTAGATTGCAGGGGGGGCAAAGTACGGTTTTGGTCTTGGATCACGGTAGGACGGCGGGTTGCTGGTGCAGAATGCGGCGGGGATTGCTCAGAAGGATATGTGGAAGACCTTGAATGGGGCTGCGGACGCGGGAGGTGGGAGATGGTGGTGGTAAGGGGTCAAGAGGGCCGAGGCATTTGAAACTCCGACGGTCATGCCCGCTTTACGGCACCTGCGACTTGCGAGAAATCGAGATATTGATTCAAGCCAACCGAAACGACGATGAAGCGCAGTTTGGATAAAATCCAACGACGTGAATGGACATCGCATTCCCTCACATGGACGAACGCTCATAATTCTGACAGACGATTGAACAGGGTTGAACCATCTCGCATCATTGGTTCAACTTCTTTTCAAACTCAAGAGAATCGGCCACTGGATAGCAGCGAAAGGCAAGCGAGAACTCGACGCAGCGTCCTTACTATTGTACGATTGCTTGCCTTGCATACAATGTCTGTGTAAAAGCAGTTCCGCTCTGAGGTTTGAACTTGGAAATGTGGGGTTAATGAATCTTCGGCTGCCTGGTACAGTGCGCCTGGACCTACAGACATAGAGACGCGCTAGGATAGCTTGAATTCTGTGGCTTTGCTCACTCTGACGAGGACTACCGCTCAATAATTTTGGGTAGTTGAACTAAATTAAAACTTGAACGTCGAAATCCTTGTGGATTACCTCCCTCCAGGTCGACGCAGAAAAAATCCGCACACCATACGGAGGCCAACTGAGCATTCCCTCCTGCACCGGAAGAGTCAAGGCTTTTACTCGCACTCAATCTCAATCTCGGTTGGATCTTCGCGGCTCGGCCTATCCTCGGGTCGGACTTACTCGGCCTTACGTGCTGATCGCGCAACAATCGCGTATCTTTTTTCCAAAACGGGAACCCCACAAAATTTTTGCATCCCGCCACCATGCCTCACGCCGACTCCGCCCTCGTCCCGGAATCGTACGTTTCCCACCCCAATACCATTTCCGCGGCACGCACTCACCCTGCAAAAGGATAACCACAAAAGCCGAATTCTGGGCACACACCTACGGTCAGCTCGACATGCTGCTGGACGGGAGCCAGCGGAACTGGGTGCGCCTCTCCCGCCTCCCCCGACCCTTTCCCGTCTATCTGCGTTCCAGCAGGGACTAATAATGTGTTAATGTATACTGCGCACAGGTAACGAACCTCTCCAACGCCTCATCTCTGATCTACAACTCGCTCCTCGCCTTTCCGGCACACTTTGGGAACGACGCGCGGGCTGTGAATTGGTGTGGTGCGTGTGTTCGCTCGTTCGTTTTGTTGCGATCGTTCGTTTGTTCGTTCGTTCGTTGGCATCTATCTATGCCAGTGCATCTCTATCGCGCTTCGCTTCTTGCCCGTCTCCACTCCGAACACGGGAGAGGAAGATCCACAATCTTTCCTTGAGACACGGACCCGTATTCATTCATATATACATACATATATACTACGACTTCTCCAAGTCTCGCTTGGCTCACTCTGATCATCGTTCGTGTACTCATTCATTCTATTCTATCATTTCCTCCGAACACAGGCTTCTACCTTGACTCGTCCCTCTTCCCACAACCAAATGCGACCCCGCGTCGCGTCAACGGCCTCAACGGAAACAACGGCTCACTTAATGGCAACGGCCCGCCCAACGGCAACGCCAACGGACTCAACGGGCACGGTAGTACCACCAGCAGACTCCTCCTCGGCCCCTTCAACGGCCGCCCCGCCTGCCAATACATAACCACCTCCCCCCCAAACAAAGCCCGCGGCGTCTGCGCCGCCGCCTTCCTCCAACGGCGCACCATCCTCGTGGACGACGTCGAGGCGTACCCGGGGCACATCGCGTGCGATGGGGAGACGCGGAGCGAGGCTGTTTGTCCGCTCGTGCTTACCGAGTCTACCTCCAACTCCGAAGATGAAACTGGACGTGTCCTCGGCGTGCTCGATCTGGACTGTCTCGCCGTAGGGGGATTCGATGCGGATGACCAGGTACGTCCATGCATCCGTTTATTTTTGCATTTCAATCTCCGCCGTTGAAATTCACGCGGGCATCAGGCGGGGCTCGAAAAAATCACACAGCTGCTCGTCAGGGCGTGCGACTGGTGATTAATATTGCTCACCCACACACACACACTGTCGCTACCCATCCATCCATCTGTCGCCGGACACAATCATCCACGGCCGCCGCCACATATAAAGTACCGTACTTCCGTAGAGCCGCACCACTGAATTACAGACCGAGCGAACGAATAAATACATTACTATGCGCTATTCAATATCCTTATCCTCATTCACTCCTTATTCTTCTCATTCCTTATTCTCACTCTGCCACGCGCGCCACTCCTCATGCAGCTTCTTCTGCGCCCCCCACTCCTTCACAACGTTCTTCTTCGCATTCTTACTAAGCTCCTTCCCCTCTCCATCCGTCAGCGGCACCCCCTCCGCGTCCCACGACCCATACGTGCCCTCCGCGACGTTCGGCGGCCGGAACCGCTCCTGCGGGGGCACGCGCCCCTTCTCGAGCTTCGCGGCGCGTTTGGCAGCCACGGCGGCGGCGGCGTCGGCGGATTTCGCGGCTTTGGCGGCGGCTTGGGCGCGTTTTTCTTCGCGCGCGCGGAGGAGCTCGGCGGGGGGGACGAGCTTGACGAGGGCTTTGCCGTCTGTAAAAAAACAGTATCCGTCCGTCAGTTACACTCGCGCATTTGTTAAGGAGCAGAGGGGACCCACCTTCCTGGTCATCGAGCGCCACCCCGAGCGGCACGAGGTCGACGTCCCGCAGTCGATCGCAGAGCGCGAGAATATCCTGCAGCGCCGTCTCCCCCTTGCTCATCGCCAACCGGCGCACGCTGTCGCGGAACGTCGAGAGCGAGCGGATGTACGGCATCAGCACCTCCTCGCGCTGCGAATTGTATCAGTTACGCAGAATGTGAAATGAGAAATAGATGAATAAACGAACGTTAACCCCACCCGCCGCAGCAGCCCCCGCGTCGTCGTTCCCCCACCCGAGCTCCTCCGCAGGGCCCGCGCCGAGCCCAAACATGCGGAGCATCTCCCCGACCCAGCGCGCGCTGTTCTCGAGCAGCTGGAGGTTCACTTGCGCGCGCCCCCGCGCGGTGAGGTAGACGTTCGTGCGCGTGATAAGGTCGCGCAGGACGGCGAGCGCGGCGGGGGTGTTGAACGAGTCGCAGAGGGCGGCGCGGAAGGCGTATTGTGCTTCGTATAGCCTAAAAAATAAATATGAGCATAGCACAATAAATGAAATCGAGGGATCACTGACGCGGCGCGCAGCTCCCGCTCCGGCTCCTCGTAGTGGTGATACCCGTCGGACCGTGTCCCGTCCGCGTTAGCTTGGCTGAGGAGCGCGCTCACGTTCGTGAAAAAGTTCTACCTCCCCGTCGCTCAGTCAGCATGGTACAGCACAATATAGAAGCGCGATAGGCCAACAAAAAGTAGAAGAAGGAAGTAGAAGAAGACCCACATTTATCGCCGTCTCGAGGCTGCGCACTTCTCCCGTCATCAGCGAATCCGTAAAGTCGACTTTGGCACTCCATATTTGCGTGAGGAAGGCGAGACGGAGCTGGCGCGCGGTATATTTTTGGAGGATTTCCTGGTGGTTCCGGTCAGCATGGGGCGGAAGAAGACGCAGAAGGCGTTGTTGATAGAATGAACATACATCGATCGTGATGAAGTTCTTTAATGATTTGCTCATCTTGAGCCCCTCGATGTGGAGATGGCCTGTATGGATAAAGTAGTTGACCCACGCGCCGCATTGGTGGAACGCCTAGCATTGCATTTGAATTAGGATGGCAAGCAAAATTAGGTGCGCGCTCGGGTACCTCGGACTGCGCCATCTCATTGTCGTGGTGCGGGAACGCCAGATCGATTCCACCAGAATGGATATCCATGTTGTCGCCCAAAATCGCGCTCGCCATCACGGAGCACTCAATGTGCCATCCGGGGCGCCCGGGCCCCCAGGGGGAGGGCCACGAGGGCTCACCGGGTCTTGAAGCTTTCCACAACGCAAAATCGGCCGATCGACGACCCGTCTTCTGTGCCAACGCGCCTGCCGGAGCAAAGAAAAAAACGCAAACGTTAGTTAGCCTGTACTTATCGCCGTCGCAGTAAAGCAAGGCGCGCACCTTCGGCGTCTTCGAGGAGCTCCCTGTTACCTTTGCTCCAGGGTTCCAATTTGGCATAATCGTGCCCGGGGCTGTTGTCGAACGCCTCGGTGTCAAAGTAGACGCTCCCCTCGGCCTCGTAGCCAAAGCCGTTCTTGACGATTCCCTCCACAAAGGCGACAATCTCCGGGACGTACTCGGTGACGCGGGTTACGGTGTCTGGCTCGCGCACTCTCAGGCGCGCCATGTCGTCGAAAAATTGGCCCTCCCAATACGCTGCAAGCGATCGCGCGATACTAGGATCTGTCACCGTTGATTTGTACTGCGAGAAAGCATGCTCAACGATACGCCCGCCTCGAAATCGAATTATGGCGCAACCCACCTGGTCGTCCAACGCCTGCGAAAGAATGTCCTTGGAGTCGGCGATGAGCTTGTGCGCTGCTTCCTGCGAGTTGTTTCCGGTGCTTAACTGAGCACGGGCAACTTCAAGAGCTGCAAGCGTTTGACTCTACGAAGGGGCGTACGTCAGTCGTGCCAGAGTAAGAGTTTATTTAGACCGCAGACGGTGGTATGCCTGGCTGGACATACCGCGGAGGAGAAATACATGTCAAACTTTTCGTCCCGGCGTAAGCACTCTTGCTTCCAATCCTTGTTCTGGATTAGCTCTGCGAGGCGAGGCCACGCCTTGTCCTCCTCGCCCGCCTTCGGCGCGTCGCTTTCGAGTAAACCCTTTGAGAGCGCCTCGCGCACATGGGCCCGCCACGCATCGTGCACCCGCGCGATTAACTCGGGCGAGACGATGCTCGTCTCTTCTCGAAACTTGTCGAGGAGGTGGTTTTGGCGCGCACGCTTGATGATCTGGGCAGGAAGGATGAGCTGGTGTTCGTCGCGTACATGCCCAAAGGAAAGGAAAGACAAACCTTGTCGTCGATGTCGGTCACATTCATCACGAAATGCACATCGTACCCAAAGTAGTCCGACATTATGCGCCGCAGGATATCCTGCGTGACGTAGTTTCTGCCCGGCGCGCATGAACACCCATCGCGACTTGAGGAGATTCGGTTAGGGACTGCTACCTTGCGTGTCCCATATGCGAAGCGTCGTAGACCGTCGGACCGCAGTTGTACCACTTGACGCGGCGTCCATCGCTGGGGACGAATTCATTCTACTTGGAATCACATAAGAGTCTTGCAATCGCGATCGCGCCCCAAGCGAGGACTGACTTTGGATTTCGTCAAAGAATTGTAGACTTTGAGAACAGGATCTTCGCGCTGGCGCGCAGGGGGGGACCAAGCTGGCTGCTGCACGGACATGGCGGTAGAGTAGTGGAATTTGTGGGCACGCTGTAGACCTCGTATGCAGTTTACGCCAATAGTTCGAGTCAAGAGCATTCAATTCCGAGTCGCCATCAAGATGTGGCTGTGTGGCGTCACGGTCACATGTCACCCCGCCTGTTCCCCGCGCCGACAACCCTCCGCCAACATCGCGCGTTCTTCCGTCAACCGGAGGTTTTCGCACAATGGTCGCGGATCGCCTGTGGGTCTGCTATTTCGAACCCACGGCGTCTTTGCATTTCACCGTCCATTTGACAGGGATTATTGGTTGCCACTGAGCGGTGTTCAGCGAAGTTCAAGTCTTTCCCCGGTACGCAGGGAATGTCATACAAGATCTGATCCTCGCCATCTCCGTCTTCTATTCGTGCCACCCCCTTCTATCCATCCTCCTCGCGCCTCGGGCTTCTCGCAGCTCGAAAACACCGTGATTCACCTGATGGTGCGAAAGAAATTCAATGCGCTGTAGAGATTGCGCACTAGCCACCCCATCCGCGTTTCTCTGCCGTGCGTCTGCGGCCCCTACCCACTCTGGCCATTCTCCTGCATAGGCTAGACTAAGACTCCTCCCTGGCTAGGCTGGTGTATTTTTCCAACCCATTCCCGCACACTAACCCCCCTCCGCTAGTTTTCCTGCCGGCAGATCCGGGGAAACGCATCCGTCTACGTAGCTGATCGATTCTCCCTCCCTATAATTGCGGGCGCGATCTTTTCATACATCACCCTCGCAGATCGCCAGTTTATGCTCAAGGTTTTCCCTGGGTAGGCTTACGAAGGAAGGCTGGGTTTGGATTCGCCTGAACGTTCTGACTGTCACCGCGTCGGATGCACCAACTTTCCGACGAACTCCTATTCGACCGTTGCATGCATCTGGAAGTAACTGTTCCAACTTGAAGGTCGGCCAGTCTGGTCTGTTCTTCAAAATAGCTCACCGATGGCCAAGAACGCCCGTGTGCATCTCCTTCTGGGACCTTGTTCCCACTACGGCGCTGCGCTGTAGAAGAGGTCAGAAGGACTGGAAAGACTATCTTGCTCAGCCTCGCGCGGTTTTCGGCTCGAAGGTCTCTCAAGGCGCTGCAAAGTCTGTGCTACTGAGCACCATCTGGAATATACTATCACGCAGAAAGCTGTTGTTGTTGTTGTCTGGCACCCCGGTCTCTACGGATTTCTGTCAACGAAGGTGTTGTGAAAGTGGCTACACGGGGCGACCTCATGTAACTTGGTTCTCCGATCTTTGTCTTTGTCTTTGTCTTTGCGCGAAGTGAGCAATTGCGCATTTGGTTCCTCTTTGATCCCGCGAATAATTGGACGACGATCCGTCCGGACATGGGCGCCGTTTGCGGATAGATCTTTCCAAACAGAGGTCACCGCCGGCCCGTTTGTATGTATGTGGATTTCCGATTTTACCAGCCCTAAAACTCAATCGGCCAGAACACCATTCTATTCTATTCTATTCTAATCAATCCGTGACAGAGTCGAGATTAGCGCAGAGAGACGAAGACCGCGCTCATCAAAATGCACCGGATGGTTACGGCAAACGGCCCACATGCCCTGGCCCGCGCTTGGACGATATATACTCGCTAGCCAAGGTTGGACGCCGTCACGGTCCTTCCTCTTATCATTCATCTCTGCTACTTATAAGTAGGACCCCTTCATCGACCCTGCCAGCCCCCACCGGCAGCACGCCTCCCTCCTTCCACATCCCGTCCCGTCCCGTCCCCACCGTGATTCAGGATTCAGACCCCACTTCCACGGACGCACTTCCACGGACCCCATGCCCATGCAACGCCCAACCTGCGACCGAATCCGCGTCAGGTCCCCCGCCGACGCCCACGTCATCTTCCACGGCGTCGCCACCGGCCTCCTCCCCATGATCACCCGCCGCCTGGACACCGAAGAGCGACGGCGAATCCAGTCCGGGTGCGTGTTCGTCTGGGAGGAACGCGGCGGCCCCAACACGGAGCCGATGGGGGTTAGTATTATTCTTATATAGTCGTCGCTTCGTCCGACGCGTTGATAACTGATTACTGACGACACTTTACCTCGTCCTCGTTAGCTCGGGATAGAGCGTTGGACAGATTCCATTCGATGGGGGCCGAGCCGCGTTAGAGATGTAAGTAGGCACCATCATCATCACGTCGTCCCGCGCTCCCCTCCCTAATCACTCATTTATTTTTCTTGCTTTGATAGGAATTCCTCTTCTACCACGAACGCGATCCCGAGCCCATTGATATCGATTTGGGTTATGATTCAGACGCTCCGTGGGTCGCCTTCCCCTTCCTTACCCTACCCTTACCCTTACCCCGCTCCCCCCTACCCCGCTCCCCGTCCGTGTGCACACAATACAACAACATACTAATGCAGTGTTATCCGTCTCCGCAGCTCCCCCCTCGGATACACCCCCGCCGCGCACATCCCGTGGCGCGAAAACCTCATCAAGCAGACCTACTCCGTCTTCGTAGAGACCACGTCCGGGCGGAGGAAGTGGCATCTCAGTATGTATTGCTTTCATTCATTCATCCTCCCTCCTCCCAACTCCCTACTGCGACTGCGACTGCGATCATCATCACCGAACTGAGCTGAGCTGAGATGCATTTATTGATTGATTTATTGTTTCTTTCACAGTCGCCTACTTCACCCAAGACACAGTCGACTACCTCCCAACAGTCGAGCAGCACCCGCACCTCGCACACGTCCACGTCCCCGCGGGCGTGTACAAAAGCGCGCGCTCCGCGAACCGCAGCGCGCGCACCACCTCCTCATCCACCTCCACTCGGCCGCCTTATACCAACCTCAATCCACATAATCGTAATCCGTACCTGGGGGAGAACCCATACCCGTACCCGTACCTGGAGAACCTAGCGGAGAACATGGGCCCGGAGAACCCAACCGCCCTCTGGGCCCAGGCCCAGCAGCGCATCAAGGAGATACTGGCGCCGCTGGAGTACCTGGAGGCCATCCCGCCGACGCGGCGGCATCCGGAGGACGAGAAGGCGTTGATGAGTTTCGTGCCTGTGTTAACGTAGCGAGCGTTCCACGTTCCACGCGCGGTGCCCCTGAGATACAATACTACTGCTACTACTACGAATCGCGTTTGCGGTCCTCGCTTTGCTCCTGCTGCTTTGCTTATCTGCTTTGCCTTGATTTCCTTGCTTTCGTTGCACGGACCAGAAAAAATTGTACACATACACACACGGATTATTTAGGGCGCACGTCGTCGGCACGTATCGTATGTATAGTACACACCACCACCACTACCACCACTACTTACCACCGCGGAGGAATCGATAGACTATGCATGCATTTTTATGTATGTTATGTTGCGGATCTACTACGCCTGAGCTCGTCCGAGGCGAGTGATGGATGAGGAGGAGGAGAGAAGAGGAGTGTTTGCGGACAAATAATATATCTGGTCGCCATACATGTAGCTCTCTCGCACGTACGGACCCCGGGTCGGGGAGGCCGAGCTCAAGCTCAAGCCGGCACAGGCGAATAAAGTCATACAGGACTGAGGAGACGAGCCTGAAAACTAGGAAACAAGAAGAGGACAGGCAAGTGGATCGTATGTAAGAAAGGGTGCCAGGGTGTAAAATCGAAACGCGATGGCAAGTCAGAGACTATCGCGCTGGATGTGAGATGGGAGAGAAGGAGAGCACGAACTTCGAAGAGTCCATGGCAAAATAAATGCCTGTATATATAGTATATACTGAGGAAAGTCAACGCGATCGGGTTGAGGACGCGACGCGACGCGTCAAAGCGGAGTCAGTCACGTTCTCGCTTTGCGTACAATGCGTAGACCGCGGCCATTGTCACCAAATTGAAACGGGGTTTGACGGTCGAGCCATATGACCACGTCGGAGTTTGAATTGGAAGTAAGTACGACAGTGAGACAGACGTCGATTTTCTATACCGCACTTGGAAGTAAGTGTCTGCACCCGAGCCACGAATTTTCTATATAGTATATAGTCGACAAGGCGCACGATCCCACCCCGCGTCTGTCGAACTTGTCTGCGCTGTATCGGCGCGCCGTAAGCCCAGCAGAATGACTCGGAATTTATTTTAATTGTCGACTTCAGGCTCGGCTCGACGCGCCGGCGGTTCGCAGGCTCAGCGCGTCCCGAAATGGGTCTGAATCTTGGAAGTTGGGCTAGGCTAGGGGATAATTCTATTGAGAAACCCGGGTGCTAGCAGAAACCCTTCCGTTTTAGGCAATTTCACGGAAACCCCAGCAAAAAGTTAATGGGAAACCCACTTACGGCAACAACTGCCGGGAGCTTGAGTTTCAACACCGGTATCACTCCTGACTCCTCTGTTCTGGGCGGAGGGACCAGTTTGGGACTCAAATAAAGCCTCTGGGATGATAGAGGCTGCTCTCATTGATCCACAGTAATTCTCCGGCCCACGCCGAGATGCCGGGTCATGCCAATAGGCCCTGTTTGTGATGCCCCCACTGTATCGGAGTAAGGCACAGTGTGGATGGACACAAACCTCTGGGGTACACTTGTGTTGCAGATTGGTGTATTTCTACCACTCGGGACTTACTGTAGATTCAGTGTAGAATATTCCGGCTCTTATTTTGTGGATGTGATGGAAAGTGATGGACGATGGCGACCTGCGCCGGCGGATACCTGATATAATTCCACAGGTCAAAGCAACACGAAACAGTCAGTTTCTGTGCTACCAGACCCCTTTTACCCTTCGCCAAACCTCCAACCCTTCTCGGTGCCATCGGCAGGCATTTCGGCATTGGAGGGGTTTCTCCCTGCACCCGGGTTTCCAAATAAGGATTTGAGAAGCCGGGTTTCTCAATAGAATTATCCTAGGCTAGGCCTAATGGGGTGCGCGCGTACTGTTACTGATGCGTTTACCGCCTGAAAGCTGAGGGGCGGCGGCGCAGGCTGACCAACTGCTGAATGCGCCGCAGACGAACCCCCGGACCGGTCTGTGCGACGAAACGTGGCCGAAGCCGCTGGGCCACCATGCTGCTAAACGCCACTGACAGCTTCAAAGACAGGGTGTCGGATAAGTTTACAGTACGGGAAACTGGGGTTTGGCTTTGCTTTGTATTGGCGCGCGGAATAAGTGGCTGTCTGTGGGTCCACAGTGTATGTATGATTTGGGCAGCGATGAGGTCGGAGGTTCGACGGGATCTGGCGCGCGGCGAACAGAACGAGGTTCGAAACAAACGCGCGAGGAAAGCGCTTGGGTGACCGCGGAAACCTTATTATTACGGCGTTGAAAGATTGCATCCAGCTGTACGGACCAACGGGCGAGTGTTGCGATGTCATAAATTGAATTCGAATTTCAAAGATGATTTGTTGTTTAGCGCAGCCGCAGTTGCGGGTAATGTAGCAGATGTCTTGTTCCCCCGTTGAAACAGACGCGGGCAGCAGTTTGGCAGAGGTGGCCACAAGGACGTATGTATCCCAGGATGGGAATATCTTACAAGCAGGCAGTCCGATACGGGCGGAGGGGTGGAACCAGAGCGGGGTTTATGGGGAATGGGCACAAGTTGATGATCACCAGAAATTGGGTTGTTAAGGTTTACGAGCGTGAGAGGGCATGGCATTCGCGATTTTCAGGGTCGTTGTGCTGTATCGGGCCTGTTAATTAATAGCACCCTACTACTACTTGCATGTGAACCCCTTCCCTCCCCACAAACCAGGTGCATTCATGCCCCCCGTCCCCTTCCCCCCGAGCTGGCAGCCCCCCGCCCAGCAGCCAACCTGCACCAACCTCCGCATCAGGTCCGTCGACGACGCCCACAAGATTTTCTTCGCCGTCCGGTGCGGCATCCTCCGCCTCGTCGCGCGCCGCCTCGACTCGGACGAGCGCGCCGCGCTGCGCACCGGGTGTGTGTACGCCTGGGAGGAGCGGAGCCAGAACACTGAGATCACGGGCATTGGGATCGAGCGCTTCACGGAGGGGAGACGGTGGAGTCCGTCCCGCGTACGGGATGTGTGTGCTTTGCCCAATGCCTTCTTGCCTCGACCCCGAGTTGACTGAGTTTTCTCACAGGAATTCTTGTTCTACTACGAGAGATGGGTCCCTGATCCAAATCAACCGTGAGTGGCTTCTTCCCGCCCTCTGTGCTTCGAGTTCTTCCAGTTCTGACGGTGAATGCTAGTGAGGCCACTGAGCCGCCGCCTGGGTGGGTACCCCTCGTCAAGCAGACATACTCTGTGTGGATACACACAGAGCGAGGCAGACGGAAATGGCACTTGAGTAAGACCAAAAAAAGAATATTCCCATTTTTCCCCCTCCATATTGACCAGGTCCCCCCCATCAACCGCGGCGTACTTCACCCAAGCCACCGTCGACAACCTAGGCACCCTCGACAACATACCCGACATCCGCAGGTTGGAGGTGCCCCCCGGCCTGTTCATCAGCACGCGGATTGGGAAACGCAAAAATACGGACCCGGATCCTGCGTCGACGGCTGGGGCGCGTATATACGCCGCCTTCCCGGCACCCATCGCACCCCGTCCGGAAGCAGCCGCCTCGGGCTCAAACTCCTCATCCTCCATACAAATGTACGAGCCATACTCCCGCCCGCCGTCGACGTCGACGCACGCCCGGCGCCAGGCGCCATCCCCGCCCCCGGGCCCGTACCACGGCGCGGGCGCGGGCGGAGGCGGAGGCGAGTCGTCCCGGCTCCCCCCGCTGCACTACTCCTACCCGCCCCCCGCGGCGGACAGCACCACCTACTCCATGCCCCCGCCGCCCGTGCGCCACTACCCGCACCCGCGCCCCTCCTCCGTCCACGAGCACGATTCCGACACCCGCCTGGCGCCCGTCATGCCCATGCGATACAGCCCGCCCTCCGAGCAGCCGCCCCCGCCTGCGCCCGCAGCGGCGACGGCGGCAGCGGACTGGATCATCACAACCTCCCCGCTGGTGGGCTACGGCTCGCCGCGTTCCGACTACTCCTCGCCGTCGTCGTCCTCCGCCTCCGTATCGTCCGCCTCCTCCTCGACATCGTCGGCGTACGATGATGCGTCCTCGCCGAGGGCGCCTTTATACCCGCTCTACTCTTCCTCCTACGCCTCTTCCTCCTACTCCGCCGCCGCCGCCTCTGACAGCATTCCGCGCGACAGCCACAGACGAGGCAGGGAACGCAGGGAAAGGGAACACCGCAGAGAACGCACCCTCCCCCGCGTCGCAATCCCCACCTCCCCCTCCCCCGTCGTCCTCGTCTCGTCCCCATCCGATCCCGACCGCCGCCGCACCGACCTCAACTCCCTCTCTAGTGTTGGCGGTATCGGCTTCGGTTCCCGCGGAAGTGCAAGTGCAAGTGCAAGTGAAAGGACGATGTCGATGTCGAGCCGCGACCTAGCCCCGCTCAACTCGTTACGGCTGCACCCCTACCGCCGCGACCCCACGGACGATCGGGCGTTGAGGTTGCTTGCTGTTGGGGCGCGGCCTGCTGAGTCGTCGGCGTCTTACTCTTGATTTTTTGAAAGTAAATAAACTTTGCACGATCGGAGTCGTTGTATTGTTAGCTTGTTAGCGTGTCTTGCTTAAATCGTCTACATACTACTACTGCCTTTGCTAGCTGTTGTACTGGGGTATTGGGGTATCAATGTCACTGCTTACTTCCGTGTCAAAGCGTGTCTTAGGTCAGGTGACCGTTCTTACTCGTAGTAGTATTATCCTTTCGTCGGTTTCTGGTTCGCGTTGGAGTGGTCGCGTTGGTTAGATATGTACGTCCTCGGAGGAGGAGGAGGAGGAGGAGGAAGCGCGAAGGGAACGGGGTGTGAGGGAGACTCGGCAGCTGCCGCGGCATCACCCCAAGGCCTTCGGGGTTTGGGAATAACAAGACCAAACTTACGTCGGCTATCTACTTCCATGGACCGTCCTGCTTTCATACGTTCACCCAACGTTCACCTCGTTTCGTGCTCTCTCTCCGTTGGGCTTGGTGTGCAGTCCTTCTCGCACAGAATTCAATTCAATTCAATTCAAATTCAATTAGAGTGCTCGCGGGCCCCTTGGGGCCCATGTTGCACTATACGTATTTACATGGTTGTCTACTAGCGGGCCGTTGGATTGGTACGGGTGGATGTGTGAGCAGGGAGGGTGGAGTATGCTAAGAGGTGCTAAGGGATTGATTAATGTAAAGTAGGGAGTTTGGTACGAACGCAGGGTGTCTCGACAAGTAACAGGTGATAATGTGAGAGAGAGAGAGAGAGAGGGAGAGAAAGAAAGAATAAAGAGGTGAAGTAGACGGCCGCCCGCCTATAGGGCGTATCGCGGGAAACGACCGGAGTCGCGCGCGAACGCCAAGACAGGTTTGGGGTCAGATTTCACCGCGAGAAGGAGGCGGAGGGAGAGGCGAGCGGTCCCGACCTTGCGGATGAGCTCGAGGCGCTGGCGGCGGTACTTGGGGCAGGCGAGGACGAAGTGCGATACCGTCTCGGGGATGAGGCACAGGGCGCAGTCGGGGGACGGGCCGAGGTGGAAACGGTACAGGAAGGAGTTGAGGCCGATGTGGGTGGTCCTCAGTTGGGTGAGTACGCTGCACTGCGGGCGGGAGAGCCCCGCGTACATCTTCTCGACGCTCTTGCCTGGGCTGGTGTTGTCGAAGAGGGAGAGGCGCGCGAAGCGCGTGGAAGTTCTCCACTCGTCGAGCCAGCGCTTATGGAAGTGTTTCGTGCCTGCCGCCAGGGCGGCTGCCTTGCTCGTGGGGAGGGGCTTGGCGAAGGTAGGGATGGGGATGGTGAGCACGGACGAGGCACCGAGGGCCGCCTCTTTCGCGCGCGCGTCAACCGCTTCATTGCCGGGGATGCCGATATGCGCGGGGACCCAATGTATGCGAATTTTGAGCGCGGGACGGGCGGCTCGGAGGCGGTGGAGGAGGGTGTGGAAGAGGGATAGAAGGTACTGGCCGGGCTGGGGGCGGGGAGAGCCTAGGGCGGTGATGGCGGGTTGGCAGTCTGTGAAGATGTCGACATTGCTCAGCCGCGGAGTCGCCTTGATGAAATGATGTCCAAACGCGATATAGACCCTGTACGCCGCCGCCCCCTCTGGAACTCGCACTCCGTCGTCCCAAGTTTCAACCTCGTCCAAAGGAATCCGACACAGAAACCCCAGCGCAGGAAACGCGCGGGCGCGTCTCATAGGCCCGCAGACGGATTCTCTTCAAAGCAAAAGCAAAACCCGCCCGCTCAAAACAACAACCTCTTCCCAAATCGGCTGCCCCAAAGCCAAAGTTGTTCACTACTTCTGCCTTTCTTCGAAGCGCCCCTACCACCCGCGTCAAGCCGCCAAGTTCAAAGATTCAAAGAGCAGTAGCATTGGTGGTAGCAGTAGCATCTTGCCCGGCAGGTTCGTAGTTCGGAAGCGGAAGCAAGAGTCGGAGTCGTTGCGGAGCCGCGCAAGAAGGCTGCTGCACCACCGGAGCCGCCTAAGCCGCCATTAATGCGCTCTCTGAAACCGCCAATAATGCGCGCTCTGGGACCGAAACCGCCGATAGATAGCCTTATTCAATTCTGCATCTGCACCACCGAGGTCCAAGCCCGCACCCCCCGCGCATCCTCAGCAATGTCCTTTTCCTCGAAGCTGAAAGTGACTGGGACTGCCCCGCCCATCTCAACGACCGCTGCGTTGGCGTTGCGCCACCTCCTCGAAGCTGAACTTAGCGCGTCCACATCCTCCTCCTCCTCCTCGAAGCTGAAGCTCTCGACTGCCCCGCTCAAGCCCCTCGTGCCCCCCGCGCCAGCCCTGCGCACGACCAACATCACATCGACGACGCTCCCGCTCCTCGCGCGCGCAGTCACGGACTAATACCTCTTCATCTTCACGCCCGTCCATATCCATCTTGCTGCACGACCACCGGCAGCAATTGGCGAGCTTAGATGACGTGGACGGGGGGGACGGGGGAATGCTTAAATCATCTACCTTTGCTGTTGTACTGGGGTATCAATGTCACTGCCTACTTCCCTGTTATTGACGCGTCAACGCCGATGGCCAAAGCGTGTCCCAGGTCAGGTGATCGTTCTTGCACAATCATCCTTTTCTCAGTTTCTGTCTCACACTGTCGTGTTCCCGTCTGGATACATCCGCATCCTCGATATCATAGCTGCGCCCGTTCACTTCAAGTTCACTGAGACGGCAGCCGCGGCATCACTCCAAGCCTTCGGGTTTTGACTCTAACAAGACCAAACTCATGTCGGCTAGTAATCCGTCCTGCTTTCATCCATTCACCTCGTTTCGCGCTTTCTCTCTGTTGACCTTGGTGTGCCGTCTGGCGACCGTCCTCGCACATCCGATGTCCAAACGTGATATGGACCATGTACGCCGCCCCCTCTGGAACCCGCACGAACGTCCTCTCAATCTCGTCGCCCATTGAAGGACTCCGATTCAGAAACGCCTCGGAAACGAGCCCGTCTCATGGGCCCCGCAGACGGATTCTCCAAGCCCCGGACGAGACAACCTGCCCCCAAACCGGCTGCGCCAAAGTTCACTTCTGCCTTCGATGCGCCTGCGCCCCCTACTACCCGCGTCAAGCCGCCAAGTTCAAAGAGCACTGGCAGCATCGACATCTTGCCCGGCAAGTTCGTAGATTCGGAAATGGAGGAAGCACGAGTAGTCGTCGCGGAGCCGCGCAAGAAGACGAAGGCAGCTGCACCGGAGCCGCCCAAGCCGCCATTAATGCGCGCTCTGAAACCGCCAATACCCTTATTCAATTCTGCATCTGCACTATACGAGTCCAAGTCCAAGCCGCCCGTGCCAGTTTTCCCCGGGCGGATGCCCATCTCGAAGGCAGAGACCGCTGCGGCTGCGCCGGCCGCACCCCATCCTCCTCGAAGCTGAAAGTGCCGACTGCCCGACCGATTGACTTGCGTCGCTGTATTCTCAGCGTGTGTTGCTTAAATGTCTAATTTTGCTGTGTAAAGCTGGGGTTTTAATGTCACTGCATACTTCCGTGTTATCGTCATTGCTTATTGACGCGTCAACGCCCATGGCCAAAGCGTCGTGTTTCCGGTCAGGTGACCGTTCCTGCAATATTCTCGCTTCAGTCTCTATCTCACCTCGTCGTGTTCCCGTTGGCTGAATTCATCCTCAGTATCATCGCCCAGGTTAGCGAGACTCGGCAGCAGGGGCATCACCCCGCGCCTTCGGGCCTCAACTCTAACAAGACCAAACTCGTGTCGGCTAATACCATCCTGCTTTCATCCATTCACCTCGTTTCGCGCTTTCTCTCCGTTGGGCTTGGTGTGCAGTCCTGGCGTTCTCTACAATGTCCAAACGCGAAGAACATGTACGCCGCCCTCTGTGGAACTCGCACGAAGGTCTCAATCTCGTCCAAAGGACTCCGATTCAGAAACGCCTCGGAAACGAGCCCGTCTCATGGGCCCCGCAGACGGATTCTCCAAGCCCCGGACGAGACAGCCTCCTCCCAAATCGAAATCGGCCGCCCCAAAGTTCACTTCTGCCTTCGATGCGCCCCCTACCACCCGCGTCAAGCCACCCTCAAAGAGCAGCATCGACATCTTGCCCGGCAGGTTCGTAGATTCAGAAGCACAAGTTGCGGAGCCGCGCAAGAAGGCTGCAGCACCGGAACCGCCCAAGCCGCCAATGCGCGCTCTGAAACCGCCGATACCCTTATTCAATTCTGCACCGCCCAAGCCGCCCGCCCCGGCCATGGCCCAACGGCCTCCTCCGCCCCCGCCCCTCCCATCTTTCCCTCCGCCCATCTCAAAGACCGCTGCGCTGCGCCACCTCGCCCCGCCCCCGCCCCCTGCACCAACCGCATCCTCCTCAAAGCTCCCGACTGCCCCGCTCAAGCCCCTCGTGCCGCCACTGCCCCCCGCGCCAGCCACGCCCTCGTCAGACCGCGCCCTGCGCACCATATCGACGACGCTCCTCGCGCGCGCCACGGACCTCTTCACGGACAACGGCGCGTCCGAGCTCGCGTCCATCTTCCTGCACGACCAGCACCCGGACGCGCAGTTTCCGAGCCCGGATGACGTGGCCGGGGACGGGGACGGGGACGGGAGAAGGGGAATCATGATGAGTCCTGAGAAGGGCAGCGGGAACGGGAACGGGAAGGGCAAGGGAAAGTTTGTCCGGTGCGTCTACGTCTCGTCCCGTCACGTACTCGGCGTCGATCTGATGGAGGGCTCATTTTTATTCTCATTTCGTTTCCTTTCGTTTGAAGGAACGGCCTCGCAGCGCGCGCGGCGGCGTTGTACGACCGCGCTCATTCCTCGCTGGCGCTGTGGGAGGCAGAGATGGCGCACACCTTGACGCCTGGACCCGCGGTGCGCCAACGCGGACTCAACCCCGACATGCGCCTCCGCGTCCTGCACATCCTGCACCCGCCCGCGCCCGTTGCGCACCCGTCCTCCAAGCTCTCCACGCCCGGCGTCGCGCTGTGCCACCTCCTCGCTGCCCCCGCGGCGGCCGAATCCGCGGGTGCAGGCGCGCTGGTGTTCCCGACGAAGGACAGCATATACGCGGTGCTGCTCTCGTTCTCGTCCCTCTCGCCTCCGCCTGTACTTCGTCAGGGACAGGCGCAGGCACAGGCACAGGCACAGCTCGCGATCCGCAACCCGGAGGACTTTGTCGAGGGCAGGGAGGTGTATGTCTGGAAGCCGTGGCAGCTCCTCGCGATCGAGCCGGCCGTCCTCCGGCGATGTCTTCAGACCGAGGAGGACGTGGACGTTGCGCCCAAGCAGGAGCAGGAGTCGTCATCATCCTCATCGCAAGCGGTCTTCGACTACTTCGACTCTGGTGGTGGTGGTGCTGCGCTCACGAGGGTGCGCGCCCAGGACGCCATCGCGGAGACGGCGCTCGTGTGTGAGCGATTTGTTATACTCAAATGATTTTGATATCCCTGCTCTGATTGTATTAGTTTCTTACTTGCCTGCTCCCTGTATCGGATAGACAAACAAAACGACAATGTAACTGCTTTTTGGAACCTGTATCACCCCCGAATGGCTGCGTTGTGGAACCTGCATGTATCATCACGCCCGAATGCAAAGCAATAACGACACCGATTGGCAGAGTCGTCATCGAATCGGCGCCGCGTACATGTATGTACACCCTGGGCCAGCGAGGATGTGATAACGAGACCGATTGGCAGAGTCGTCATCGAATCGAAGACGGCACGCGCGTATGTACACCCGGGCCAGCCAGCCAGAATGACCGATTCGCAGCAAGACGCCAGCGCGTGTATGGACTATGGTCTCTCGCCGGGCCAGCCAGAATGCGATAACGACACCGATTCGCAGCGAATTGAAATTTGAAGACGGCAGCGCGCGTATAAGATGAACTACGGTCTCCTTCTAGCTGGCCTCGCGTTTGTCTCACTCCCCAAGGAGGATGGGATAACGAAACCGATTCGCGGAGTCGTCAGGGGAATCGAAGACGGCAGCGCGCGTATTATGAATGGACTACGGTCTCTTTCTGCTTCGCCTAGCGTCTACCCAGTATGGTCATATCCAAACTTGTGAGTTGTCCGCGGTGAATGACGCCGCTTCGTTGTGGCGCTCGTCTCGCAATAACCAGCCTCCGGGCGTTGCATCGCGAAGCTCCCGTCGAACTTCAGAAGAGTGGGGCACGGAGATATGAAGCACTGTCCAGTCACCGTGCGATATGCCCGTTTTCGGCGGCGGTTTCATTCATCTTTCGTCACTGTGCGCGCCAAAATACTTACAATTGTTCCTGGGCGGGAACTAGCTTCGTTTCGTTTCGTTTCTGTGTGGAGCAAGCTGGAGTAGGCCAAGCCAAGCCGACAGACCAGGGCGCGTAGTACACCCTGGTCCATCCAATACACGTCAAACCCAGCTTGATGGGTTGGTGCGCCAAACTTATACTTATATGCCGGGTCGAGGGATTGGCGAGGCCAATGAGGCTAGCGGCGCGGGTTGGGTTGAAACACTCACTAAATCCGCTGAAAAGACTCAATGACTCGGAGTGAGGTGCGGCGTGGCCCAGGCCAATGCAATGTATTCATCTTGCGATTTCAGCGGACGCGTTGACTGACGAACGACGACCAAGGGCTCGGAGTGGAGCCGACGATAATAAGTTCTGCTGCGCGCGCGCTCAAACAATTTCCGGTGAGCCCGCGATGGTGGGAGCGGTCGTCGACGGGAGGGTGATCAACTTCTCGAAAATTTCGTGGTCAGAGACCGCGCAAGTCGGTTTTTGTGTTTAGTTTTAGGGATGGGAGCGACGGCTTTCATTAGCATTGGATAAGTATTACATTTGTACAAACGGCCGGCCGGATTTTCCATTACATTGATGCGTTCAGTACTGGGGCGCGTATTGGGGAGCGTATTGAGGCGCGTACTGCGGCGCGTACTGGGGCGCCTGAGGCGCGTATTGAGGAGCCTGGGGCGCGTACCGAGGCGCGCGGATGTTAGGCGAGTTGTCTGGGAATACATGGACAGCTTCGCGCTCCCCAGCCTGGTACTTGATCTCGTACTCGAAGCCGAAGCTCTGGGAGGTGGTTAATGCGGGAAAGACGATGGCAACGGAAACTATACCTTTCCAACCACTTCGCACACGGCGAGGACTACGCCGATCATCCATGGCGAGTTCACGTCCAGTCTAAATTCTACGTATTGGTTCTGTGGGCGAGTGGTGAGGCGACAGTCGGTCAGGGAGGAAAATCCAACCAACCACGGCCAGGTTGACCTACATCAGAAATAAGCGGCCGATCTAACAGAAAAAGGATAGAGACATACGATGACCTGCATAGTCCTTTTCGACTTTCTAGGCGCCAACGCTGAACGGTTATCGTACGGCGGGGGTCCGCCCATCCCATTCCCGGCGGGAGGTTGAAAGTAGGACATTTGTGGTGAGTGCGATAGAGGGGAGGGGGGCAAGTTGGACTATCCACTCGTAGCTGTTCCGATATTTATGTCGAGGCACAGGTCACGAGAAGGCCCCGACCCTGACAACACGAGTCGTCGTCCGAATACTAACACGGTGAGCTTCCTGGATCGCGAGCGCCTTACCAGATCGGAAAAATTCCGCCGCCGTCGCACGAGCCCAATCGTCGTTAGTTGGCATGTGCAAACGAAAACTGCGGAGGCCAACAGCGCTCGTTTCCCCGAAAATTAGGAAGAAAAGAACGTACTCGGAGATGAATAAGGGCAAGCCCTGAATAGTTTAATCAGTTTCTGTCGCACGCTGAACGTGCGGTGGGCAGCGTCCAGGTCTGTGCTGTGGGGCCTTTAGTCAAGTCTCTGATTTCGATGCGATGGACGAAAGCATATCAAGGCCCAATTAAGATTTGAGAAGACGAAGAGGCGGTGGGGTTTCCCAGTGACTTGATCGGCGAGGTTGCGCAATCGGTCGAATAATAACGCCTGCAGGAGGAAGAACTAGGGATTAAGGAATCGAGATTGATTTCTTGCATGCCGGCAAGTCGAAAAAACTTTTTTGCTGTGAAAAATGCATCGCGGCTGCACTGCCGCGGAGTTGATATTTGGATCTCAGCCTTGATGCCGCCAGGAACGCCGACCGTGCCGAAAGATGAGGTTGGGTTTATCCCAAGCCCCCCTCGCTTCCTCCGCGGTGATATTCAGCGACAGCCAGAATTTTGCGCCACACAAATTGGAGCGGTCCGCGACTCAGCTTGTCCGTCTTCCTGCGAGGTTATCAATGAGCACGATGAACATCACTAGATGGACACTTTCTTCAACAGCAAGATGTCGTTATGGCACTCCCGCAGTCGTGGCCGACGCCTGTTGGATCCACGCTAGACCAACTGGGCTGAAAAGTTGGACGGGATGAAATTTGGAGTATCGGGATCACTGGCCGCGTTGCAGGTGGGTCCTGAGAACGTCTGAGCGCTTGTCTCCTCGACGCTGACACGGGCAGGTCAAGACTATTCCGGGTGTATGGTACTCAAGGAAGGTGGTCGGGTAACACCGGTTGTTTCCCAGGGCAATGCAAGACCAGTCCAAAACGGTATAACAAGGCAGCAGCAACGCGGAGGTTATGGCCACCCACGTTCCGCACCATGCGTCGAAAAGCCAATCTTTGTGGCCTTAGGCGCCGAAGGTGCAGAGTCCGATGCTGTCCGACCACAATATGAAAATTGAACACCAGCGGACGGAGCTCGAAAAAGAAAATTCACATACGATGGATATCTAGGGAGACGGTGTGCTTCAGCCATGTGCGCGCGCGCGCGCCGAAAATCTCGATCGCGAAGTCGAATCCAATTCATTCAATACGTCTATGAGCGGACGGCCCATCTCCCACAATATCCGCCGACAAAAACGAGGCAACATGCAGCCACAGCACAGAGGACAGCACAGAACCCAAGAACCGGAACGAAAACGAAGCCAGGGCTGGCTGGGACGATCACCGCCTGTGCCGCCAGAGCGGGGGCTGCTGTGTAGTTAGTAAACAGCAGCTGTGATTGATAGATACATGAGGGAGGGAGCTGTTCACCTGGAAAGACGCCCGCCAGGCTTCCGTAGGACAACGCGATGCAGGGCACCAGAACGGTAACAGACAAGCTGATCACGTCTTCCAACATCAAGGGAGCCATCTCGCCGAACGATTCCCCTGGTTGCTTTGCTTCAGAAAGAAGGTCGAGACGGCGGGCTGGACTGTTCGCACCTAGGGGGACAGGATAGAGGGCCATGTCAAGGTGAGAAACAAAGGTGTGCATTTAAGCACCTGCGTCAGCGGCTCTATTGATAAGGAAAGCGAGTACGAGGACTTTGAGAGGCGATTGAGGCTTCAGTCATCAGAGCAACCTGTAAACGTGCCACTCTGGTGTAGAGGTTCAATTCCGAGGGTGCGACAGAAGTGTTGAGGCTGTCACAAGGGGAATGAAGGAACGCAAGAACCGGAGAAGACCAACCCCGAAACATTATACAATGATTGCAGTGGATAACGAGATTCTTGAAGGCTGCGCAAGGTTCGAAGTTCGAGGCGCACTAGATCCCGAGGAACGTAGAGATAAAGGTGAAGGTCCAGCCAAATCTTTGAAAACGTATGGGAGGAGGTTGAAGAGTCACATCGACCGTAGCTGATATCCCCGAATAGGGATTTCACCCCGGTCTCCGCAATCCGAGTCTCTGGTTTTCTGCAAGTGCACTGACTAAGGGCTATAGTACTTGATTCGATTTAGCGAATAACCTCTTTGACTTTATGAACCACAGATATAGCCGACGCTTCGAAGTGGCAAAAATCTGCTGCATATAAACCTCGACGAGCTCTGGGAGCGGTCTGCAGCTTCGAAAAAAGACCGCCCTCTCTCCCTCGGATTGGGATACACCCCAACCCGACTTCATGTGCACTCGCGGCGAGGGACGGGACATGACGAGCCTGGACGACGACCGATATCAAGATTTAGGATATCTTCAATAACAGCAAACGCCGATGGCATCGAAAGCGCTCATCGTCCCACTCGGTGCACCGAAAGCCAGCGATAAGCCCCCGCCGTAAAGATACACGGTCCTCGGATGCGATAGCTTGGCGCCTCGCAGGTCGTCCCACAGATACCACTCGCGGGATACGTGAATGCAAACCCGCACACGACCGCAAGATGAAGATTCCGTCGGGCTTCCCATCTCAACGACGCTCCTCGGCTCATCATGAGCGCGCCGAAGACGCGTTAGGAATAGCGAGGGTCGGTCTTTTCGGTCGTGCTGTTCGCCATTTAACCGACATCGAAGGGGGTGGGGTACCGACCTGCACTGCGCCGAATGAGTTGACTGATAGATAGCACGAACTTCAAGGACAGGACATTGATTGACCTGAAGTCTATTCCGATATGTACTTTACGCCGTGATTAGCTGGGTCGCTCGGAGCCTGCTCATCATCCTTGGAGTGAGTCTACCAAGAGCCTCCGCGACTTGCGACACGACGATGTAGCGCACCCGATGAAGGGGACGATAGGTCGAGAAGACTGCATCGCGAGGATCAGTCAGTCAAATTTAGGTATTGAATGCTGGTGCGGAACCGCTCACGAGTAAATGACCTTGTCCAAAGACCCCCGAAATCGGCGCATCGACGACGCCATTCTTGATCGACGTGGACTCGAAATGAGTGCCTCGGCCCCCAAACCTAGTCGCCCCAGATCATTCACGAATCATCCACATTCTCGCCCTCCCCCTCCCCATTCGCGAGCCCCAGTAAATCGAAGTCCCCACCCAGCTCGCTCGGCGACGCCTGCTTGCGCCGCAGCGTCGCGAACGGGAGCTGCATGACCGGCGACGGCTCGAGCTGCACCGTGCGCATGGGGCCGGCACGCTTGTACTGTGCTCCGCCGTTGACATACGCCGACGGCGCAGCCGTGGACGCGGACGCTGTGCGGACGTGCGTACGCGTGATGGTCGCAGACGAGCCGGCAGCCGGGTCGCGCGACCTGCTCTTGGGCGTCGCGTCCTCGTGCGACGGGAAGATCGAGTCGAGGGACGCGCCGCGCCGGACGTCGTCCAGCTCGTGGCCCTCGTCGTGGTCGGAGTAGCTGGAGTTGGTGGTGCCGGTGCTATCATATGACAGACGAGCAATGATCGTGTCCCGCGTGGAGGGCTGGATGGGGAGGGCAGTGAGGATGGAAGTGAGGGAGGGGGAGCTCGCGGTGCCTGGTGTCGAGGACGGGGTAGTGGCATACCGCGCGTGTCGTGAGTGTGGGTGCTTGGTCCGAGCGGGAGGTTGCGCGGGTGGGGAAGGTGGGGAATCTGGCGCCTGCGGCCGTGCATGTGGCGGAAAGAAAGACAGCTGGGACGCGGGAATGCGTCGGATAGTCGACATATTCGCCGTGTTGTCCGGTCGGGTGGGCGAAGTTGCCGCTGCTTGATCCATCTCCTCGGTAGAAACAAGGAGCGGTTCCGGCGTCAAGTCCTTCGCACGAGTGGTCTTGTCGAGCGGAATGTAGAGGACCTTCCGCAGATGGATAGGGTCCGAGGACCAGAGATGGTTTGCTCGCCGGAGCTCTGCCATGCTGATACCATATTTCAAGGAGACGCCAGCCAACGAGTCTTGTGAGGTTATCTTTGCTCGTAGTTAGTGAACGTCCACGAAAGACCAAAAGGATCCTGACCTCGTGAACCAAGACAACCTTCTCGTTCTCAGCAGGCTCCGCCACTATCATATCCGCACCTGGGACGGGTGGCGCATCGACCAAAGGCGGGATATTGAGGATACGTGTCAACTGGGGGCGAGTGATCCCCGCGCCATTACGGAATCCAGAGGACAAGTCGGCGCTGCGGAGAGGATGGTGTCCGACGCCCGCCTCAGTCTGTATGCGCATATGCCGAGGCGTGCTCGTGAATACACTGAGGCCACTGCTCGAGCTAGCCGTGCTCGTCGTCGTGCTGTCGGAGCCTCGTCTCCGCACCGTTGGACGGTGGCTGCCGGAGGATAGGTAGGGGACCTCTATGGCTGTGGTCCTCTGGCGGTCCTCAGCAAACGGGTTGAAGTAGACCGACTCTGGCGTGCCCGGTTTGTGGCCATTGGCGTTCGACATAGGTCCAGAGTGAGATCCCGCCTCCAAGGGAAGTCAAAGAACGTCGGGAGCACCAGAAGACCGCGAATCCAGCGTCCGGATGGAATAGTAGTACAGCTTCAAGTTGGTTCCGTTTGGCCCGGCCTTCGGCACGTGCGCGGCAGACTCAACGCCGGCTCGCCACAAAAGGAAGGTGGTTCAGAAAGTCGTTTGTCTGGGAAAAGTTGAATCCACCTCAAGGAAGACGGACAGAACAATGGGGAAATAGTCCTGGCTGGTAATATTAAATGACCCTCGAAGTTCCAACAAAGCATGACTGCAATTCTGAAAGATTGAATAGAAGGATGCATCAAAAGGTCTTGGAGGTAATATCAGAGAGTGAAATTCCTAACGAGTATAGGTAGGGGTCAAGCGAGGCCTACACACCGCCGCGGCCTGTTTGAGGCACGTCGTACTCGTTTGCAAAACACTGGTTAGCGAACTCTAGGGTCGATACGAAATCTTGCCACTGGTGCAAGCACCGATGAAAAAGAGACTTGTGATCCTTGCTCGTCGCCGATGGGCTGTTCATCGCCATAAGACAGATGTCGGCTACGGTTTGGTTCGCCACAGCTGCGGTCAAGATAATATTAATAACAGAGAACTGAGGCAAGCGTCTTGGAGGAGAGGTGCAGATTGCCCACGGAAGTACCAAGTGCTCGTGCGCTGAGGCTGAGGACGATACTGCGGGAAACGTAAGAAGTCTTGTCCACCAATGTTGCTCGACTTGAACCAAGGAGTTGCAGTGTTGTAAAAGAGTTGGCGAGGCGCTAACTAGCCTACATGCGGGAGACTGGAGTGGAAAGCAAATGCAGATCGCGAGAACTTGCCGCACCAGAACAGGCAATCGTCGAGAATCTAAAATTTTTGTCGCTCTTCGTCGGGGGCATAACCAAGGGGAATGGAACGGTAGTGCTCCATGATCGTGAAATACTGAAAAACCACCCACAGCATGCAGATGTATCTTGAGGACTTTTAGTCGGCACTTGGCGTGAATTATCCACACGGCAGGGACTTCGTTCAATTCCTGAGGACCGAGATGAAACCGGACTCGGATGGTCGGATGTTAGGGAATATCGGGGTCAACGTACCTACGGAGAAAAGCGGTTCAAACTGTCGGAAAAATCCCATTCGGCTTTAGTCGGCGTTGAACCAGTTCCAAGCCGTTCGATGGCCTGATGCCTCGGACTGGCTTCGAACGCACAGTTTAGAATCAACGAAGTGGTTTGAAGCCACCCCGTGAGTCGCAAGCCCTCGCATGGTTCAAAACCCCTTCTCAACCTTTGAACCACTTCTATACCTTTCAAACCCACGCCCAACGCGGCCAATGCGCCGCGCGATTGCTCTCGACGATACGCTCAAAATTCAAAATTCACAGCAAACCAGAAGTTGTTCAGATAATTGTTATTGGTGTATATTACTATACAGACTATGGACTGGGCTACGCACCAACGGTATACGAGGAGGAGGTCGGCGAGGGGATGATCTGGAGGTCAAGTTAACACGGCGTGTATTGAAATCAATGCGAGGAACACACCAGATATCAGCTAGAAGAGCAAGGGAAAGAATGTAAGTCAGTGAGAACAACTCGGGATATGTGGTAGGAAACGCACCGAAGTATACGCCTCTGCCGCGGTCCGACCAACTTGAAACGGTAAGTAGTTTACTGGTTTGTCAGGCAACGGTGGGCTCGGTGTGCGGACATGGTCCCGCATACGAAGACAAGCGTTGGCACGACGGGGGGAAGTCGTCGCGCGGTGGACCGATGGTGGAAGGGAAGGAGAAGAGGTGGAGTCACACCGTCACTGAGCTGCGGTTCATATAGGCCGCTCCAACCGAGTGACGTCACTCGACTCCACCTCGCCCCATCTATCCTCGACCACTCTGTGCGTCCAAATGCCTCTTCCTCGTCGCACATCATCCAATACTACGCATGTTTCGGACTCGGAGCCTGAGCGGGAGGCGTACCGCCGCAATAAATCGAAGAACAACAAAAAACCAACGACTTGCCATCGCCACACCATATCCCACTCTCTTCAATATCGAATACCTCGCAGACCAGCAAGCCTATTCGACGGCATACGCTCCAAGCACGTCTCTCCAGATCGGAGGGTGAGCTTGCAGAGATCAAACACGACCTCCATGCTTTGAGGCGCAGCAGTGCGTCTGCCATCTCTTTTTGTGTAGCGACTCACTGACATCCTCTAAAGAGCGCAGTAGACCCTCGGAATCCCCCCATTCACGCCTCTCCCCAAACGCCGTCGGTCGCGCCGTTAACGACGGCGCCCATTGCGAGATGCCATCCAGCTCGCGGATGGCTACCACCCCGGAGCGCGACGACATAGCAGATTGCGTGGCGGCGGAAATCCAGCAGTTACGCCGCCAGTCTCAACTTCAACTACTCCTCCGTAGCCCTGGCGCACCGCGTACACCAGGACCTAGGAAACCGTTGCGCCGACGAGTGCCCGAGCTCAGCTAAATAAAATATATTATTTATCTCAATGCACTTGGAGTCGTTCGCGCATCTGTCCTCCTATGATTCAGAAGATTCAGATGAGAATATCAAAGGGTACAATTCAATTCAATTCAGAGTATTGTGTATTCTACGCAGTCCATTTCTGCGCTAAGATTCAACGGTGGGTCGCATACCTCCGCCTACCGTTAGTCGCGGCTAGGACGGTATGCATTACATTGTTGAGTGTATTGACGAGGACATGTACTTGCGTGTAAATAATAAATAAATAATTTTGCTCTCCCGTCGTGTGTTGAGATACAGGGCTTCAGACGGCATATCAGTGCTTGGAACCAGAAGCGCGGCTTTGAATGGCTTGGAACGGGTTCAAAGTCTCTCCACCATGGCTTGGAACCACTCCGAAGCCGTCCGAAGGTCAGATGCTGTACGAAGCCGTTGCATGCTGACTGGCTTTTTTCCGACAAACACTGTTGGCATTTTGTCGGCTGTGGAAACCGCGAGGCGGTATCCAGTGGCAAGGCCTCTGAGTTCAACAGGCAAGTGGATGTGGGTTGGATGCGGAAGGATAGCCGGGTTGGATGCGGAAGGATAGGCGGGGCGTGGGAAGTTGGGATCACTGGCAGCTGGGATGTCGGCATCCATCCTTGAAATCCTCCACCACAACGACTCAGCGACAAGGTGCCGCTCCGTTGGACCCATTCTCGACAAATTTCATCCGGTGATCAATCGAAGCCGGGATGGTGTTCCGTCAGACTTCCAGCCATCCTGCCCAGGTTCATATTTTTCTCCGTCGTTTGTCCGTCGTTTCAACGTCTGACCCGGCTGATGCTAAACCACTCGACATGAAGCTCTAGATCGTGGCGATTTACCTCCAAACTACCTCAGGTTGTCATCGACTCGGACGCGACATGATATATAAGTAAGCAGTCGCCAAAATTTTCTTCAAAAGGTTCATCAACGTCATTTGACTCCTTTAGTCCTCAGCCCTTTGCAAGCAACGGTCATTCCCGACAGAGTCGGGCCCCCTGGTATATTCTCACTTGACTAATAAGCTACAGCAGCAGGCTTGGTAAGTCCAACCTCGGGCTCCACTGACCGTAACTGAGTAAGCGATGCGCGGCTTCGCAAGTTCGTGAACAATCGGCGAGACCTCCATTAAAAGGCGCAGTCGCCGCTAGCTTCAAAGTGAAAAAATTCCAACAACATGATCCCTCCTCTAAACATCGGACTGCTCACGATAGCCACGACTTTCATCTCCTTCGTCCTCGCGGACGAGGGCAAGTTCAATGTGCACCCATTCGAAATTGATCTCCACCGTGAACTTCCTCCCATGAAGAATCTGGTCAAAAATACCCGCCTTCCCGCAAAGCCTCTTTATCCAGGCACTGGCCAAGATAAAGGGATCGAGCTTGATTTCCTTCGTGAACTGAAGACAGAATGGTTAACGACTTTCGACTGGGAGGCTCAGCAAGCGGAGTTGAACAAGTGAGTTTTTTCCAACCGTTCAAGCGCAACCCACTTACTTCAACGTAGAGTGCATCACTTCACTGCGAACATCAAAGGCCTGACCGTGCACTTCGTGCACGAGAAATCGAAGGATTCAAATGCCATTCCTCTGATTTTACTCCACGGATGGCCGGGTTGGTTTTCGTTGCCCAATACAAGTTGGCGTCCATCTGAAAATATTCACAGGTTCTTTTGATGAATTCTTGCCAATAATCGAGCCGCTCACTCGAACGGCGAACGTCAACGGGACTTCAGTGTCCTATAACGTCGTCGTTCCATTTTTGCCCGGATTTCTCTTCTCCTCTCCGCCGCCGATCAACTGGACCACCAACGACACAGCAAGAATATTCAACACCCTCATGACGGACGTTCTGGGATACAAGACTTATGCGGTCCACGGCACTGACTGGGTGAGTCAATCACGAACTTCTTCACGTTCCAGTGCGGTGCTGATTTATCTCAGGGAAGCGTCGTCGGGTACTCGTTATACAGCTCCTTCAACACGACCGTGCGCGCAGCGCACTTCGTCTTCCTGCCATTCTTGCCTCCGTCAGCTGAAGACATTGCGGCGAATAACATCACTCTGTCCGACGTTCAGGAAGTAGCTGAACAACAAGCCATCATCTGGGCCACGAGCGGCCACGGCTATTTCACCGAGCAATCTACGAAGGTGTGTCGAATGCGCGTCCTGTACTCCTCTCGTAAATTTCTAACCATCTGGCACACAGCCCAACGACATCGGGTTGGCCCTGTACGACAGCCCTGTAGGGCAGCTCGCCTGGATCGGCGGAAAGTTCAAACTTTGTGTGTACTTCATCTGCCGCCTTACACTTCCCCACTCATGTACATAAACAGGGTCCGATCCCCGCGCCGGAACGTCGCCGTCCGTCCTCAACCACACCGCAATTCTGACCAGCGTCTCTCTCTACTACCTGACGGACTCCTTCCTGTCTTCAGTATGGATCTACGCGCAAAACCCCAACGGGTTTGCTCCTGTGTACACGAAAGCATCTACGGACGCGCCGATGCTCTTCAGTCAGTTCGAGTACAATCTCCTTTACCCGGAGCAATATGTTGCGAAGGCCGGCAATCTGGTTTCTTACAAAGGTGTGTGTGTTCAACTTCGGCCGAGGATATTACTGAACGACTCCATCAGTACATGATTTCGGAGGACACTTCCCTGGGTTGGATAACCCCCCCGCGCTTCTCGAAGATATTCGTGAGATGGGCCTGCACTATACGGCTTGATATGTTGGTTGTCTCAAGCGTTTCTCTTGCGACCCTCGTTGACTTGCAAATTTAATACAATTTACTTCCCGCGCGTCGCGACATGTAAGCACCTGTACCAAGCAACCACAGCATACAAATGCTTAGGCTTCTTGACGAACTTTCGGGTCTTGGCTCGGTGGAGTATCCAACATTGATCCAACATGGCGGAGGAGACCGAGGCGTACCGCAAGGTGTAACATGTATAGTGTGAGGTGTGCTAGGTATCGGCTTGGATATTGGTATTTGGGCCGTTGAACGCGTGATAGTTCTGTGAGGCGACAAAGGAAGAGGAGGCGTGGGAAGTTGAAAAGACGGATCAGCGCGAAGTTGACGGCATCGTGCCTTTGCCTCAACCACGACTTCGACGACAAGGCGCAGCTTCGTCCGACAGGCTCACAACTAGCTCCAGCCAGTAATTAACTGAAGCTTATAGGAGCCCTTCATGTGAGTTCCGTGAACCTACGTCGCTCGACTCGCTCTGTCCCTGGTCTTTGCGGCCCAGTTTTCGTATTTTCTTTGCGTCGTCTGCCAACTGGACTACAGAAGACGCAACTAGAGCACTTAGCGCCGTCCGACGCTCATCAAGTAGTATACTTAATAATCCAAAGTTAGCAAGTCCGACGCTCATCAAGTAGCTGCACAACAAACCTGCTAACTTATACTTAATAATCCAAAGTTAGCAAGTCCGACGCTCATCAAGTAGCTGCACAACAAACCAGCGCCTGGGCCACTACCGGCAACGGCTAGAGCAAACCACCATGTGTGTTCCGTGTCTTGTACTTCTAGTACTGTACTTTTTCGTTCAAATCGACGGTCACGCGTCACGCACCCCCCTGTCGATCACGAACTTTGGTCGAGGTAACGCGTCACCCCGGCCTATGTCGAATAGGTCCAAGTGTTCGTCACGAAGCAAAAAATTCCGGTGGATGGGAAATTCAGTTTTTCTGGTTCTTCTTGGTGCTGTTGGTGATAGATTTGCTCGTTCTGCTCCTTTTTGGGGCAGATTTGTCTGTTTGAACCCACATTCCAATGGTTGGTTGAGTTTCCTGGGTGAAATAGCACTGCAAAGGAAGCAAATAAAAAAAATGTGATTTGTGTCTAACTGAACAGCCTGAGTATTGCCTGGATGTCTGGAAGCCACAGAGGAACATAGCTGTACAATTTCGGGCCTTTGTCGATTTTTTTCCGGTGTCACGCACCTTTGGCGGTGTTGTCGAAGTGTCGAATTGGTTGAAACGGTCACGCGTCACACCCAGGTTCGATTTGAACGAAAAAGTACAGTAAACTTAAAACCATTCCCACAGCCCAACGACATTGGATTGGCACTGTACGACAGTCCTGTGGGGTAGCTCGCATGGATCGGCGTGAAATTCAAACTCTGTGTGTACCTCATGTGCCGCCTTGGCTCGCTCACTCATGCTCTTGAAAAGGGTCTGATCCTTGCGCGGGAACGCCGCCGTCTGTCCTCAACAGTACCGCCATCCTGACCACCGTCTCGCTCTACTACCTCACAGAGCCCTTGTCTTCGCTATGGATTTACGCGCAAAACCCCAGTGGGTTTGGCTGGGCCCGTCGATTAATTCATGACTTCGGAAGGCACTTTCCTGGGTTGGATAATCCCCCCGCGCTTCTCGAAGATCTTCCTGAAATTGGCCTGCACTACGCGGCTTGATATACCAGCTAGACCGATATCCTACTTCTCTCTCTCGCGAGTTGAAGTCGACCCGGCCCTCTACTTGATCCAATTTGATTTCCACGCATCGCGATTGATGATCATATTGACAAGTGACCCTATGTCACATTGTGACCCAACGCGTTCTGTCTTTGACCTCCTCTTTGTCGCAAGTCCCCCGCCATGCACTTCAAGCAATTCTCTGCGTGGATTACCATCGAAGGTCAAGAAGCTCCTGAATACGCCGCGGAAGTCTCCGAAGACGACAAGACTGTGACATGCTGGATCCCGTCCGAGCTTGGAAAGGTCAGCACTTTGTGCCACCATTTGGATCATTCAGTTGACGGCGAGCTGAACTCCTCTATTCAGAAGTTCTCTGTGCACTGGAAAAACACCTCTTATAAGCATGACACGAGTGGAACAGTCAAGACCGACGGGAACGCGTCCAGAGGGAGACTGCTTTACGGCCACTCTTTACCAACACAAACCACGAGACGGGGAGTCTCGGATGGGATATATGTCAGCCCGTTCATGTTCTCGTCGCTAGAACTTACAGGTCAGACTTTCTATCCCTCGCATCCTTTGTGACTGAAATCAATTCAGACGACGATGCTTTCCTCGGTGGTCCTTTGTATCAACAACTTGGTCTCGTAGAACTTGAGATATATCCCATCGTTGTCACGGGGAAAACTATTCGGATACCCACGGTCCAATCTCTCCCGCACGTCAAGCTCCACGAACGCTCTAAGAAGGCAGTCACCCAGCAAATCTCGTATGTTAGCGATTACTTTCATATTGCGATCCTCCTAACCAGAAACCTTACAGACTCGGGGCCCCCGAGCCACTTGAGAGGCGGAGACCGCATACGATAGACTTTCGGACCAGCGGTCCCAAACTCGTCAAATTCTGCTTCAGATACCGTCCAGCTGGTATGTACGCCGCTCCGCTGGCACTCGCCGCTCATTAGAGCCATATTTCACAGATGTCCTTCGTGCGAACGGAATCATGCCTCCGCTTACTCCGCGCAAGCGCAAAGCCCCCGTCCAACTCGAGCGGGCACAGACGCCAGATGATGTGGAAGAGGAAAAAATGTTGCGCGTGCGTATAAATCTGCCCTACCTCTGTTCGAAGCTGACGTTCAAGCACCAGGAGCGGTTGCGGGTGATAGAGGCCAAGCGCGTGAAGAAGGAAACGAGATCTGGTGTCAAGGCTGAGATGACGGACGTCTTGGATCTGACGCAGAAAGAGAATCGCAGGAACAAGAAAGTCAAAATCGAGGGCTTTATTCAAGGAGAAATCATCGACCTGACATAGATACCAAGGTGGATGTCGCTTCTTCGACCCTTATTAGACTACCTTAATCCACTCTACTGTACTGTCTCGCACTGTTTTCAATTCGTCCGTCGCCTCGAATGGAGCAAGACCGTTCGTCTTCTCAGCATTGGAACTCACAGGTATGTCTCATCTCCTTTCCGTTTTTTTTTTGGCTCGGCGGTTACACAACAAATAATGTTTGGCTTGCAGTTCACCCTGCTCAATTCATTAACGAGTCCACACTGTACAGGCTTGCAGAACCCGAGTTCTTCCGGACGCCTCAAAAATTTACAACCTCCAAAAAACTTGGCCCCCACCTCGTTCAATTCTTCTTCAAATACCGGCCAGCAGGTGGGCAAATCCGCAGCTTTATCCCCGACGTGTCGCGGTTGACGCAACCCGGCAGACGTCCTCCGCGCCAATGGAATCATCCCGCAGCTCAAACAAAAGCCGTCCGTGCGCCCAGACGCCATCCTCGCCGACGCCGAAGAGGAACGACATCTACGCGTACGTCCCAACTCCTCTTGGTGTCGGATATCTTCGCTGACCCTGTTCAGGAGAGACTCAGGGCATTGGAGGCGAAGCGGTTCAAGAGAGAGACAGAAACAGAGACGAAACCACGAGTCAAACGCGAAGCGGACGACTCTGTCGTGGATTCAACTCGGGTCAAAAAGAAGGTTAAACTGGAGGGATTTACTCCTGGGGAGATCATCGACCTGACATAGATATCCTCTCGTGGCTCGGACGTTCTTCTCTCTCTTGTACGTTCTTCTCTCTCTTGTGACGACACAGGACGACACTCTCCTCTCCTCTGGAATTCGTTTCATCTCTGTACTTTCGTTCGTTCCTTGCATTCTAGTATCTCCCGGCCGACGCGCTTGCCTTTCGATGCTTACTAGTTGCGCTTGATAATTTGACCCTTACTCCATAGCGTGTTAGTGTCAAAAAAAAAACGTTTCGTCGATACCTCAGCCCTTATTCAACTACCTATCTTACTGTAGTCCCGCAGACTACTAATCCAAAGTCGCTTTTTGTCGCGCCGAACCAAACCGACGAGACGTGTTTGTGACCGTTTCAGTGTGATCGTGACTGAACGCGCTTGATCTTTAAATCGACTCGAATCCTCTGCCTGATTCTCTCTTTCAACGCCCCGACATGCTGCAATTCAGGGAATTTTCTGCATGGATCACCATCGACGGACAGCCGGCGCCCGAATACGCCGTGGAAGTCTCTGAGGACGAGAGGACGGTCACTTGCTGGGTTGCATCTAAACTAGGCTCCGCAAGTCTTGTTCCTGCGAGCAGCTCACTAGAGGCTAACTTCATTGAAATTCGCAGAGATTCTCGGTAGAATGGAAAAATGCCTCGTATTCTCACCCAACTCGAGGAAAAGTTGTTGTGGACGGGAAGACCTGCGGGGCGAGAGTGATCTTTGCAAGGAAACTACCGGCCTCTACTTCCATGAGTGGCATATCGGACGCTCATTGCGTCAAACCGTTTGTCTTCTCAGCATTGGAACTCACAGGTATGTCTCGTCTCATCTTTTCGCTGTCTCCGTTACTCAAATTGTCTTCCCCTAGACGATGATGCCTTCCTAGGTGGTCCTGCGCGTCTAAACGAACTCGGTGTCATAAATCTCACCATCAATGCCGTCGAAATCACTGGCAGTACGAACGATCCGAAGCAGCTCGAGTTTTCCGAGCTCAAAGTTCACGAACGCTCCAAGAAGGCGGTTACACAACACACAACGTTCGGTTGCGATCTACTCACTAGTGTTCACGACTGATCAACCCACAGGCTCGCAGAACCCGAGTTCTTTCAGAAACCTGAGTCCTTTATAAAATCCAAGCGCATTGGCCCTCACCTCGTTCGATTTTTGTTCAAATATCGACCAGCAGGTGAGGAAACTCACATCCCCCTCACAGTTACGACTCACGTACTGTGGCAGACATCCCTCGTGCCAATGGAATCATGCCGCAGCTCAAACGAAAGCCGTCCGCCGAGCCAGTGCGCCCGCAGATGCCAGACGACACCCTTGCCGACGAAGAAGAGGAAAGAAGTCTGCGCGTACGCTGCACCCCCCCGATGTCGACTAACTTTATCTTCGCTGACACACTCAATTCGCATCAGGAGACACTCAATCCGCTCCAGGAGACACTCAATTCGCTCCAGAAGAGACTGACCGCTCTGGAGGCCAAGCGCCTCAAGAGGGAGACGGAGACGAAGCCGCGAGTCAAGCGCGAAGCGGACGACTCGGTCGTGGATTTAGCGCAGACTCGGGAGAGAAAGAAGGTTAAATTGGAGAAGGGATTCGTTTCAGGGGAGGTTATTGACCTGACATAGCTATCCTAATTGCGATGCGGAGGTTCTCTCCCTCTCTCCTGCGCCTTCATCCTTCATCCTCTCGCATTGTGGCATTTCTTTCGTTCGCTTATTAGGTTCTGTTGCGTACTCTCAAGATGTACTTCCGTTTCTTGTATACTATCATCTCATGCACCCTCGGACGCGCGTTTAGTCCCTCTTGATAAGTTCCCTTACTTCGCCCTCAGCAGACTCTTCTTGAAAGACCTTTCCTCTTCTAAGCATCATCTCATTCTTCTCGATTATCTGCTGACGCGCCTGGCAAGGAAGGGGTTGGGGAGCAGGAGACGCCGCGCGACAAGAACGAGGAGGTCATTGGTCTGTCGGAGGAGGTGGGTGTCGCTCGCCGTGGATTTCTCGCATCACTTCAAGAAACCACCTAATCACTAACGCGGTCTGGGCTCAATAAGTAGGATGTGGATTATGACCAGCGCAAAATACATAACAGCACACGTTCTAACAACGGGCAAGTCTTCAATCGACCTTCCTAGCCCACTTGCGGCCCCCGCTGGAGGGCGGCGGCGTCGCAGCGCGCTCCTGCCAGGCTGCCGGCGTCGGCTCATACGCCGTGACTTTCACAGCCGTCTCCTTCTCCTTCTCCGCAGGCACAGACACAGGCACGGCGCGCTCGCGCACCTCGTCGCGGCCCCAGTACATCCACAGCTGCGCGCCGAGCACGAGGTTGAGCAGGAGCGCGAGCGCGAAGCCCGCGGCGACGATGCTGTCGTTCACCTCGGTCGCGGTGGTGAACAGGCGCGCGGCGCAGCCGAGGACCTGGGCGACGACGGCGAAGGCGGAGAGCTGCCCCGTCGACTGGGCGCGCGCGTTTTGGAAGATTTGGGGGAGTTTGGAGAAGAGGGAGAGGGGGAGGGTGGTTAGTTGGAGGAGGGCGAGGTGGGGGAGGGAGAGGAGGGAGGTGCCGAAGAGGAAGAGGAGGAGGCTGAGCGCGGCCATGAGGGCGTTGGTGGTTTTGTCCGACTTGCCCGGAGCGTAGATGATTATGAGGAGGGTGATGAGGACGTTTTGGATGGTGAGGAAGAAGTTTTCGCCGTAGGTGGAGAAGGGGAACTCGTTCCGGTAGGAGTATTCGAGTGTTATTGCGTAGGAGAGCGTCTCGAGCACGTATGCTATCAGAGAGAGTCCGCGCGCGGATTTTGCGTTCACGACTGATAGAAAGTCAGTCAGTCAGTCGCTATTGGCGCACAGGATTGGAGAACGAACTGAGCATGACTTGGGGGACCTTCACAATGGATCCGCCCACGACGATACCGAATCCAAGCCCCTTGGATATCGAGTATTTAATGCATTTTACATCGCCAATATCCAGGTTTTCTATGAGTGACGTGTAACATTCCTGGATAGCGCGTTAGCTGGCGCGGTGGTTGGGACGCGTTGGTGCCACCTTTCCAATGACTGCGATACCGAGTTGCTCGATGGGCCACGGTATTAGGTGGCGAGTAATGCTGGTCATGGTCGAAGCAAGGTGGGCGCGAGGAGGCGCGAGGATGACAAAGCCGCTTGCCCAATGCGGCCATTACGTTTCAAGTTCGTTCGTGCTGACCTTTTTCAGAAAAATCCAGGGCGTTTCTGGATGCTCGAGGCAAGTAATTTTTTCAAGAACTGGGTACGGGGGATATCCATGGGATACTCCTCCGAGAAGAAGCTCCAGCAAGCCTGTCGAACGAGTGGAAACTGAACAAAACCGACGTTTACTTCCTCGAGCTTGGAGCTCCTTCAAGATCCTCAAACCTCAAGTGCCGATATCAACAGCGCTCTGTCCAGCTTGGCGTGGCTTCAAACTTGACCCGCAAGACCCATTTTTATCTGCCTTCATTCACCCAGTCATGTCTGTCTACGACCTCGAGCGGTGACTCGACCTTAGGCTTGAACCGTGAGGGATTTTTGGCTCCACGTTTCACTTGGCCTGCCTCTGCCTGCCTTCGAATTCCCTCACGGCCTCGCTCTTTGTGCTTGGGATTCCACGAAATATATGCTTCAACTTGCAAGGTCGACTCAGCGCACGTTCCATGGTCTTTTAGTTCAAACTTGTCAAGTATGACAGCCTATAGGTTGGGATTGTATGGCAGTCAGTGACTGTAACCGGCACGACCTATCTATCTGCACTGTCTATTTCTGTTCCGGCCAGCTCGGGCCAGCTACGGGATTCCTAAACCAGAATTAACCGTGAGGGATTTATCGGCGCTGGCCGCACGGTTTACCACCTCTCTTTCTCCCTACTGAGCCCTTGGACTCCACGCAAAACATTTTTTCCCGCTGCGCATCTGCCAAGATGGGTACAAGGTCGTCTTGGAACGTGGCTGGTAACATCCGCGATGCTCTTCGGGCTCAATTGACCTGCGGAGGCACTCAGTTAAACGGCATAGCACCTCCCGGGAGAGAACTTCCCGTGAGTCCACTGCTTGGCCTGTTTTCTTGTCTCTCCTACGAGAAATTACCGCCTGTGTCCAGCAAAATGCAGTCGTTATCTGGGCTTGCAGGTGTGAAATCTGAACCCCACAGCGTAATTCCAGCCTTCCCGTTAAAGTCTAGGCAGACATGACCTATGACAGCTGTATTATCCCCAGTTGCACTCGTCTTGATCCTTCCGCTTTCTCACAGGAGACGCCCAGTGTCCTCAGCATCGACTGCGACTCGCGCGAGTGCTGAGCATCGGCTGAGCAGCCGCCGTTTCACTCGGTCGGCTAACCCGCTAACCCGTGCCGTTACGTATTTGCAGTTGCTTTGCTTGAGGCTTGAGCTCTTCCCGCCATGTCTCATCTCCCCGCCATTTACCCCGGGTCCCCGCCAGACAATGAGGGCGACCCGGACTCCCCCAACTCTGAAATGTCCGACGCGGAGGACGAGGAGGACTGGGAGGACTACAAGCCCGGCGGCTACCATCCAGTCAAGATCGGCGATGCCTTTTCGGATAATCGCTATGTTGTGGTCCGCAAGCTGGGCTGGGGCCATTTCTCCACCGTTTGGCTCTCATGGGACAGCAAGTGCGTTTTTATTCCCCAAGTCGCGCTCGAATTCCGTGTTCATATCCGTAACAGGATGAAACGCCATGTTGCGCTGAAGGTCGTCAAGTCGGCGGCGCGTTACACCGAGACTGCGCTCGACGAAATAAAGCTCCTCCAACGACTTATAACGTCCAGCACGCCAAGCGGCGCTCCGAACCATCCTGGGCGGTCTCATGTCATCTCGTTCCTTGACCACTTTCGGCACACTGGCCCTAACGGCACCCACGTTTGCATGGTGTTTGAAGTCTTGGGCGAGAACCTGCTGGGGCTCGTTAAACGGCATCAGGTCTGCCATTCTCTCTCTCCCGATTTTTTTTCGGCGCGCGCTCAGTCTTGGCAGAATAAAGGTGTACCCATGGCCGTAGTCAAACAGATCGCGAAGCAGGTGTTGCTCGGTCTAGATTACATGCACAGGTGTTGCGGCGTCATCCACACCGGTCTGTGCCCGCAAATTACGTCCCTCGATCCTGCGCTGACCAGCGGCCGCGCACCCAGATATCAAACCGGAAAACGTTTTAATTCACATAGACGACGTCGAGTCTATTATCCAGTCGGAGCTCGCCCTCGCCTCGGCCTCCCCGTCAAGCTCCGCCCCGAAACCAAAGATAATAGGCGTACCGCCATCGCAGGGCCGCGGGGGTAACCAGACGCCGCGCACGCAGTCCTCCATCTTCGTGTCGCAGCCTCTACCATCACCCAAGAGCAGCGGTAGCCTGAGCTCAAGCTACGCTGCCGCCTCGGGGAGTGTCGACCGGTGGGGCCTCGGGATGACGAGGATAGAGAACAAAAGCCCCGGGACGTCGAGCCCGAGCTCGGAGCTTGACTTGGTGTCGCTTTCGATATCCCCGAAATCTGCGCACCCACCGCAGAACGGGCCGTCATTACTGTCGCAGCAGGCGCCGAGCGGGACGAAACCGATGCCCATGCCGCCATCACATGGCGCGATGGACGTTGATTCTGACGAGCGGTACGCGAATGGACTCGCGGATAGAATAACCGTGAAGATCGCCGATCTGGGAAATGGTGCGCCGCGGAGACGGTTTCAATTCAGAGTGATCCACGCAGCTGACTGTGTGTGTGATACAGCGACGTGGACACACCATCATTTCACGGACGACATCCAGACGCGACAATATCGCTCACCGGAGGTCATCGTCGGCGCGAAATGGGGCACGAGCGCGGATATATGGAGTGTTGCCTGTGTTGTCAGTTTTTTTCGGCCGTTTATCCGTCTCTGTCGTTTCGCTCACGCTGTTTCAAGATCTTTGAATTAATAACAGGCGGGGACTACCTCTTCGACCCCGCCAAGGGATCGCGGTACACCAAGGACGACGACCACATGGCCCAAATAATGGAGCTCATGGGCGAAGTCCCAAAGAACATCTCCCTCGGCGGCAAGTACAGCTCAGAGTTCTTTAACCGACGAGGTAACTTCCCCATCGCACATGCCACAAATGATATTGACCCCCAGCCCTCCCCCCAGGCGAGCTCCGGCACATCTCCAAGCTGCGCTTCTGGCCGCTCGACCTCGTCCTGCACGACAAGTACCTGTTCCCGAAGCCCGAAGCGGACGCGCTGGCGTCGTTCCTCACGCCGATGCTGCGGCTGCACCCGGACAAGCGCGCCAAGGCGAGCGAGCTGGTGCACCACAACTGGCTCGAGGGCGTCGCGGTGCAGGGCGAACTCGACGTCATACGGCGCGCGGAGCGCGACGAGATGATGATGAGCGCCGCGGGGATGGGCGCGGGCGGGGTGCCGGCGGATGCGGCGATGGCGATGGCGATGGCTGTTGCGGCTGCTGCGGGGACGGGGGCGGCGGCGGCCGGGGCACCGGCGGAGGAGACGACGGAGGAGAAGCTGCAGCGGAGGCAGAGCGAGGCGGATGCGCTCAAGCCCGTGGAGGATATCCATGCCCATGCCCATGCCTCGGGGTCCGCTGTAGCGTCGGGGACACCGCAGTAGCGGTGTCTCTATGTTGGTGTTGTGCTCCCTCCTCCTGCTCCTTTCTTCGCTTCGCTCGGGTGGTGGGCGTGTCAGCGGGCCTGAGAATCTGCTTGCATGTTATCGTCTCCATTTCTTTCTCTCCCTTTAGACGCGTGGCCGTGTACGTAGTGTTTGAATATCAAGTGTATGTATTTTGCTAACTCTGCTATACCAACCATTTCTGACACGATAGAGTCGGTGGATTGATCTAGGAGAGGATGAGAGCAATGAAAGCCAAGTGATGAGATTCAAGGCCTATTACTTGATAACTTCAAGATAAGAACGCTACACACAACAAGAGGTATGCAAGGCGATAATATAGTGTACATGTACGATTATTCATCTCTAAACTGCGATAGAATAATTAAACCCAAAATTAAAACGAGCAGGGCTTCACACAAGGGCTGCGTCAGCATTTCAGTGCCGGGAGCACCAAGCGCTCAGGTTAGGTCGATGACCTGTCCCTGGACGAAGCCCTCCAGCTTCACCTTCTTCCTCCGAACCGGCGCGTCGTCCTCGGTCAAGTCGATGACACCGCCCGATGATTCGTACTTGACGCGAGGTTTCTTTTCCTTCTTCGCGAGCGTCTTTTCTTTCTTCGGCTTGACGTCCTCTGAGTCGGCGACGGCCGTGAGCTCGGTGGACGCCTTGCGCTTGAGCTGGGCCTGGGTGGGCCCCTGCGGTGCGATCCCGTTCGCGCGGAGGATGTCTGGGGGCGGGGAGGGGAAGTGGAAGGAGAAGGAGGATGCCAGTATCGAGAGAGCGGGGCGGGGGCGACCTACCCAATGGCCGGTACTTGAAGCAGAATGTGACCATGTTCGGGCCAGCGCGGGGGGCGTTCACAAAGTGGGCTGGCTTTGCGACGACTTCTGATTTGCCCAATCTAAGGACGAGGTGAGTAAACGCCTCTGTGCTTTGTACATATCGAGGAAGAGACAGGCTCGACGGACGTACGTTACTTGCTGGGTGACAGCTTTCTTGGAGCGCTCGTGCACTTTGAGAGCGGAGAGATCGCGGCCAGTGGGCGCGGATGCGGCAGCGCCGCGGCGGGATGGCGTTATAGTGACGGGGAATATGTTGAGCTCGATGACACCCAGATGTTGCAATTGAGTGCTCGACGACTCTCCCAAGTAAGCGTCGTCGTCTGACAGGGGTTACTTATATATTTGGGATTGAAGGAGAACCAGGACGCACCCGTGAGGGATAAGGACGAGAATATGAAAGGCTTGACCGCGATGGCTCCGTCTGTGACACCATCTTTGACCGCAGTTGAGGGCAAGTTGCGTCCGTATATTATCTTGCCACCGCAGGAATTGCCGTCTACCTTCACCTCGCCGGAGGTTCCGGCGGGGTATGAAGAGTTTGTCCAGTTTACCGAGAATCTCTGAGCCGCAATGAGCCATTCATTGGGCGCGGATGTTGTTAACCAGACTGACCTTGCCAAGTTCAGAAGCTACCCAGCAGGTTATGGTTTTGTTATCGTCTGAGATTTCGACATCGTATTCGGGCGCCTCTTTGCCTTCGATTGAAATCCAAGCCGAGAAGGGCCCCTGGCGCAGCATTTTAGCTAGAGTACGGACAGTCAGCGTCGAGGAAGTGCTTGCATGGCAAACATAGACTGACTTTAAGTCGATAGCCTCGAGTCGTGGTGGTCGACCGTCAAGCACGTCTGGTCACAAACTCATGATCTGTCACAGATAAATTGGGTCACCTGTCGCGTCGAGGCGCCAACAAGATGAGCATGGAGAGCTTTGGCTCTAATTCTCGCGCAGAGCACTAAGAGACCATCGAGGCCAAAGCACGAGGAACGGTGAACAGCAAGAACGTCAGCGACTGAAGTCCTTTGATCAAAATCCCGGGTCAGCAGCAAGTATCGGGTTTCCTGAGTATTTACTGGTTAGAGAGTGGTATAAGTAGGGAGCTTAATGTAAATTATAAAGTGCATAAAGGCTCCTCGATGCTATCGAAGAAGTCTTGCTGTGAGTAGAGATTCAGCCACGCTCTGAGCCGTTCGCAGCAAACAAATTAACACCCACCTATGTCAACTCGACCTTGAACAGATTTGAGGGTCGTCTATCCACGCCTCACCCTCTTGCTCCGCCGCGGCCCGCTGTCGTCCCCATCCCGCGTTAGATTCACAACCTCGCGATCGCCCGACCCATTCCCAAACTCGTCCTTGACGCGCCGCTTGTTGTCCCGTGTCTGCTGCTTCGCTTCCAGGTTCTGGTAAAGAGGAAGTGCGGCATGAGACGAGAAGCTGCATATCGGAGGCGGTAACCTGACTCACGCGGGGCATGAAGATGCGGAACTCGGATTTCAAGTCTGGCTGGTCTTTGAACAGTCGAGCGATCTGCGTGGACACTTCCTCCTGTGGCGCAAGAGTTGGAGGACATTTTATAATAAGAGCAGAAGATGCCTCACCTCGTTGATCGTGTCGGGCTTGTGGTGATATTCAGATAGGATGTCGAGAAATTGACGGTAAGTATCAAGACCGCAGCGCTGCTTGAGCTTCTGCACGTATTGCGCGGCTGTGCCATAGGTCGGTTCGGGAGAATGCTGCCGAGGTGGGGGCGGAGGGACACCGGGAGTAGCGGTGCGTCCTTCGGTCGTGGTCCACAGTATGGGACCTCCGCCGGGGCCGTTGTTACTGGTCAGCATGGTTCCTGTGGGAGTCGTGACGGTGATGTAATTCGAGTCGAAAGCGTCCTTTGAGCATTCTATTCGGTAGCCAACGGGGACGAAAGCATTGAATCCCTGGATGAGGACAGCATGACCATTGAAGAGGTGGGATATCCGTTTAATGACGCCCTCGGTGTCGATACTTGGATGCTGTTCAAACGAGCATGCAGGTGGGGCAGTATAAACTTACCTCTGAATTTTGAACTCCTTCATGAGGTCAAGGAAGTCGTTGTAGACATTGAGATGGTCGCGGAACTGGTCCCGAACAGCGTCGAGATAGCTGAGGGCGTCGGTTACCTTGAGAGGGCGGTCGCGCTGAGTGTGGTCGAGGGCGTCCGCGGAGACGTTTTCGTCCTTGAGCTGAGGGGCGATTCCTTTTGCGCGGAGGACATCTGCGTGGGAGAGGAGAGGTTGGCTTCACGATGGTCAAAAAAGAGGGGGAAGCCAACCTAGGGAACAATATCTGAAGAAGAAATTGACAATGTCTGGTCCAGTGCGCTGACTCTGCGATATTTTGATAGGGGTAGCAAGCGGCTCCGGGGGTGCGAGACTGGCACGTAGATTGTTGTTAGATCGCAGTATGAATAATGAGTCTCCAGACGAACCCTATTTGCTGCGTTGCCAATTTCTTGGAGCGTTCGTGCAACTTGAGCTCTGCGAGAGTCTGAGAAGAGATATCCGGCGGGGAACCCCGGAGCGCTCTGATAACAACGGGGGCGATGGTCAGCTGTATGACCCCGAGGTCTGGATGCGAGGAGGAGGAGTCCAGAAAGCTGTCATCGTCTAAAGCGAAGTTCACAGGTTAGTACTCGACAGCTTAAAAGGTAGTACAGACTCAAACTCACCCGTGAGCGCCAACGCGGAAAACATGAACGGCTTGAGAGTCGTGCCATCTGTGACGCCGTCTTGCTCAGCGGGGAATTGCCAGCTGTGCCGTCGAAGGAATGCACTGCTACAGTTATTGCCGTCCAATGTAAGGGATCCCTCGATCGCATGAGAGAACGATGAAGTCTTGAACCACACGGAGAATTTCTACAAGTGACGCGGTAAGCTTCAGCCACACTATGTGGAGGTATTCGTGAGCGACACACCTTCCCCACTTCCGAAGGGACCCAACAGGTTACCGTCTTCTCGTCTTCCGAGATCTGAACATCGTACTCTGGGAGCCCTTGCCCGTCCACGGTGATCCAAGCAGAGAGCTCTTTCCAGTGAAGCATGTCGCCTTTGGGATGTGCTGCGTTGCACTGCGTCGCCCAAACTCCTATTTGCGTGATGGTGGTTAGGGTTCAAGCACGGTTGGTCACACGATATCGTGATCGGGTCACAGATAAATTAGATCACCGTCGCGTCGCGTCCCTGAACGAAAATCTCTCTAAGTACATTTATGAAGTCGAAGGGGTTGGCAGAATGAGGGAGTGATATTTCTGACCACCATACAAACTTATTTAGTAGTCCATGTACCATTTCAAACTACACAGCAGCCCTATACGACTAAGCCTAGTCTGGGGATGATTTTGATGTTCGTGACGACGTTCAAGTTGGCAATTGAGTTCAGAGTCTAATAAGGAAGGGTTATCAAAGAAAAGAAGACTGAAGGGAAGAATCACGACTCACGCAGTTACCCCCACTGTTTCGATGGGAAGTCCAAGCATCACTATACTGGTGACAATAAAAATGGCGGCGCTGGCATAAACAGGACTGTGTGATGATCCCGGCATCAACAAGATATTGAGGATAGAAAGGAGGTAGGAGGCCCACCCGTTCGGCGTCTGTCCCGCCTTACTGTATACCGCGATGACTGGTTAAACATCAGGAAGGCGGCCGGCAACGCGCGCAAGGAAAATGATAGCGCACTGGGTGCAAACAACCCTGTAATCCTGGATGCCGCAGCAGCAAATGCATCGCCTGTTCCACGGCGAGGGGTTGGGAAAACCTCCGGCGCGTAACCGTACAACACCTGAATCAAACACGTTATAAGTTGGCCGTTCACGACAAGAGGACTCCATCATACCCCATAAAACATGTTTTCCCCGAGACCAGCGATGGAGCCAACACATTCACTTGCGTTGGCGTTTTGGCAGCGCTGGAGGGATTCGACATCCGGTCCGCGTGTAGAGGGATATTTGGAGCACACGGCACAAATAAGAACACCCCCGACATGCAGGTGAATAATCTGGTCGAAGCGTCAGGGTATGGAAAGCGGGAAAGAAAGCATGGATAGACTCACACCATCGATATTTCCTCCCGCCTCGGGACCATCAGCGCCACCATAATCGAACCTCCGAACAGCCCATTTCCGCCTTCCTTCCTTCGTCCATGTCCACCTCCAACGGTGTGGCTGCCGCTTGTTGTGCAACTATTCTCCTGTACAGCGCGCTCCAGAAACTCTACCCGAAAACGCGGGAGAAAGCCTGGATTATCACTGCCTGCTTGAGCGCCACCATGACAATATGCAGCATCCCGTTTGTCCTCTGCGAAGAAATCCTTGTAACCACCTGCATGCGAGCGCGGCATGCTAGGAACACAGACGAAGGGCGAGGCTGCCTCAGAATAAAGTGATGTCCAGGACGAAGGGGATGCTGCATATTGTCATGGTAGCGCTTGAACAGGTAGTGATAATCCAGAGTTTCTGCCATGTCATCGGGTAGAGTGTCTAAAGCGCACTGTACAGGAGAATGGTCGCATAAGTGGCAGTAACACCGTTGAGGGTGGACATGGAGGAGGAGAAAGGAAGGCGACTCAAATACCAGGCTGTGGTGCCACAAGTTCAACATTCCAACAAAGAAGCCAACAAGCGCTGGAAGGGAATCGGGTCAAAATACCTTCCAGTCTGAAGGAAGGTGATCTTTGTTTGAGCGGCAATCAGCATAGCCTCGACAATTCGTCTCTTTGTTACCCGTTCCCTGCTCTTTATTTCTACCGTCAACCTACTTAAACCCTGGCCGAATTGACGCTCCCGTAATGCAACTTTGACAGCTCATTTAACCGCTGCACGGAAACTGGCTGCAGCCGGCGGCAAATCACTATGTTCGACGCAACGCCCACAAACCGTCATCATCGCGAATTTGTTGTTCTCTGGCAGATTGATACGACGCCCACCGTCTCCATCCTTCTTCCTCCCCAATTGGAGTTCAGAATGAGTTTCACCCGCCGACGAAACCGATTTTCCCGTGTGCCTCGTACTTTAGATATACACAATCAGCGGTGTGTGTGTTCCGTGACACTCCTTGTTTCTCGAGGAGATGGATGTAAAGATGTGCGGGTATGAGCTGTCATATGTCCTGAGAGCCCACGGAAACTGGATGAGTTCCAGTTGGTTGCCTTGGATGAAATATCTCCTTGGCCAACGGGTTGTCCTCGATATGATGCGCAGGCACTCGAGCAGTGCTGGGTATGACACGGCGTCTGGGCTAGGCTGACATATGCTGTGTAGTGCGGCGCCTGGGCTCCGAGGCTGGTCTACTACCCACAGTATTCCAGAAGACGGCGAATGTAAACACAGCGTACCTACCGCTGTCGTGGTTCAGGCAGTTCGTTGTGGGCATCCGGGTTCAATCCACTGGGTTGGTTCGTTACCCTTCTATTCCATCGGCTTCCGAATGCTCGTGAGTTTTAGCGCCAGTAACGCGACTCGGTCTCTGCTCAGTAGAGCGGCGTTCACTGGTTCAACAACAATCTGTCAATATCTGCCGTCGGTCGACGAGTTCCAGCTGGGCATTTGAACACGAGATCCGGCGTCGTGTACGTTCTTCCTACTGAGTCGCAGCAGGAGTAAGAAGATGGCTGGAGACCTTTGAGAGGAGGTAAATGCTCCGAAGTGCTGTGACAGTGCGATATAGTGGCGAGTCGGTCGAAGTCTGCGACTCTACGCTTGGGATGGCAACTTGTGGCTTGCACTTGGGCCCAGATGTGATCCTGCAGCATGTTTAGAAAGGAGTTGGTCTCGAAAGTGGGGGACGAAGGCAAGCACACGACCGCTATGAAATTTGATAACCGCATTTGATGTTCCCACGGTTGAGTTTTTGCAACTTCTAAAAAAAGCCGAGAGCGGAACTCTGTGAGTCGCCGTTCTGACTGACTATGGCCGACGTCGCCGCAGAAACCCAACATCTCGGATGCGCTTGTCCGCATTCGTCCATTCAGCGACCGAACCTCGTTCTCAATGGAAACCGACATCTTGACCACTGGAAGATATCTTGATGCTAGCCCCCCACACTGGCCATGGCGGTTCTTCGGTACCTGCGCGTTCTAGTCCACTGAGTCTTTGGTTTCGGTATATTTACAAGACCCTGAGTGCGTCTGCGATCCATGCATCGGTTATGCTACACTTCCATGCATCGGTTATGCCCCACTTGAGGAACCCCGTTCGACGACTCGGGATTGGGCCCCATCTACTATTATTGTTCTCCTCCTCGAAAAAAAACGGTGTTCCTGCCACGTCGCTCAACTCCTCAAACCTGTGCATATCAGCACTGGACACATCCGCTCCTCGTTCTGTTGGGATATCGATAGGTGTTCGATGCGGCGTCTGGTCATTGGAAGAAAGCAAACCATCCTTTGGCGCGTGAACATCCTTTACTTTTCGTGGTGGGAATCTAGGGAGGCGCGCGGACGAAACCTGTAGCTCCGACCAGGCTGGAGCCGACATCGTTAACGATACGGTGCTCAAGAGAAGATAGGGGAGAGAATTCAGAAGTTGCGTCTTGCCGTCTTTGAGGCTGGACCGCTAAAGTCAATGCGGCGCACTGCGGAGTTGATTAGATACACACAGAGAGGGATCAGTGAGAAACAAACTGACCGCGTCGCTCGCAGCGATGGAGAGACTCAACTGATTGTTGAGTATCATGGCACTACCGGTCTTGTAGTCAAGCAGCCAAACACCTCCATGAACGCTTATATTCCTATTCTCGCTTTGAGTGTGTTTCTCGGGAAATATTGGGTACTAGTCACCCGTTGTTGCAGGGGCCCGTGAATCGGAGCAAAAGTAGTATAGCTCTTGATCTGATTCCTCCCGTTAGCGCGCTCCACAATAGTATGAGGCCCTCGTCCCCTTGAGATAGATGGGACATCTCCGGGCTCGTACGGGTTCTTGCAGGACGAAGTCCGACCCGTACCCGCGACCCGCCGCGGGTGACCCTAGTCACTAAACTATGAAGGAGGCGTTTCGAAGCGGACAGTAGGCGAGATCTAGAGTAGGCGGCTGCGTATGCCGCTGGCGGCGCGTCGAGTCAGCGAGTGTGGTTTGGTAGGTGATGATCGTGAAGTTGGGTCGCTCAAAGGATTACGGGAGGATGTTGGGGATCGAGGGGTGAACGTTGAGCTGAAAGCGTGGAGGAAGGAGATTGGGAAGGAGAGGCGAAGAACTGCGGACATCATCTTGATCACCGGCGGTGATTGCCGTGACAAAGCCGCCGCCTCTTGTCCGCCACGCCTCGCCACGCTCATGACTGTTCCAGCTCTGGGTGAACCACTCCATGCCAGTGACAGCGCTCTGTTCGCCGTTGTATGCAACTGGGCTATAGCTGTTTGTGGGCGCGGATTATCATCACGGATCTCCATCCACTGAAACGAACAAAGATTCCAACTCCGGTTCCAAACCCGATTTAATCCCACCCCGGTACGCCTCGACGACCGACGAAACTGGCAATCGCACGGCAGCCTGCGGTTCCAAGTCTTAATCTCGCAGGTTCCAGCTGGCCAAGGACCATCCTTCCTCTCGCACAATGATTCACTCTGTTCATCCTCCCATGGACTAGATGCTCGCCCACGCCGCAGTCCAAAATATCATGATCATCTCGAAGTCGACCGACAGGTCCAACGCCGCTCTTCCTAAGTTCCGCCTTTCCAGCTATAGATAGTGGGCTTAACGATGATGAACTCCGTCTCTCTTTCTGCTTCTCCTTCCCCTTCACTTGCCCCCTCACCCGCGATGTCGACCATCCCGCGCCTTTCTTCCGTGCTCGCCACCGTCGCGCTGGAAAGCTTCTTCTTCGGGGTCTACCTCGTCGTCTGCGCCACGGCTGTGTACCTCCTCCTCAGGCGGCGCGCCGAAAGGCGCATTGTTGTGCTCCTTGGCAGTGCTGCCCTTTTCTTGGTCGTTACCGGGGTGAGTCGAGTCCAAGAGTAGGTATAATGGGCTTCATTCTATACAGCACTGGATGACGACGATTTACCGCTTTTTCTTCGCCTTCGTTACCTTCCCAGCTGAAGGCAAGGACCCGATGATATTCTACAGCAACTCGGCACACCCGACAGAAGTGCTGCAAACCGCTTTCCTCATGGCGGCGCTCACCGTAATGGATGCGCTCATGGTGTGTGAACATCCTAACCAAACCACCCTGTCAGGAGTCCTTTATGAACGGCTTCACAGGTCCACCGGATGTGGGTCATCTGGGGCTACAACAAGATAGTGACGATTTTCCCACTCTGCACCCTCGTCGCTCTCCTCAGTAGGTGGAGACAAATTCAACCTCGATTCTTATTCATCGTTGGCCAGTCTCTAGCGTGGGCGTGACCTACGAATTCGCGCAGTACTCCCCCGAAAACCTCGAGTGGGCGATCGTAGCCGACCATTGGATCATTGTGGATTGCGTATTCACGCTCTCGTATGTCTCCCCGGCTTCTTCCACCCACTGGTTATACTAACTCCTCATGCTCAGCACGAACATTTATTGCACCGGTATGCAACGTCAAATTCGCCCTGAGGCGAAGCCTAATCGTACACGTAACCTCAGCTTTCATGGCTTATCGAATTTGGCGCACTGACAAACTCATCCGGCCGCTCGGTGGGCCCACGATCATGGTCCGTCTCTCCTGCCTGCTCCACCGCGCCTAACCATCTAATCATGCAAACCCTGCGTAGCACATCCTCCGCATCATGCTCGAAAGCACCGGCCTCGCCACGTAAGTCTCCTCCCCTCCCATTTTTGCAACTATCAAGTACTGAAAAAAATACCGTAGTGCGTGGTGTGTCTTCTTCATCATCGCCTACGGCGCGCAGTCGAGCCTGCGCTTCCTCGTCGACATCACACCCAGCGTCGTCGGCGCGCTTAGCATGCTCGTGTACGTGCGTACTGGCATGGGCTGGAATCGCGCAGACGCACCGCGACCGATTCCCGTTCCGGTCTCCTTCAGGCACGGTGAGGATAAATCGGATTTGGAATTAGGAGGAGGATTGAGGCCGCTGGATTCGGCAGTCTGAACGGTTTTTCGTGGTAACAGAGTTGTTGAGCAACTGTCTGGGTCCATTTGATGTATATCTGTACTTTTAAGCCGCAGAGGGATCGATTTGGTTGAATCTCGAGCCCTGGCGTGTCAATTTTGAGAGAAAAAACCCTGGGTGTGGTTGAGTTCAGGAAGACCATGAAGACCTGGTGGCGCTGAGCGCGTCCACCTTCTATGCTCGGTTTGAAAACGCGTATATCAATAACTTAAACACAACAATAAGTGAGGATAGTGTTATACGGAGGGTTAACGCCAACGACCACAGTAAGTACGAAGTTCCAATGCCCCGGAGAAAATTATGGAAACTGTCTAAAGTTTACGCTGTTTGGGGATAGTAGACATAACGACGTGGGCCAGAGGAAGGGAGGGAGCTACTGCAGAAGGTTGGCAGAAGGGCTCATCCAGCGGGGACGATGGCCACCATCGCCGGGGCATGGAGACACGTCGACAGGAGCGAGGTGAAAATCGCGCCAACGGCTCCGCGACGGCCCCCGATGACGATCGTGAGCAGCGCGAAGCGGCTCGCTGAGAGGTCAAGGATGCCCCGTGCCGATGACCATCCTTCCGAAGAGCGGGCCCAGCCCTGCGTGAGGAGGGGCGCGACCGTCGGGCGCACTTCCGGTGGTGAAGATGCCGGAGGAGGTGGCGGAGCGGTCGACGAGGGCGAGGGACCGATGGTGAAGGTATGGGTGAATGGAGATACCAGCCCTGCCTGAGGAGTGGCGAGACCGCGGGGCGCGGTTCCGATGGTGAAGACGCCGGAGGAGATGGGGGAGCGGTCGACGGTGAAGGTGTGGGTGTGAATGGAGATGATGAGAACGGCGGGTACAGTGGGTACACTGCCGACGAGGACGAGGTCACCGAGGCAGGAAGCGAAGCGATGGGTGGGGCGATGTTGTGCGTTGGGGATAATCAAATGACAAGGTGTAGAATGCGGGGCGGTGGTTTGGGTATCAGTAGGCCAAAATAGCAGCAGGAGGAGAACGACGGGCTGCACATGCTCGAGAAAGAGACGACTAGGTGTCGTGTCAGCACGGTTCACAGCAGGCAGATTGAGACCGACCTAGGTCAAGTCAATAACCTCCCCTTGCATAAAGGGCCGCGGCCGACTCTCCTCAAGCTTCACCCTCTTATTACGCCGCGACCCGCCGTCCTCGTCCTCATCCCGCGTCAAATCCACAACGTTCCCAGACTCGTCATTGACGCCCGGCTTCTTGTCGCGCTTCTGCAGCTTCGCTTCCAGGGCTTTAAGGCGCTCCTATTGGGCATGAGACGAGAAGGGGCGTGTCGGAGATGGGAGGTAGAACTCACACGGAGCATCTGGGCCTCTTGAACATCCGCGAGGGCCTCTTTGTCCTCGGGCGTCGCTGCGCGGGGGGTCGGGGGAGGAGGGGTCTTGCGCTTGAGCTGGGGGGCGATTCCGTTTGCGCGGAGGACGTCTGTGAGGGGAGGAAGAGGTTGGTTTCATAGTGGTCGGAAAGGACGCGAGACCAACCTAGGGGACGGTATTTGAAGAGGAACTTGACGATGTCTGGTCCGGTACGGCTACTCTTCTTCATTCTGATAGGGGTAGGAAGCGTCTCAGGTTGTGCGAGGCTAACACACGCGTTGTTAGCTCGCATTTAGTGCGCATGAGTTTCCAGACTCCGATCCCAAAGACGAACCCTATTTGCTGCGTGGTCGCTTTCTTGGAGCGTTCGTGAAACTTGAGCTCTACGAGGGAAGAGATCTTTGCAGGAACCTGCTCTCCAATGGCTACGGGGATGATAGCAAGCTGTACGACTCCAAGTTCTGGATGTGGCGAGGAGGAGCCCAGGAAGCTGTCATCATCTTAAGGCAAAGTTAGGTTACCAGATGACTAAATAGGTAGCAAACTCACCCGTGAGCGCCAACGCGGAAAACATGAACGGCTTGACGTTCATACCATCTGTGACGCCGTTGAACACAGTGGTGCTTTGCCACTGCTGCCGATTTATAAACCGCCCGCCACAGTTACTCCCGTCCATCGTAAGAAATCCGCCAATGTCGTCAGAGCCTAAGGGGGATGAAGTCTTGAAGCACACGGAGAATTTCTACAAACAACGGTCAAATTCAGCAGCAGGGAAGCCTAGAGACACACCTTTTCAACCTCCGACGGGATCCAACAAATGACCGTTTTTTCGTCCTCTGAGATCTGGACGTCGTACTCGGGAACCTCTTGGCCGTCTATGGTGATCCATGCAGAGAACTCTTTCCAATGAAGCATATCGCCTTTCTACGGGGATGCGAGTGTTTGTAGTGTGTTGGCCAGAGCCAGCCTTGCGTCGTTCAGATAGGCTGAGAGTCTCTTTGTCGTGGTGAGGATCAAAGCACGTCTGGTCACACGCTCGTGGTGATGGTGACCGGTCTAATAATTAGTCACACGGCGCGTCGATTGTCGGAATCGAACTTCCGGGCTAAGCCCACGCGTAATGAATATTGCCTTGTAGCAGAAGCAGATTTGATCCAAGGGAAATTGTATGTGAATAAGGAGACCCAAGAACTTCAGCTATCCGTTCAACATTTAATGATTTTAGCTTAGCAGGAACCTCGCAATCACACCATTCTCGGCCGCGATTCTCAGCTCGCCGACGACGAGTTGAGACAGTGCGTATCGGACATCTTTGTTTAAGGCTTGGCTTCAGTTTGAATTTAGACTCCACCATTTCACCACGGATATCGAAGGGCAATCGGTGCACATTGTCCACCAAGAATCAGCGGACTCGGACGCGAAACCTATAATCTTGATTCACGGCTGGCCAGGTCGAACTTTACCTCCATCCTGCCGGCTGATTCACTTCCCAGGCTCTTTCCATGAATTTTTCGCAGTTGACATTCAACCATTGTCGCAATCTTCAACCACCGTCGACGGAACGAAGGTGTCTTCGAGTAACAACGTTGTCGCTGGGTTTTCTCTTCTCCTCGCATCTACCGCTGAACTGGACGGTCCATGATACGGTCAGGATATCCAACACGCTGATGACTGGGGTACCCGACGTATGTATGCAGTATACGCGGCACCGACTGTGTGTTCGAACCTCAGCTACCAATGCAGTGACTGACGACCTAACCAAGGGAAGCACCATTTACTCCCTGTGCAGCGGCTTCAACACGACCTGCGCGCCTTACCTTCCTTCCGTTCTCCCCATCGCTTGACGAAATTGCCAAGGAGAATATCGCCCTCTCGGCCCTTCAGCAAATTGCGGAACAGCGGGGTGTCGCCTTTGAAGCAACCAATACGGGTTATCTGATCGATGAGCAAAATCATCGATTTCATCCATTTTCGCAGCCCAACGAAATTGGGTTGGCTTCATACGATTGGGAGGGTCCAACCTTGATTTCTCTCAACCTCGGCACTGACGCGACGGCAATAGCGAACGATTTGAAAGCCACTTCACGGTGCTCGATAATCTTCCGGCGCTGATCGAGGATATTCGCGAGATGGCGGGATATGCCAGAAAGGAGATGCGATATTTAAGGCGGGGAGACTCTCACACCCAACGATTGTCGAAATATTAGTACATCTGTTGTTCCAATCACGGGAACGCGCCAGTATAATCCTACGCGCCGTCGGTGTGCGTGACAAAAGTCGTGTCGTGTGATCGTGACCAAACGCGCATTTCTTCTTTCTTTCTTCCACAATGCCTCACTTCGACGGACTCTCTTGCTGGATAGAAATTGAAGGCTCTGGAGTCGCGGCAGAGTACAAAGTCGACATTGATCACAGAGTCGTCACCTGCTACATCCCCAGTGAGGTCGGGAAGGTACGCCCAGCGGCGCTCGCTTGCGACAAGTCTTCATCGCACCAATACTAATCGGGATTGGGATTGACTTGCACAGACGTTTTGTGTCGCCTGGCAGAACTCGTCGCTGCGGATTGACACGGCCGGGCACGTATTCATGGACGGCAAGGAATGCGGCGGGCGCGTCCTCCGTGGCCCTTCCGCGACTTGCGCCAGGCATGCAGGCGTCACGGACACCAGGACCCTCAGAGAGTTTACGTTCTCTTCCTTGACTGTGACGGGTTCGTCCAGTCCCTCCACGCCATCCTGCGGCGCCTGCCTGACTGCTTTTCCTTCAGATGACGACGCCTACCTCGCACAAGACGAGTTTAGTCACAGACTCGGGTCCATCGAGCTTTCCATCTACCCCATCCAGATCTTCGCGTCCGTCCATCGCTTCGAATATAGCCACGATATACCAGTTCTAATCTCGTCTTGCAGGGAAGTCAAAGAGATATCCAACTCCTCGACCCTTTCGGAAATCAAAATTCACGAGCGCTCGAAGAAGGTATTGACGCAGCAGATAAGGTGCGCCCTCCGTTTATCCGCCTGGCACCCTCCCCAGTTCGTTCTAACTGAGACTCACGATCTCACCAGACTCGGGGAACCCAAACTGCTGCCCGCTAGCGAGAGCGCCATAGCACACTGCTTCACCGGCCCGCCCATCGTTACCTTCGTCTTCAAATACCGGCCCAAAGGTGTGCTCGGCCCTGGAACGATTCTTATTCAATACTAATTTGTGGGATAGACGTCTTGATTGCGGAGAGGATCGCGCCTCCGCCGCCGCAGTTGAAGAGTATCCAGTCCCCGCCGCGCGCATCGTCTCCCGAAGATTCTTCTGAGATTGAGGAAATGCAGGTCCTCCGTGTACGTTGCATACCTGCATATGTCGTCGGCGGAGCGAACTCTGACGACTCGGATCTGCAGGCGAAATTAGACGCCCTCGAGGCGAGGCACGCCGAGCGGAAGCGCACCCATGGCCACATCCACATCAAGGAGGATCCGGAGGAAGAGAATATCCCGCCCTCCGGTGCCGAACCGAGTCGTAAGAAAGCTAGGTTGGTGTACGGAGTTTGAATCCCTGGTGCGTTTGCATTTACGTCCTCCGGAATCCGTACCCAGCGCTCGACTGACCGAACTCGGCAGAAATGACTTGCAATGATAACGAAATAAATAATCAACCCAACCTCGCGCTCTGTATTGCCTTGCCTTGTCCTTAATCGTTTCATACAGTACAAACGTTCCATACAGTACTCAACCAATCCTCAATTCGCACTCCATAGCACATACTCCTTCCTCCTGGAGTAACTACTTTCCCGTACAGCACTTGTTATAATTACCTCGTACCGACTGGCCTCTCGATTAACTACTTAGCTTTACATGTGAATGAAACTGTATTTCCTGTTCGACTGCGCTGAGCGAGAGTTAGCTCCGAATCTTTCATGTTACGCTGTCAGGCACTAGAGCTTCGAGTCGTATTTGTTTGGTAACCGGGGCATTCTTTCCTCAGTGGGCTTTTTTGAGCGCCGAAATGGCCCACTTATTTCTTGTCGGTCGGCAAAGAAAAGTGAACCGTGGGAAGAACCGACTCGCAAGAATTGCGTCGACAAATCCGAGAGTCAGGGATTGAGGCGTGAGGGAATCAAGGCATTGTAATAGCTGAACCCATTACAACTAACGTCTCCGCGTCTTTGAGGTCCTCCCGGCGTCCTCGTCAGGCCGCGTTTTCCTCTTTCGACTGTTACTACTCTCCGCCTGCTGCGCCTCCGCCTGTTGGGCAGCGATCTTCTGGAGAGCGTTCGTAAAAATGCGCTTCTCGCCGACCCTCACGATTACGGCGTGTCGTTTATTCAGCGGGAGGGATTCGTCCCGAAGGAAGACAAGGTCGTCCTTGAAGGTAGATATTGAGTTTTCGTGAGACCCAAAGACGACAAAGGAACGAACGCACCTCTAAAGTAGTGGGATACGCCTTGAGCCGGTGTTCCAGGACGGTGCGCACGACGGTTAAGACTTCGTCATCCAGCTTCGGTTTCGGCACCTTATCCTTGGCTACGGTCTTCTCCCACTCGTCGGCCGTAAGCCGGAGGAGCCGAATGAGCGAAACAAGCGCCAAGGGCACCTCGAGGTCGGATTCGAGCACGACGACACTGGATCGAATGTAAGAATCCGAAGGGAAGAAAGCAGGATTGATTGTTGAACGCTCGCAAAACTTACTCGTCTCCCCCCTGCTCCAACCACCAGTCGATCCGCTCCTTCGTCGTGGCTTCGTCGGTCTGCACGGCAGCGACTGCGAGATCAGCGGAGATTTCGACGACGTCCCCCGGGTTGCCGAGGTCGCCGTTTGGCAGGGGCAGCACGTCGACGTGCCCATAACGGCGCAGAAGCTCGGCGTTGGGTAAGTCGCCGTACGTATTCCACTATCGTTCAATTGAACGAACGAACGAATGGATGAATGTTGTTTCGGGCTCGGAGGGGGGCGTGTACATACGATCTGTTCCCCGGCCTTGATTGGTTTGGTGGACACCATGCGTAGATCGTCTTTCTCGTAGAATAATTTCGCCTGTCGTGGGTTGGTTCAATCGTCCGGTCCGTTTTTACTGAATGGGAAGGACGTACATTTTCTGAACCATACTGCGCGTTCAGCATGTCGGCTAACGGGACCATCGAGACACCTGAGGGTTCCTCCTCTTCGTCATCCTCTTCGGCGTGCTCAGAATCGCCGCCATGAGCGGATTCGGCGTCCTCCTGCGCTCCGTCCACCTCCATCGCACTACCGAGGCTCGTGTTGCCTTCCTCCTCTCGGTCTCCCCCGTCTTCGTTTTCGTTATCGGCCTCGGGGTCATCTTTCTCGACATCAAAGCTGCGAGAAAGGATTCGACTGCCCATGACGTGGTATATATCGAGTGTATAGAAAGTCGGGACAGCTTCTGGGGGAAAGAGATCGGGCCGACTCTGAATTGAAATGAATCCTTGACATGGACATGGACATCCCATTAATGCGCCGCGCACCTGGACCATAGGTAGGAGCTTTTCCCGGAAATCTCGCTCCGCGTCGGCTTTCCCCAGTTTTTCTGACGCACGTTAAGTAATCTAGCTTGGGAACAACATGGATGGTAGACAGACCTACCACAGATGTCCCCTTGAGCTCCCCCAACTCGAGTTGACTCCAAAACATCGGGGTGTCGAATGATGCGGGGAGGGATTCTGAGCAAGTATAAGCGCTTACACGACCAAACGGGAAACCAACGAACGTACCTAGATATTTGCTCCATTTTGAGCTCGAACCCTGCGCAGTTTCCCACATCATACACAAGATGAGGCCCGCCCACCCGACATTCATTTTTGCCTCCGTCCAAGGTAATCCAACGAGCCCGGGCAGAGGAGAGGTCTCCGTCGAGAGGAGGAGATCCCGGGGTATCTTGAACAGAACGTGGCCCTCCTTTGGGCGATGAATCTCCGGTAACGGTCAAGGTATGAAAGTGACTAACAGGAATGTCCTTGAGTGCGACTGCTCCTCGTCCGCAGCCCGGGAACACGGTGAATCCAACATGGGTTTGGTCCAGGGACCCGCCGTTGGTTTGGAACCACTCTAAAAGGTCCGAAACCGCGTCCATGGAAAGGCCAAAGTGGTCGAAGACTTGCAGAAATTTTGGAGTGTTGATGATCGCAAATTCGTAATGGATGTTGGCATCACTCCCGTTGCCAAACAAGTCTCCCCTCCTTTTAACTCACCACAACATACCGCTCTGTCATTCAACCTTCTAGCTCAGGAATTGAGCTTGAACCCGCATCGCTCTCAGCTAAATAAACATGCGCCTTGAAGCAAACGGAATCCAAGCCTGGATTATAGACCCTTCGGACGATAGCGAGGTTAAGCAATTTCAACCAGAAACGGTTGACATTCCCACCGGCCAGACCTGTTGGATCGCGTCAGAGCTCAACAAGGTCGGTGTAGTCTGCGAACCGTTCAAAAAATCTAAGAACGCAATCCAAGGGCTTTGGAATTCGGTGGAGAAACACCGATGTCTTTTGCCAGACTGCGTCGCGCGTCTACGTCGACGGCGTAGAGTGTGCTGGCGAGATAATCATGGGGCCCAATCTGGAAGCAACTGTATCTGGGCGGAGGACCTCAGGATCTGCGGTTTCTCCGTTCTTGTTTTCGCCCCTGAATATGACAGGTAATACTGCTATGGCTTGAATCGGAGACGGAGACACTGACCAACCGCCGAATTCTAATAGACGACGACGAGTTTCTGGATGCTGGCGTTCATAAAGACCTCGGCTTGATCAAGTTGGAAATCTGGACAGTAAACATGGAAGGAACCAAACCCTTCGCCGACCTTGGGGCGGCTCCTGCGGAATCAAAGATTCACGAGCGCTCCAAAAAGGCTGTCCCTCATCAAATAAAGCGCGTAAACTCTTCTCCAAGTGTCGGTCACCTTTAACGAACTGCGTCCAGGTTTGGGGAACCAGTAGTACACGCCCCTCGGAATGCTGCAATTGTCGAATATCTCGAGCGTCGACCGCTGGTTACTTTCACATTCAAATATCGATCTCTGGGTCTGTCGGTCTGAACAGTTCCTCGAAGGTTGTTGAACGACATTTGCAGAGCTTCTCCGGGCCAACGGTATCGCGCCGAAAGCCCATTCACGAAAGAGAAATGCCACAGCAGGTCCATCGGAGGACAAGGCGAGCATGAGAAAGTGTTTGACGCGCAGACTGACTGACCACCACCGGCAGAATCCGAAGCGAGTCAAGAAAGAGGGTCCTTCATCACCCGGGGAGATTATCGACCTTACAAGGAGCGAGTCCCCCGAGGCTTCGGGGGTTATCGACTTGACGTAAATAGCGCGTCTGCCGCCTATGCAACATACTTGCTTTATTCACCTGACTGTGTTGTTCCGCTGCGCCAAAGTCGGAGGCAGAATTTTCCCATTCCGCTGTGGCCACACAGGTCGCGACCGTCGGATCCAGGATGTTCGGGCCGATGCGGCGCGTCGATGCGACGCGTCCATCGGTACCTGCTACCTTTGTGTGCGCACACGACCGCAAGGAGACGGAACGGTGGCGCGGGGAACCCCGCCTTGATATGGCGGACGCCCGCGTGCGGAGATGGTAACCAGACAGTTCAGGATCGGCAGCGTACAGTAAACTTTCAGGGTACCGTCGAGAGATGAGCGCTGAGCGGTTGTAGACCGTAACTGCATTCAAACGACAACCTGTCAGCACAAAAGGAGCGCTTGAGATGCCGTCCTGGTGTTAAGGCGGCGCGGCGTTGTCTTTCCTACAGAATGGCGCCCGCGACGGGCAACGGTGAAGACCTGTCGAGTATCTCGTGTCCTTGATTGGTGCTTGAAGCGCTGAGGCCGGCGACGGGAACGAAACTTTTCTTAATTTCCACACAGAAAATGAATTCTTGGAGCGATGTCGGTCTTGAGGCGTTTTTGAGACCTTGGTGGATCATCGCGAACGACGAACGGTGAGGTTGGAAGGAGCCGGTACTTTCAAAGTCCGACGCAGTTCGCGGATCCGGATTTGGGATGAAAAACACGTGCCTTTCTCACGGCTTCCTTTCGACCGACCGCGACCACCGACCCGGCGCACAGTCTGAGTTTTCGTTCTCCGCGACTGGCGGGGGGCAGATGGATCTTCTCCTGGATGCTAACCGCGAAAAGTCCAAGCTGCTGGCCGCCCAATACACCGAAAATCTAGAAGCCGTCCTCGCCCTCCAAAGAACCTTGATTGAGGACATTTTGCCGGGACTGACGGACGAACTCGAACTCGACGCAGAGTCGATACAATGGGCCAAGGAATGGCTGAGCGATACATGTGGGTACACATTCATCTTCTATTTCCCTCTGCTGACCCTCCACTCCCTCGAAGCTACCCTGTTTCGAGTCCTCCGCGTACGTTATCCGGGTCTCTTGTCTGCCAATTTAATTTTTTCCGTGTTTCATTTATCCAGCGTAATAAATTCACGCGATCGTTCGCTTTGGAATCAATTCGGAAGACTCTGGCCTGGAGATTTACGCATTTGTGGCCTCCAGGGTCCCCGCCCATGCGATTCATACACTGTCTCCCTCCTCCCGCCACAGATCCATTCGGCCGCCCAATCCTCGTGGTCAAAGTTGTGTCCTTCAATGACAGTTCGGACGCCTATAAGCCTCTGATAATCCAAAGCCTCGAACGTCTTCGCCTGCATCTCAAGCGCCTTAATGACGATACCCATCCGTCTCCCCCTACTTTACAATACGTCATCCTTCTTGACCTCAAAAATCTTTCGACGCAGAGCCTTGTATGGTTTGAAAACTTCCCCCAGCAACATGAATGCTGATCGCCGCGTCTAGAATATTGATCTCGTTACTTGGACACTTCGCGACGCCGTCCCCCAGTTCCCGGGCCTACTGGCGGCGGGTAATTACGAATTTTTGCTCCCCATTATCGTCGCCTCATCCTAGTCTACAGCGTTCATGATTAATTACTCATGGGCACACGCGGGGATCTGGAGCATCGCAAAACGTGTCCTGCCCGCCCCCGCCATCTCTCGAGTCTTTTTCCCGACCCAGCAAGAGCTTACCAACTATTTCTCTCCTTCGATGCTCCCGAAAGGTTGCCGGCCGAGGTCATTAATCACGCACTGGACTACGAACCTAATGAAAGCTTGACAGATTATGGCGGAACTCTAGCTTCCTTGACAGAGTTACAACACGATCCTTTGTGGAATGACCCGCCGTCGACGTCCCCGCCCCAACCACCATCTGCACCCTCAATCGTCCCCGTCGCCCAGGCACCCTCGATCACCGCCATCGCAGCCACCTCCCTTCTGAACCCCTTCTTCGGGTATCCCGTTTCCTCGTCTGGTGGCTCGCCGTCGCTCCATCACGGCCGTCGTCGCAAGCGTGATCTCGCGCGGACACTTCTCATTCTGGCATGGCGCCGCTGGCGCCGGCGCATCATGACGTGCGTCTGGATTCTCGTGTTTATACTTACCGTCAGGGGCAGACGAGCTTGGTTTATTCGGTCCTCGCGGGCAGCTGAGCCAATATGGCGAGTTCTGCACGGTTCAACCGTTTATATATAATGTAATCACTTTATTGCACTCGGTTAACGAGAGGATTTTCTTGCGTCAGCGGAGGGGTCATTATTGCAATTTTCAATAATAATGGCACTCACCAAAAAAAAAAAAAAGTTTGAGTTGAGAGGGTCAACGGTTCGAGCCGCGATGCCGGCATCATTTTGGAAAGAAACACCTCACAACAACGCGTCAATCGTCGTCTGCGCATGATTCCTGAGGTATTTGCCAGGCCTCCGGCTACATCAATACAGTATATTGGTATGGAGGCATCGCTCATGCTATTCACTGACTGTAGGAAGTCACATCTGACTTTCCTGGTAACAGACAAGTAAATAACTGATCTAGCTTTAAAGTGCAAAGTAAGAGTCAATAAGCACCTTTTCCAGATTCACCAATGGATGTGTATGGTCTAGGGAACATCTACACTCATCTGGTCATACTTGAGACCTGCTAGACAACCCACAAAGGGTGTTTCTAATTATTTAAGTGCAAATACAGTTGAGGTGCCTTTCACCCGATTCAAGCCAGTTTGAGTGGGTAGAACAGGCAGCAAGGACTCCTTGACCCACTCCCCGGTGTTTCTGCTAGGTGCACATGTGTCTGGGCCGTTCCACATTGCTTGGTGCGTCAGGAGGGGGAAATAAGCAAATGGCAGTATTCCTGTTGATTTGGGCAACTGACTTGTGTCATATGGGTTTAGCACGCATTTTGCCACCTTATAATGCCGTCCCCAGCAGTTCTCAGCCGTCATGATTGTGGAAGGCTCCGACGCGACCAAATTCACGCGTTATTTGGCCGTGCTTGAATCGAAGATTGATGCCGGCATCGCGGCTCGAACCGTTGACCCCCAACTCAAAACTTTTTTTTTTTTTTTCGGTGAGTGCCATTATTATTGAAAATTGCAATAAACTCCAGCTTCTGGCAGGTAAAGTAAAGTACAGCAGCGCAAATCGTTGCCAGACGTTATTATAAGAAATATTCCGGAGGCTGCGACGGCAACGAGAATTAGGTCAACTCTCTTCGCGAACACGAAGTTGGAATTTTATTTACCTTTCCGCTCATGCTCAGCGCAGCCTGCTGATTAGGACCGTCTCTCTCGTTCTCCGGTGCGGCGCCAAATACATTAAAAAACATGCTTTGCTGAGGTCCAACCTCGAGAATACTCGCCGAATTGCCGCAGCGGTAGCCTGCGGACCGAGGATGAGTATCAAGAACGGTGACGGGCCAAGACGGAAATGTTACAGTAATTTGGTGCGGACCACACAGTGGACAGGTGCCTGTCGAACAGGGAGGCGTATCCCTCCATACACAGCTGATGTGCCCGCAGGATGTGCGACATGTTGTTCATCTCGAGGAACTTGTGCACGACGCCCGAGCCGAAGGTGTATCCGGCTCCCCTGAACATGTTGTAAGAATACGCACGCCACGTTAGAAGAAGGCGCAAGGAAGTACGGACCGGGGGGAGATCGCAAAGTCTTCTTTCTCGGGGTCAGGGTCCGACCTGCGTGTGGTAGGTTAGATCTGCTGAAGCGCAAGCGCCATTCATGCTGAGGTGAATTAGATCTCACCAGACGAGATCCGCCATAGGTCCGTCGTGGGGTACCTCTGAATGGATGGGGATTATTCAGAAACGCGAAACGAAAAGGTAGGGAACGTAAAAAAACCTCGGAACCTATCCATGACCTTTATCTGGTCAATAGAGTGAATGGAAGGCGAGAGCCCTGTGGGGTGGGGCGTCAAGACGCGAGCGAGAGGCTCAGATCTCGGCAATGCGTACCTCCGTGCACACAAAATATTCGATCGTCGATCACAACGGACAAGGTGAGGAAGTCGAACATGTCCGTGAAGTACGTCCAGACGTGGGAGGAGCCGTATTTTCGCATGCATTCGGTGTAAAAGCCATAATTCTGGCGGCGCGTAAGGTTTCGTCAGATAAACGGAAGGTAATCGCGCACTTGTGTCACGGCTCTCGACTCGTGGTTTCCTCTAATGAGCTGCACTCGGTCGGGATAGCGTAACTTGAGGCACACGAGGAGGGAGATCGTCTCCGCGCTGAAAAGTCCTCGGTCCACATAATCGCCTGAGAACGCGTCAAAATTGTAAATATATCGCGCGAACGGAACACGGCTCACCAAGGAACAGGTAGTTCGTGTGAGGGGCGTAACCGCCGATCCGGAAAATCTCTATCAAATCGTAGAACTGCCTTCGACCGCGAATTAGAAGGTCCTGAGGTTCCAAGGAGGAGCATGATTACCCGTGAATGTCGCCGACCACGGTAACAGGCGAGCTAACATGGACCACGTTGGACTCCCGCATGAGAACTGAATATACAGCGTCACTTCCTGCATGCAGCCAGATTGAATCTGGACGGACCCTCTTTTGTTTTGGCGCATATTTCGCGAAGAACGGTCTCGTGGAGCAGTTGTTTCCGCAGCAGCTGTGGGGTTTATTTGTGGGAAATTACGGGGCTGTCCGTGTTGAACGTATTCACCTGCTGGATGCAGGCGTCGAGGTCGAAGGGTGCCATTTGAATTTCCTTCGAGTTGTTTGGCAGTGGCCTCCGTCGTGTTTGGCAACAGTCCCCGACTCCTGTTGTCTTTTTACGCCACCATCCTCCTCACTATCACTCCCGGCTTTATGGCAGTTTCTTCCCCGCTCTTTTACTTTCGAGCCCCCTTGCTTCCCGGCTTTTGTTTGGCCGACGCGTCGACTGGATCTCCCTAGAAATCTCACGATTTAGTGTTGAACTCAGGATCCTGCACCATTTGATGCCACGCAACTGCTTTTACTCCTCGCAATCTCGATGTATTTCTCCGCCCTCGCGTGCCAATTTGCTCTGTCTGTTTTTCCTAGGCTCAGCATGCACGCAGCTCTCATGCACATACAACAATTCGGTTCTTTCAAGTTCTTCGTCCTAGGCAATTGAAACCAACACCCTTGGAGATAGGCCAATGTCTTATTTAGGTTGCTATAGTTCTGTTCATCAAGCAAAGCTGCTCCGTTAGCTCTAATTTGGCCGTCTTCTTGCACTACCCATTCCCCGAAATGGTCAAGATTTTCAGCCCAGGTATTCGTCGGCTCCGGACTGGACGTTCCCGCCAAACGCTGACTTGGATGGAGGCTCGCGTCCACTATAGACTATCCGCAAACCCCGGAAGAGGCTCACTTCGCCTGCGCTTTGGACGTGAGCGGGCACAATTCGGAGTCAACAAAATGCGCGGTATGCCCGAGTCTTCATGTGCGTATTCGCACTTATATTTTCTTCAGCTTGATTCACAAATCGCAGCTCCATATCGGACCGTTTCCGAATTCAACCGAACACTAGCAGCAGCTCTCGGACGGGCTTAATGCCCATGGAAATCGGACCCCGCTAGTATGTCGACTCTCACAGACGGCTTGAAGCAACTCAACAACTTATGACGGTGAATGTGTCCGCGTGCGAACCGGCGATGTCCACCAATCTCGGTCGTGATATTCTTCTCCATCGGGGCTCATGTGGGTGCGATTCGTTCATTCACACCTGGCATCTGTCTCTGAGCTCGTTGGTCCCTCACAGTCACACTCCGGGCTTGCGATCAAGTCTCCGTCGCAAATATATCTCATATGCCCTAACGCGGCAACCGGTCTTCTGGCGGGTCCGGCCGGCTGGGTTGCCCTTTATTCACGACTTCATCGACGAACGGACACCCAAAAAGCCAGTTGGTCGGCCCAAGTCCATTATCCTCTGAAGCCCGTCGGAAGTTCCTGCAATATGTCACACGCTTTCCCATATTCGGACACACATCGCCTTTAACTCCTTCGAGGCGTCGATGTCAACGTCGAAGGGGGAAAGCACCGCATCTAAGATTCCTTAGAGTTTGGGGCATGCTTCGTTAGTAAAATTACACCAAGGATTTTCCCGGCGAAGCTTGAACCCGGGTACTGTTTGACAGTGCCTCCGACCATGTATATTCGAAGCCCTGATGCTGATTTGGCGCGCCTCTCGTGCTACCTCCTCCTTTTCATTTAACGTGTCCCTCCTGTAGGCTCGAAACGGGTGACAAAAACAGCCGTCTTTTGGCACGAAACCCCGTCTTTTCGCTCCCATGGATCTCGGGCAATTATTTGGTAAGCTACTTAATTCGAAGCGGCCATGCAAACTTATGTACTGAGCTCTGCTTCAGCACTATTAAAGCACGACGCTATGGCTATTTCATCATACCGTCTAAACGCATCCTCCTACGCCTCCGCCACCGAGTCTTCGTGTTCAGCGCTGGACATGTCGCGAAACAACTACCCCTACTCTCCCCCAGCCGGATACTCTGGCAACAATGGCTCGTCGCCCCCTCCGAGCGGCTATCCCCCGTATGGGCAGGGTAGTGGACGTCCGTACTATCCTGCGACCTCTGCCGGTACGTCGCCACTGCACCTAACAATAATCGGACTTTTCTTAATCTTACATCCAAGCTCGGGGCGGGCAGCCTACTACCCAGTACTACACACCGATCGCTCCCGCTCCGCCGTCTGATCGATACTCGAGCACCAGTTACGGGTCCCCAGAATATTCTAGCCCTCCCGCGTATCCTCCCTCCCAATACCCTGATAACAGAGGCTCGGGGGGCTATCAGTCCAACCCACCCGGCTCCGGCTCATATCCGTATCCTGCTCCTCGCGCTATTAGCCCCCCAGTGCCTTATCCTCGACCCCACCAACAACCACCAAACTTTATTCAAACCCCCAAAGACGCCTACGCCTCCAGCCGCCCTCCCCGTCCACAGTCTGCCATGGCCCGTGGAAGCGGTCACGGTCCTTATGCTTCGCCGCCCCACGCGCACGCTCTTCCCCCGCCTTCTTCCAGGCAGCCGCATGCGGGTCCGTCCCGTCCCAGGGGCACGGCGCCGCTGCCTAGCAGCTCAGGCGAACGATTCCCTTGCGAGGTTTGCGGCAAGGATTTCTCGCGTGCACACGATAGGAAACGGCACCACGAAACCCAGCACGCGGCGACGCCGGTGACACACAAGTGCAGGCATTGCGACAAGGACTTCAGCCGGTCCGTGCTCGTCGCTCCCTCCTCTCACTAATATCCTGTTTTTTAATGCGCCGTCTTTCAGGGCGGATTCTTTGAAGCGCCACCTCCAAAATGGCTGCGACGAGGCGCCGCAGTAGGCGAACCACCGACCGAAGAAAAAAAATGTAAGGTCTAATCAATCTCCTTGCCGACCTACTGACAAGTTCGCCCTAACCAGGCCCTAGCAAACTACTCTACATGCAATTCTTGGAAGTTATTCTTGTACTTGGACGCTATACGAAACGTGGCTATGTCTCAACCCCGCTCGTCTGATATCTCTTGTCTTCGAAACGAAACGGATGGAATCAAACTGCTGTTATCAGCTGCGCCTGTGCCGCAGTCGGGCGGAGTTCCAACGAATTCAGAACAAGACGCTCCTGGCTAAGTGCTGAGCGCTAACAAGCGACAGTCATCTATCAGCATACTTCTGAGACAAATTTAAGCCCAGCACGAGCCTGCCCATCTCAGGGAATATTACTCGATGCCTTGGGCGGCCTTCTCCTGGCGCCAGGCAGGCGCTGGGGCGACTGCGCGTCCGTCTGCCAGCGTCCTCGCCCTCGGAGGATCAGATCAGTGCGTGCGGGCTGGTATCGGGGCTAGGTGCGTAAGGTAGGCGAGTGAAAGTTTAATCGACGCGGTTCTGAACGCTTTTCTGGCGAACGCGACGTGCGTCGCGTTCCAATGAGAAATGATCGCCGATGCGCGTCAATATTCTCTTAAAATTTAATTTAAATAATCTTGTCCGAGGTCGGTTCATCGTACATACATTTTATCGCCGCGCTACCAGAGCGAGACACGTTCCCTCCCCACCCCAGCGAGCCTCGGATAAGCTGACGAAGGGACCACGCGCATGAGGAACGCTTCGTTACCCTCGCAGTTGTCCCGCGAAGAAAAAAGTAATTGAACCTGAACCAGAATCGAGATGGAGCCAGCGTAATGAAGAGGTCGAAAACGGTACTATACTCGATTTGGAGGCCTCGGTTGACCAACAGAAAACGCGAGGCACACTAGTGCGAAGACACAGGGCACAGCCAGCTCAGGTCCCCGCGTCGAGGATGTGTCGCCATTTTTGAGGTCGTCTTGGCTGGCTAGAGGCGGTTAATTGATGCGAGACAAGCGGACCGAGAATGGGATGAGACTGTGTGCGCAAGGATAGCACATGATGAGTCTACACAGTTGTATAATGAGAGCGTAGTCGGTAAATAGTTCAGCAGCAACAACATTACCGCCGATTCGGTCGTTAATCGTCGTCGGACTCGTCCTCGGAGGCACTCTCCTCCTTGCGCGTTTCCAGGCCCTCGATTTCAACGGATGGATTAGCCTCCTCCTCTTTCGCCGCCTTCTTCTCTTCCTTATCCTGCTTCTTCTTATTTATTTTCTCCAGTATCTTGTCTGCCCGATTGAATATCCCTCCCGTCGGAGCGCCACACGCCAAACACTTGGGGGTTTTGGCAAAGCGCTTGATAGCGCACGCAGAACAGAAATAATGTCCGCAACGGGTCACGATGGGATCCGTGTAGTGTTTCCGGCAGATGAGACATGCGAAGGGGACATCCTCGTCGTCCGAGTCAGAGTCTGAGTCGTCGCCGACTTGTTTCTGAGCATTTTCCGCTAATTTATCGAGCTGCCAGCCGGCCAAATCTATCGGGAAAGTTTAGTATCAAGCCTGGAGCGATGGGCGAGCATACGTACATGTTCCACGGTCGTGAAGAAATTTACACGTGTCCCCGAATCCGCAGTAGCCCGTTTCTGTGCTGCGATGTCAGCAACTCGACTCGTCGGAGGAAGGGCGGAACAGAACATACCTTTATAATCTTTGCAGACATCGGGTTGGTAATCGACGATAGTGACGGTGCGAATCGTGGTGGTGCTTCGCTGAGGACCGACCCGCATGGCCTTAGGTACTTCCTTGCTCTTCTTCAAATGCGAGTGGTACGCGTTTTGGCCACGGTATTGACCGTCGTCGGCAATCTCCTCGTCTTCCTCCCCCGCATCTGCCCTCTCCTTCCGCCGACGCTTCGCTAGTAGCTCCTCCGCTTCGTCTCCAGCCAAGATGTCCAGCGCTGCATTAACATGGGAGCCCTCGGCCGTCCACTTGACATCCGGACCGTCCTTTTCGGGTACGTCTGGGTCATCATATCCGTCTCGCTGGGAGATGGTGCGCTTGGTCCCCGCGCTAAGGAGATTGGCAGGCGCTTTTCGGGAAGGAAGGACGACCGCCGACTTCGAGGACGATGCCACGGACTGCGGCTCGCTTCCCGCGGGCGACTGGGACCGTTTCCGGGACGTTGTAGGGCGCGACTTTCCCTTCTTGAAGAATGGGACCTTTACTTCCGTGGACGCCATGGTGGTTGAGGACAAGGAGCGCGAATGCGGCTGAGTGATTGCTGACACGATGATGGCGCGGGAATGCTTGGTCAGCGACCGAACCCTGCCCGGAACCGGCATGCCACAAACCAGCAGACACAATCTTTCATCGGCGTTCGGTATCGAAGGATGCAAATCCGCCTCCGAGGCGTACTGGTTCAATCTCTCCGCTGCACCTCAACCTCAGAAGGAACCCCAGCCCAATTCAGCTCGTCGTTTCCGAGAAATCCGGGGCCTCTCAGTTGCCTCTGAATGACCTCCGAGGGGATTGCGAGGAACCGGGTCCAAATTGGATTCCAAAGCCTTCAGGTTTCAATGCTGTCTCTGGATCGAAGTTCTTCTGTGTTAATTTCTGGGTTACCCTGGTTATCTTCGCCCACCGAATTTTCCTGCTTTTGTACTTAGATCCGATTCATCCATTCGCTTTCTGAATCTTTCTCAGCGCGCCGCCCTGGATCTCCTTCTCGTTTTGGGTTGATGTGCGATAATTTCGGAGACTGTATAGTCGCTTTCAACCTCTCAATCGTCACATTCCTCCCTTTGTTCGCACGTTTCAGTGCCATGGTGTGGTCATACCCTCGTATTCCGCTTGAAAACTTCAAGTGCGGTATTTATGTCTCACGGATTTAACGCTCCAGCTGGCCGCTCCGAAACTACATTCTCCTTCGAACATACCTCCGAGCACACCTGGCAGTTGTCGTCACGTAACGTTATTCATTGTGTCTGTACCTGGGCAGCTAGAGTATGTTTTCTGTCGCCTGGATAAATTGTCGACTGTACTGATTCGTTCTAATTTCCTCGGTTTGCAGCGAATCAGCGCTTCAGTCTCGATAACATTCCCTTCCTCGTGCGGTAACCGCCAGATCCGCGGCCAAGAATAAAGCCATGCCAATCCTCTGCTTTGCGGCGGATGATTTCCTTACAGCCGTTTTGAAGCTTTACCCAAAGGGCGTTCCGCACCGTCGGACGGAGTTCTGAGGGCAAGTTTAGTCTATCTAGACGCCTCTCAATCTCCTAATGATTGGGTCGCGTCGAAGCAGGCTCTCTGCACCCGCGACAAGACGCTGATATATCGCATTACCAGTCAGTTGGCGTACTAGTACCTGGGTCCACGCGCGAGCACGTTCAACTCATGCACCCATGCTATCCCCCGAGGCTTTACTCGTTCGCCGTCGTTATATCAGGACTCGTGGACAATGACTGACAAACCGATGGAATCCCTGGCGGCCGCAGAATTGCTCGCTCAGCTGCTCAAAATAATGAATCCCAAGTAAGTTAAGTAAGAAACAAATGCATTCTTTGACTCCACCAATGCCGACAGCTTGGGTGCAGCACACGACCGGTCTCACTTCGTGGTCGCTAGCGAGTGATAAAGGTTTACTTCAGTCAGACGGAGAAGTATCTAACATGATTTAGGTCACTTGCACCACGAGGTGAACGTCGAACGAAAAAGATCGGGCGGCGGAGATTGAATACGGCCAAATTTGAATCACGGCGGAGAAACGGCATTTGTATCTTACTAACATCCAGTTGGACAGAATAAAACATGTCCTGCTCATTTTTCTACCCGCTGTCCGATCCAGGCCTGGAGAGTTGCATCGCGATAGCTTTACGGCCTACCACGGGACCGGCTACTAATCGATGATGATCGCCGATTGGCCGCACGGCCTCGCACCGCAGCTCAGATTCTTGACCAATTCCTGAGCTCTTCTGCCATTCTCCCGAGTCCTCTGTGACTGCCCAGCTTCAGCGAGGACAAGCTCAATGGACCCCCCGCCCACCACTGGCCTTCTCTACTTCCCCCTCGCGGACCCCCACCGAGACTCCCCCTCTGGCTTTCAAATTCCACCCAACGCCCCTGGGTCCAAACGAAGACGACTACGGGGCGCATGCGATAGTTGCAAACAGCGGAAAAGTGAGTTCACTATCTATACATTTCCTGCTCACGCGGGTTCTAATGCGTCTTCTTAGTCCGATGTACGGTTCTCCATAACGAATAGCCTAATTCCGCATTGAAATTTGACATGCGAATGCATTAAGGCGATAGCGCGGAAATGCCTGGGAACGTCTGCACCAATTGCATCTCGTTCAATTCGCGGTGCACGCACCAAGGCTATTCCAAGGTTGAAACGACACGGAATGAGTGGTTCTGGATTACTCATGCCCTTTGTAGTCGGATAGTTCCTCGAAGAAATCGTCTCCAAGCGCAGACAGGTATCGTTATCCCCCTCGTTGGCATCACTTCATATCCTGAATCGCTCTCTCTCTCTCTCAAGTCCAGAAGATCCACCGGTACAAAGCTCAAGCTCAATTTCGTAGCATAGGCTTTCAACTGACTCTGTTGACAGGATCCCGACGCATATCATGGAAAGACGGCTTCGGAGCATGTTGAGGATATCCTCGTAAAATCCACGGCATATATCGCCGCTCGCGATCTTCGCAACATCCTGCTTGACGTCGCACGATACTCTCGAAAGCTCGAGATCGAATTGGCACAGTGCAGACGCCACGCCTCGGTAGATCCCAGCGCGTCACCGTCTGCACACACGGATTCCTCAAACGACGTCGAGGTCCTTGATTCGTCGCCGGACGGAATGCTTGTCCTCTGCGACGACTTGCAGGTTATGGCGATGTATAACCCCACCGGCTCACGCTTTTTCGGCCGATCCAGCTCGCTCTATCTCATCCAGACCGCACTCGAGTTCAAGAAGGACCACGACGGGCCCGACGCGCCTCAGCCAGATCCCATTCGTCGGACGGAGTTTTATTTCAGTCCTGTAGGTTGCATACGCTTCCTTTACCCATTTTCTTATCTTTACATCTAGTGGGAGCTGAGCCCCACACCTCCGGCTCCCGTGTACAATTTCCCACCCGACGATCTGTTGAATAGCCTCGTATCGACCTACTTCACCCGCATCAACATACTTATGGCCTTACTGCATCGGCCGACGTTTGAGAGGTCGTTGGCTTCCGGTCTCCACTTGCTAGATCATTCGTTTGGCTCTGTGGTCCTGGCGGTTTGTGCGCTCGCGTCAAGGTCGACCTTATTCTTTTTATTCTTCCTTTGTCCTTTTATTGACGCAGCTCAGGTACTCCGATGATCCACGAGTTGTGATGGAGGGAACCAACTCGAGACTCAGCGCCGGATGGCAGTGGTATCAACAGATCCAACACGCGGGTTATGGACTTGCCCGCGATTTTCATCTCGCCCGCACACTGTACGACGTGCAACGTCTCTTCGTGAGCAAACCCGTTCATGCTGTGGGAATTCTCGTTGACCCCTGGTACAGCTTTCCGTTGCGTATCTGCAGGGTACATGTTCTCAGGAAGCCTGTTGGGTGCTGGTTTCGATCGGAATCCGCAACATGCAAGATCTGGGAACTCACATGCAGAAACGACATGTTTCGTCACCGACCGGTAGCAACAAGACGGCGATCCGAACCATCGAGGAGGAGCTCTACCTTAGAGCGTTTTGGATGCTGATTTGTTCCGATATAATGATCAGTGCATTCATTGGGCGGCCTCGGGCAACGAGTGAGGACGAGTGCGTGCATGCAATCAATCGTCTCCAGCTTTTAAAAACTGATTGTCTCTTCAGCTATGACATAGGTACTCCTTAACCAACTCCGAGAATTCTGAGGTGCCTGACTTCTCTTTCTCGAACAGATTATCCTGCGGATTGTGACGATGAGTATTGGGACCATCCCGATCCAACCAAGAGGTTTCAACAGCCCGAGGGCAAACCATCGATATACGCATTCTCCGTCGCGTACATGAAGCTCACCGAAATTCTGGGCACCGCCCAAAAGACGATTGTAAGTCTAATTCGATTATCCAGTCATCCTTTTCCTTAACTTGACATGCCGCAAAAGTATTCAGTCAAGAACCTGAAAAAACGGAGCACAGGCTGGAGTCAGACCGCGGTTGCGGATCTGGAGTATGTTGGATCTTTTTTGCACTGGTTCGAGTGGAACTGACCCGCGACCGAATCGCAGTTCTGCGCTCAATGAATGGTTGGATGCTATACCAGATCACCGTGAGTTCAACTCGTCCGGTTCTAACGTGATGTTGACTTTTTATGTGATCCAGTCCGATGGGACCCGAACCGAGAGGACGAGACGTTTGCGACACAGTCGGCGTGTCTGTATACGGCGTATTATCATGGTTCGTCTCAACTCCGCGCCGCACCTTGCGCGTCCGTTCATATTACTGCTTGCAGTTCAAATTCAAATCCACCGGAGCTTCATTCCGTCACCCACCAACGATGCGCCTTTATCTTCTGTATGCGACATTCCCTTCATTTTCGTCCACGTAATCTGACCGCGCTACTTCTACAAGACCTTCCCGTCCCTCGCAATCTGCGCCAACTCGGCCCGGTCCTGCAGTAGGGTGATGGAATCACAAGCGGCAAAGCGCGGGCTTATAGCGCATCCGCAAGTTGTTGTGCGCAGATTTGCTTACGACTCGAGTTTGCACAACATACGCTGATATCTCACTGCCAGAGCTCCCTCATCGATTCGGCGATTCTGCTCCTGCTGAACGTCTGGGGTGCGCGCCGAAGCGGTGTCTCTGCCGACCCACAGCGTGCGGCGAACGACGTGCACAAACTTATCAAGGTGTTGCAGATGTATGAGCTCAGGTAGGTGTCTTGCGTTATAACCCTAAGCCCCTGTCTGAAATTATATCCAGATGGCAAGTCGCCGGCCGTTATTGGTAGGGCTGTTATCTTCCCTCGAATTCCAATCGGCTTGCTCACGAGTCGGCACCCAGTGATGCGCTGTTCACCATCGGGAACCAACTCCTCACCAACCCCGCGAGCGTACCACACACGACGCGCAAACGCACGCGAGACACCGATGCCAACACCGCGCCCGTCGTGCCTTCAACCCTGGAGGAACAACCCCGCAACATCGCCGGTTCTGCGCGGGTTAACGCTGCCCAAGATCAACAAAATGCCTCAACGATGGGGTACCATCCCATGCCCATATCGACGGAGGAACTCGGCCACTTGCCTGTTTATCAGTCGTTTGATTGGGGTGTCCCATTCGGAGGAGACCTGTTCGATACCGGGGGGTTCTCGTTTGAGTTCGCTGGGCACGCGGGCCAGTTGCCGGCGTTCACTCGTACGTGCCAACTCATGGTTGTTCTTTTTGCGTGTTGAACATTGAACGACTTCATTTTAGCGTCTCCGGGTGCTCCTCCGCAAACTCCACAAACTCATTTGACGGTCACAAACGAGTGCGCGACTTTATTTGCCTCGCTCATGTGTCTTGCTCACTGGCTACTTCACGCTTCACAGCTGGGCAACCCGAGATTGGGCGAACTACATCGATGGAGTTGATCCGCTCATCGAGATGTGTATGGATCCCGACGATAGTAGACTGTCATCCAGAGACCCCGATAGACGCGCGACATAATATACATGTAAGTATAATAGCCAAGTAAATAGTCAAGGTTCGCGGTAGACTAGAGCGCTATATCCTCCTCCCCGCTGAGGATGCCCAACTCGTCGCACATCGGCATGTGCAATCTTGGGTTGAACCTTGTTTGCGATGGCACTGGGGCCACGATGTAAAATGCGTTCAACATCGGGAGGGCATCCCGATTCGCGAGGAGTGCGTCCAGATTGGCCCACAGCTCGGCGGGGAAATCGAATGCGCGGCGAGTTCGCCAGATGAGTGTTTCTAGGTGCGGTGCGGCAAGCGAGGCAAGCGCGTGGACGACGTGACGCCGAGTGAGCTTGGAGAGGTCAATCTCCAGGTGCCGAAGCTGGGTGCTGCAAGCCAGGTTCACTCGGACGTCGAAATCTCCTGCAGGATAGGTCAGTTTGACTACATTTGCGGCGATAAGCACTAGTCAACCTTTTTGGCTGGCGAAGCGAAGAGTGAGATGACGGATGCTGGTGCCGAAAATTTCCAACATCTCATCGAGGCGAGCCCCATCGTCAAGCGGGCGGATGGTGTCTATGCTCAACGTGGAGAGCGTGGAGACGCGATTGTCCGCAAACCACCGCTCGTGACTGCGGAGGGCATAGAGATGAAGAGTGTGAAGCCGGGGAGGCATCTGCATGCCTGCCGGCGGAACATCGCCTGGAGTGCGCACGGCTTCGAATTGGACCTCCTCCAAGAGTGGGAAGGAACACATGAACCGAATGGCGTCGGATAAACACGCGAACCGAACCATCATCACGAGCGTGGTGACATCTTTGAACGCGGTGGAGAGCGCCGCCAACGTTTGCGCCGGGATTATCTTCCGGCGGTGGATTCGAAGGGTACGGACGCTGGTCAGTCTGCGTAGTTGCGCGATGTTGTCGTTGACGTGGTTGGACAAATCCCGCTCTTGGGCGGGGAGAATCCAGATCTTGCGAACCGAGGATGAAAATGTGCACAACGGGTGCCGTAGGAGGGTGAGAAATGCGGCTTCATAGGCGCCTCCGAGGTGGAGGGTGATGTCTCCAAATAAGTGGTAGCGAGTCGACTGGAGCCACGATTTGGCTACGAGGCTGCAGGAGAAGAGAGTGTCGATGTCGCCGGCGTAGTTCTCGACGATCAAGTTCAGAATCTCTGGAGGAACGGTACCGCTGGCTGGCATATTTTGCGAGAATACGGTGGGAGGACGAGAGGATCTCCTGTCATTCGGAGCCGACTGTTCTAGGCATCACTGATCCGGGGAACGGCAGCCTCAATCCAACCAAAGGTTGACTTTCTTGAACGTCCTTCGAGGAAGGTTGTTAGTACACTGAGATGTTCTCAAGGACAGCCCCGGTTTCAAGAGTTATCCGAAAATTCAAGGTATGTATGCGTCTCCTGAATATCTGGCGAGAGATCTGAACCTTGGCTACGGCCAGACGGCGGCCAAAAGCGGGCGCGCAAGTGCCATAATTTGGACGCCAAGCGGGTCGAGACGCGGTCGGTGTTCAACGGACCTGCTTACTGACTTTGCAAGCAACTTGCGCATCTGTAAGCATCTTGGTAAGGCCGAATGTCGAGCGAGGAGTCGAAATTAGATCTTTCTCGTCCTATAAAACGGACGTTTGCTGAGCGGTATGTAAACAAGATCAACGATGGTCCACTCGCTCAAAATTGCACTCATTGGTGCCACCGCCTTCATGGCTGGACTTGTGGCCGCCAACACCACTTTCATCGTGAAACCCTTCGAAGTCGATCTCAGTTCTGAAATTCCACGCTTGAAGTTTTTGGTGAATAATACCCGCCTTCCTGCCAAGGCGTTGTATCCCAGCGTCGGAGAGGAGGAAGGCACCGGCCTGGAATTCCTCCGCGAGCTGCAGACGGAGTGGTTGACAACCTATGATTGGGAGGCCCAGCAGGCGGAGCTCAACCAGTGCGCTCTCTGATCCTTCAAAACTTATGTGCTAACTTGGCGCTACCGTATAGAGTACAGCAGTTCACTGTGGACATCGAAGGACAAAAGGTGCATTTTGTGCACGAAAAATCAAAAGACCCCGACGCCATTCCTTTGATTTTACTCCACGGATGGCCAGGCAAGTTCACGATCCCTGGTATCGCCTGATCCCTAGTTGACCGCATTTTTCTCCCGCAGGCTCTTTCCACGAGTTTCTCCCGGTCATCCATCCACTGACCCAGTCTTCCATCGTAAACGGGACGAAGGTGTCTTACCATGTTGTGGTTCCCAGCCTCCCAGGCTTCCTCTTCTCCTCGCCGCCACCCGTCAACTGGACGGTCGCCGACACCGCCAGAATATTCAACACCTTGATGACCGACGTTCTTGGGTACAAAACGTATGCGGTCCATGGCACCGACTGGGTATTTATGCAATTTCATTTTGCGATCCTTGGGACTTACATTGACTTCGCTATCAGGGCAGCACCATCGGGTACTCGATGTACAGCTCGTTCAACACGACTGTGCGCGCGTTGCAGCTCGTCTTACTCCCATTCCTGCCCCCGTCGCCGGCCGAAATAGCCGCCAACAACATCACCCTGACCGCCGTCGAGGAAGTGAGCGAGCAGCGGTCCGTTGCGTGGACTACACGCGACTTCGGGTATTTCATGGAGCAGTCTACCAAGGTGGGTTTATTTGCAGGGCGCGTCTTGTATTACCATCTAACTGTCGCAGCCCAACGACCTTGGGTTGGCTTTGTACGACAGCCCCGTCGGACAGCTCGCCTGGATCGGTGGTAAATATAAGCGATGTGGGTATTGAACGTTCCCTCATGTACACCAGGAGCTGAACCACGACAGGGTCCGATCCCCGTGCAGGAACATCCCTCTCTGTCCTCGACCACACCGCCATCCTAACCGCCGTCTCGCTCTACTACCTCACCTCCTCCTTCCTCTCCTCCATCTGGATCTACGAGCAGAATCCCAACGTGCTGAGCCCCGTATACAGCAAGGCCCCCACCGACGCCCCCCTGCTCTTCAGCCAGTACGAGTACAGCATCGGGTTTTGGCCTGAGGAGTATGTGGCGAAGGTCGGGAATTTGGTGTCCTACACCGGTTGGTTCATTTATTCTGGAGGCGGAGGGTAACCGAGTGACTGACGTTGGCTCATAGTTCACGACTTTGGAGGTCACTGGGCGGGACTTGATAATCCCCCGGCGCTTATCGCGGACATTCGCGAGATGGGTGTGCACTTCAACGCCTGACAGTCATGTATTTTTCTTTTTTCTTCTGTCTCTATTCACGTAGAATTTGCTTTGAATCAAAATGCACTTTTGGCTACGTCGTGCTATTCAATCACCAGAAAGTTGAATTTCCATGGCTGATCGCGACGCGCCGTGTGACTAATTAGCCCCGGTGACATGTGACGAGACGTGCTTTGACCCTAACCACCACCACGGCAAATAGGAGTCTGGGCGACACAGCGCTGGGACCTGCGCAAGACATCCCAAAGGCGACATGCTTCACTGGAAGGAATTATCAGCTTGGATCACCGTGGACGGACAAGGGCTCCCAGAGTACGATGTTCAGATCTCGGAAGACGAGAAGACGGTAACCTGTTGGGTCCCTTCGGAAGTGGGGAAGGTGTGTCGCCCAAGAATACCTCCACATAGCGTGGCTGAAACTTACCGTCACTCGTAGAAGTTCTCCGTGTGGTTCAAGACTTCATCGTTCTCTCATGCGATCGAGGGATCCCTTACATTGGACGGCAATAACTGTAGCAGTGCATTCCTTCGACGGCACAGCTGGCAATTCCCCGCTGAGCAAGACGGCGTCACAGATGGCACGACTCTCAAGCCGTTCATGTTTTCCGCGTTGGCGCTCACGGGTGAGTTTGAGTCTGTACTACCTTTTAAGCTGTCGAGTACTAACCTGTGAACTTCGCTTTAGACGATGACAGCTTTCTGGACTCCTCCTCCTCGCATCCAGACCTCGGGGTCATACAGTTGACCATCGCCCCCGTTGTTATCAGAGCGCTCCGGGGTCCCCCACCGGATATCTCTTCTCAGACTCTCGCAGAGCTCAAGTTGCACGAACGCTCCAAGAAATTGGCAACACAGCAAATAGGGTTCGTCTGGAGCTCACTCATACACACCACATGGGTTGGCTCCCCCCTTTTTGTTTGACCATCGTGAAGCCAACCTCTCCTCTCCCTCGCAGACGTCCTTCGCGCAAAAGGAATCGCCCCTCAGTTCAAGGACGAAAAGGTCTCCGCCGATGCCCTCGACCACATTCCCCTCGACCGTCCCCTCAATTACCTGGACCCAGCAGTGCAATACGTGCTGAAGATCAAGCAGCGCTGCGATCCTGATACTTACCATAAATTTCTCAACATACTATCGAAAAATCACCACAAGCCCGACACGATCGACGAGGTACGGCATGTTCTTCTCTTTTTTATGGAAACCTGTCTTTCAACTCTTGCTCTTGCGCCACAGGAGGAAGTGCACATGCAAATAGCTCGACTGTTCAAAGACGCGCCAGAATTGAGATCCGAGTTCCGCATCTTCCTGCCCTACGTGAGTCAGGTTACCTCCTCCGATACGCACCTCGTCTCATGCCGCACTTGCTCTCTACCAGGACCTGGAACTTGAAGCGAAGCTGCTGCAGACGCGGGCCAACAAGCGGCGCTTCAAGGACGAGTTTGGGAACGGGTCGCCGGGCTATCTGACGCGGGATGGGGACAACAGCGGGTCGCGGCGGAGTAAGAGGGTGAGGCGTTGAGGAGAGACGACGTTTGTTCAAAGAGAGGTTATCGACTTGACATGCTTGACATAGGCGGGCGTCAATAATCTGCGAACGGCTCAGCGTTGCTTAATCTTTGCTTACAGCGGGACTTTTTCGAGGAGTCTCTATGCACTTTATAATCTACATAAAGCTCCCCTACTTATACTACCCTCCAAATATTATTCAGGAACTACTATGCATCTTGGCGTGAAATCTAGACGAATATTGGGTAAAGAGGCGGCCGAATTATCCTGGCGTACTCCCGCAATTGGAACAGCCACAACTTGAAGTGTACTGATATTTCGGCAATTGAGAGTCTCCCCTCCTAAAGTATTGCAACTCTGTTCAACCTCTGAAGTATCCCGCCATCTCACGAATATCCTCGATCAGCGCCGGAGGGTTATCGAGCCCCGCGAAATGGCCCCCAAAATCATTCACTATTCCCGCCGCGTCAGTCCCCAGGTTGTTAAGAATAATTATCGTTGAACCCGCGCGAACCTTTATACGACACCAGATTCCCGACTTTGGCTACGTACTCCTCGGGCCAGAAAGCGACGTTGTAAGCGAACTGACTGAACAGCATCGGCGCGTCCGTGGGCGCCTTGGTGTACACTCCGCGGATCGCGATCGGGTTCTGCGCGTAGATCCAGACGGAGGAGAGGAATGAGTGCGTGAGGTAGGAGAGCGTCGTTGAGGTCAGGATTGCAGTGCTGTTCAGCACGGAGGGCGCAGTCCCCGCGCGGGGGTCGGACCCTGGTGTTCAGATTTTAGAAAATTGTGCGAGTGTTGGAATCGGGGAATGCGCACAGAGCTTGAGTTTCCCGGCTAGCCACGCGAGCTGGCCTACAGGGGAGTCGTATAAAGCCAACCCAATTTCGTTGGGCTGCGAAAATGGATGAAGTCAATGATTTTGCTCAAGTGAGTACAAACTACACCCATACCTTGGTAGTTTGCTCGATCGGATAACCCGTATTGGTGGCTTCAAAGACGACACCCCGTTGCTCAGCAATTTGCTGAAGGGCCGAGAGGGTGATATTTTCGGCGGCCATCTCGTCAGCCGACGGGGGAAAGAACGGGAGGAAGGTAAAGTGCGCCGCGCGCACGGTCGTGTTGAAGCCGCTGTATAGGGAGTACCCGACGGCGCTTCCCTTAGTCAGGTCGTCAGTCACTGCATGGTGATTCAGGTTCGAACACACACCCAGTCGGTACCGTGTACCGCATACGTCGGGTACCCCAGAACCTCGGTCATCAGCGTGTTGAATATCCTAGCCGTATCATCGATCGTCCAGTTCAGAGGGGGAGGCGAGGAGAAGAGGAAGCCCGGGAGGGAGGGGACGACGACGTTGTAAGACACCTTCGTGCCGTTGACGGTGGTTGAAGATTGCGAAAGTGGTTGGATGACTGGGAGGAATTCGTGGAAAGAGCCTGGAAAGTGGAATCAGCCGTAGTGCAAGGAGGTAAAGTCGAGAGGAAGGCCAACCTGGCCAGCCGTGAAGCAAGATTATAGGAATAGCGTCCGGGTCCGCTGATTTTTGGTGGACAAAGTGCACAGATTGCCCTTCGATGTCGGCGGTGAAGTGGTGCAGTCTAAATCGAAGTTGAACTCATGTCGGAAAAACCCCAGTCAGCTTGCAACGGCATGGTCCGGCATGGGACCATGGAACGGCTTCGGAGTGGTTCCAAGCCATGGCGGAGGCACTTAAAACCAGTTGCAAGCCGTTCAAAGCCACACTGCCAGTTCCAAGCACTCCCATGGCGACTCAAGCCATGTATCTCAAACAAAGTCTCGACGAGATATAGAACAAATTTAATCAAGCGGGAACGGGTGAAAGACGTGCTCCCGCTGCAGTGAGGCGGCGCCCGCATAATTTTTAAATTCACATAGAGACGTCGTTGTATCAGTACACAAACCCTCTGAATTGACTTGTTCCCTCATATCGTCTGGATCGAGCGCAGTGGTGCGAACACGAATATAATACAACTCAGCTACCTAAGAATTTCAGGAACCCCTTCGGCGCAACGGTTTCCTCGTTCCCAGGGGATGCGGTGAGGCAGGGGTGCGGAGGAGTAATTGGCGGTGGGACTGACGACGCAACCACTGGATTTCCTCCGCCACGCAATTCGCGATAGCGTCGCGTTCCGGCGTGGTCGCCATCAGCGAAGTGTGCAGGGTCGGCGTCTCAGGCTCGGCGCCGCGGAGACGCTTCGGGGGAGGCGTGCGTTGGGGGGATTCAGTAACTCTACTTCGCTCTTTATGTAAATCAAGTCAGGACATCGTTACAAAGAGCGGCCTGTTAAACGCACTGTGGCCTGCTAAAACACGGAGATCGTGTTCGAGTTCCCCCATCTTAGCCTCCAACTTGCCAAGACGTGCTTAGAGTGCACGCCTTCGTATCGGCGGTGTGCCCTGCGCAGTATTTGAAATGGAAGAGTGTGGGCGATGCGGGGAGGGCGAGTCGGGCGGCAATGAAGTTTGGGCGATATTGCGACGGTGAAGCTCGCGCTCGGGCTCAGAGTCGGAGACATGAGTCGTTGTAGACGATGTGCGGCAAGGCGGAGGCATTTGGGGAGAGCATATTTGGGGCGGTGGAGTAGGTGTGGAGCGAAGTGATGTCACCGGCGTATATTAACCGGCAGCTAGTGACAGCGTGACTCCACCTCTCTTGACTTCCTTCCACCATCCCGTCCCAACACGCAACTCTCTCTCCCCGTCTCGCCCCTGCTGACGAGCCAACGACGATTCGGTATGTCTTGACCTTTCCTTCTATGAGGCCGCACTAATTGCTTTTTTGGCCAGTACAGCTGTGGCAGTCTTGCGCGACGGAGCTACATCTGGTGCGTCCTCTACCTACGCCCTGCTTACCCTGCTTCTTCTCCAAGTTCTCTCCATCCTCAGCTGGTACGCTTACTTCGTCGACCTCCGTTATCGATTCACATTGTTGATACCCATCCGCAGGCTCGAAATCTATCCCTTGCCCCCATCTCCCCACATCTCGTTGTTCGTGCCGGGTTGTTACTATCTTGTACCTCGTAGCTCTTGAATATATCTCACTTCACTTCCTTTGCGCGTGCGGTATTGTATAGTATTGAAAATAATGGGAATTCTGGGCAGCGTCGCCGCGCCTTGCTTCGTCGGGTGGGTTTGAGTCCCATAGAACCAGTTGAAAGGTTGCTAAGCCCCGTTCAACCATGGCACAGGTTGGAACCCGCGCGGTGGCTTGGAACCGCATGGAGGTTTCTGACCTGTGCGTTCCAAGCCAGGCCGAGGCATGCCAGCATGCAACGGCTTGGAACAGGTTGGATGCGGACTCAACCCGATTGGGATTTTTCCGACACAAGCCTTCTAATAAACAAGAATGTTCGATACGCACTGGTTCAACTCCGCCTGCTGCGTCTCCCAGTCAAACGTCGTCAACCACTCCGTCTGCAAGTCGCGTAAAAAGTTCAACTCGATCCCTTTCTCTTGACCGACGCCGGGATAGAGATCCGCGGCAGGGAGGTGGGTGTTGTTGACGAGGCACTTCGCGGCCGAGGTCAATCCTGAAGGGTTGAAGGTTGAACTTGCGGCCGCCCTCCGCGGCTGCTGCAACGAAAGTTGCCGCGAGAACAAGTCCAGAAACAATGTTGATCGGGGAAGGAATCACGGTGCCGAAAGTTGCTAGCATCGCCAGGGGTTTTAAAGTAACGGACGACGGGAGCAAAGAGAATTACCAACGCATGAATCATTCTTCAAGTAATTATTCGGCGGCGAGCTGAGAATCTCGGCGGATAATGAGGTGATTGCGAGGATCTTGCGGAGGTAAAGTGTTGAAATGTTCACTTGCCACTATCAGTCACCCACCGAGATTTGGTGTCCCTCCTCGTGTGTGTTGAGTGGACCCATGCCGATCGCGATCTCTGGGATTCCATCTGGCAGACGCGCCGTTTAACCAGACACGCCGATTATCCGGCCGCAACGGTCCCGCCTGCGGAGCGCGACGCCATGATCTCCTAACCTGCACACGACCACCTCAATACACCCGACACCCCACTGGCTTCAAACACCTCGCTTTATCAGAATGATTATTCCGTGAACCAAAGTCCCTGGTGCGATATTGTGTTTCATAAAAAATATTCCGGCAACTGCAGGGTAAGTCAGCATTGCATTCAACCGGTTAATTCGGTCGGTCCATACCTGCCCGGTAGCGCTCATCGCAGCCTGCTCTTGCGGCCCATCCCTCGCGTTCTCCGGCGCCTCGTAAAACACGTTGAAGTGCATGCTCCCGCCCGGCCCGACCTCCAACACGCTCGCCGCGTTGCCCGCGCGATAGACTTCCAACGAGTCAACAACGTCGAAAAAAGGAAATGATACGGTACAGAAAGACATACCGTAGTTCGGCGCCGACCACACGGTGGAGAGGTGCCCGTCAAAGAGCGTCATATAGCCCTCCATGCAGAGCTGGTGCGCGCGGAGGATATGCCGCATGTTGTTCATGTGCAGAAACTTGTGCACGATGCCCGAGCCGAAGGTGTAGCCCGCGCCGCGGGGCGATATCTGGAAGTCTTCCTTCCCTTCGTCGGGATCGGACCTGCCGGCGAGGGGCGCATAAATAAGTCGAGCGTTGGGGATGTAGATATTTGTTGAACCAACCACATGAGGTCTGTTATCGGACCGTCTGCTGGGATTTCTGCGCGGGGATTAGTGAGTTAAGACGGCACTCGGTGCAGACCTGCGATGCTTAAACCAACCTCTAAACCGATCGAGGACCTTGATTTGGTCTATTGAATGAATGGAGGGTGAAAGACCTGTAATATGGATGAGGAGTTGAATTCGAGTTGCGACTCTGGGTCCATACCTCCATGAACACAGAAGAACTGGTCGTCAATCACAGCCGAAAGCGTCAAGAAATCGAACATGTCGGTGAAATACGTCCACGGGCGCGAAGATCCGTATTTTCGCGCACATTCCATGTAGAAGCCGTACGTCTGTAGGTAGATTAATTCAAGTCAGTGTGTTCGAATGAATAGGTAGTATTAGTATACGAACTTGGGTCACGGCGCGGGACTCGTGGTTGCCACGGATGAGGTGTATTCGGTTTGGGTATCGTAGTTTGAGGCACGTCAGCAGAGATATTGTCTCGACGCTGAATAGCCCTCTGTCGACGTAGTCGCCTGCCAGTAGCCCGATAAATTGCGTTCAATTTCTGCCAGTGAGGTTGAAGTTACCGAGAAACAGATAGTTGGTATTGGGTGCAAACCCTCCTATTCGGAAAATCTCGAGCAGGTCATAGAACTGCCTTTTGCAGCACAGCAAGTTATAACGATGAACTTCCGTGCAAAAATCGGGAAGAGACCTACCCGTGAATGTCGCCAACGACGGTTACAGGCGAGCTGACATGCACGACGTTGCTCTCGCGCATCAACACCTCCTTGGTTTTGGTGCATACTTCGCGCAAGAGGGTCTCGTGGAGGATTTGCTTGCGGAGGAGTTGTTCGATTGCGTGGTCGAGGTCGAAGGGCGCCATGGAGGTTGGGTTGAGGTTGAGTCGTCACCGTGACTCACACAGCTGATCATGCCATATCCCCATCCGTACCACGAAATTTTGTCGAGGATGCAGGTTCGAGGATTTCTTTCCGAAGGAGCGCCAGACAGAGCCCGGTGATTTTTGCGAGTTGAAACTCGTCGAAGCGAGAGTTGAACCCAATATTTGGCGTCACCTTGAAATCCAAACACTCTCTTGATTGACCCCTCTCATGTTACACTCGAAAGAATTCTCCGCCTGGGTGGCCATCGACGGCGTAGAGGCGCCAGAATACGGCGTCGAAGTCTCGGAGAACGAGCAGGATATCACTTGCTGGATCCCGTCCGAAGTCGGCAAGACCTTTAGCGTTAACTGGACGAACGTATCTGCCCCCGGTCTGACCTCCCTTCCCTCTGCGGACGCGGCTATGCATTCTGACTAGAGTCTGAATAAAGGTCTGACTGGCGGCGGCGTGCAAGTGGACGGCCTCAAGTGCGGTTTCGAGGCCATCGCTGCCGAAATGCGTCCCATCTCTGCTTTCATGGACGGAATCGCCGAGACGGATACCAAGACGCGGCCGTTTGAGTTTGCGCCTTTGGAGCTCACTGGTGCGTACATACCCCTCTTTATTATTTCTTCAGCGAATTTACCCTGGATCTAACAAGACGATGACACCTACCTCGACTCGTCCTCTCACCCCCACCTCGGCCTCATAAAATTGGAGATCTGGCGCGTCGATGTATCTGGCGGCTATGCGCCTGCGGTTGTCGCCGTACCTTCGGCTCAAAAGGTGCACGAACGCGCCAAAAAAGCTATGAATCAGCAAATCAAGTACGTGCCCTCCTAACCTCGATTCGGATGAGTATTGAATGGATACAGATTCGGCGCCGCAGTCCAACACGCACAAGTCCAAAGCGCGCAGATTCGTCGCATCGGGCACGCTCCCCTGGTCACCTTCTCTTTCAAGTATCGTTCGCTCGGCAAGTCCTTCTTCCTTTGCCCACGAAATAAAAGTTTTGTTGACGACGGTGCTGCTTAGATGTCCTGAAGGCGAACGGCATCGCGCCTCCTGTCGTGCCTCCTGCAGCCGCACGCCCGGAAAAGCGCAAAGCGTCAGGCAGCCCCGAGCCCGAGCCCGCTTCGACGACCAATGACACACCACCCGCCTCGACCGACGACGCGCCCGGTGCAGACGCGGACGCAGACGCGCAGGAGGCTGCAAAGATCAGGGTACGTTGTCCCCCTCCTTCCGCGCCCCATGAAGAGCTAATTCGGCTCCACAGGAACGACTCGACGCCATCAAGGCGAAACGCGCGAAGCGCGACCCCAAGACCACTGTTAAGAAGGAGCCGTCGACAAGCCAGCCTCTCACCGGCACCGCGAGCACGAGCAAGGGCAAAAAAATCAAAACAGAGCCGAAGGAACATAGCTGAGGTGCCTCTATATATCGAACATTATACCAACTGTAAATATTGCGAGTCGAATTCATTGTACATTATCCACACCTTCTCCCCGACCCGCGCACTGTCGTCTCTGTAGCTGTACGTGTAGTAAAATACTAAAATTTGTTGGTCTTTCTGAATCTGCTTGACAAGTACTGTGATCGCAACATTTGCAGCTCTCAACTCCCATGTTGGATCTCGATGCCATTCTCCCAGTGCGTGTATTCACCTCCTCGTTGTCTCTCTGAATCCAACTCTCGTCAAGGGCGAAACGGACTCTACCCGGAGAGACCCCGAACATCTTTATTCTGTACTCAAAGAAACAGTGGTACAGAACACGCGCCCGCGTCTTGCAAGCAGGCTCAGTGGAAATATCTAGGCAACACTGCGGGATGTGTACCGAGAAGTAGAGGATTTGAAGCGCGTCAAGATGGAGAACGAGCGCCTCATAAACTACCTCTCCCAGAGGCTGTCGGTGAGTACGCAGTGCACCCCCATGTCGATCTCATCCCGTGCCATCTCAGCTCTACAGTCTGGGCGACTTTGCTACCCTCCCCGAGGAAATCCTGATCCACATCCTCCGCGATGCGCTCCCGCCCCCGTGGCTGCTCACCGGGACACGCTCTATCCTCCCCGATCCCCTGGACGTCTCGTACACGGACCTGCGCACGAAGCTCGCCATCCTCAGCGTGTGCAAGTCCTGGAACCGCGTCGGCACTGAGCTACTCTACGAGCGCGTCACGCTGCGCCGCATCCTCCAGCTGCCCGTCTTCGTCCGTGCCCTCGAAACGCGCGAGGGCCTCGGCGCCCTCGTCCGCCACCTCGATCTCGACTGCTTCGTCCCGCATGGGTACACTCGGTTATACGAGGCGGAGACGGCGCGCATTGCGGAGCTATGCCCGAACCTCGTACATGTGGGGGTGTCCCCGCCCTTTTGGATCCCGGGGCTCCCGTCTCCGTTGGCCGCGATGAGCAGGAGCACCATCACGTCCCTCGAGTACAGCAGTAGCGTCCCCTACCCCGTCATCCTCCCCACCCTTGTCGCTCTCTCCCCCACCCTCCAGTCCCTCGTCCTCACCCTCCCGGCCGCCCAGCCCTCCGAGCACCCGCTCCTCACCTTCCCCAAACTCGCGGCCCTAAGCGTCCACCTCGCCGGCGACTCCGCCCTCCCATCCCCCAAGCACTGGCGCATCCCCGCCCTGCGCCACCTCGCGCTCTCGCTGAACCACTTCGACCGCGCAGGCAGCGGCGCGGCCGACGTCAAGCTCCTCGCGCTGCTCGACGCCTACGGGGCCACGCTCACCTCGCTCCGCCTGCCACGCACGCTCCCCGCCTTCGACCTGCAGCCGCACCTCCAGCCCGTGCTCGACCGCTGCCCGCGCCTCGCGTACCTCACCCTGCACGACGTACTCCCCACGGGCGCGGCGCTGCACCACCCGCGGCTCCAGTTCATCGACGTCTTCTGCACGGCGCGCGCGCAGTGCCGATCGGCGCGGTTGTTCAAGGAGGCGTTCCCCGCGCTACGGTCTTATCGCAACCTCGCGGCGATGGCGAGCGTGTTCCGCGAGATTCCGGGCCCGAGTGAGCACGAAATGCGTGTTGCGCAGGCGGAAGACGACGCGGAAGCGGAAGCGGAGGAAGAAGGAGACGCCGACCCCGGCCTAGACGACGACGACGACAACGACGAAGGAAACTTCCTCGCCTCCCTCCCAGGCATGGCCGAGTTCGTCGACGCGCGCGCCGTGCACGGCCTCCCCACCGAAAACCTCGGCGAGTTCGACTGGGGGCAGGCGGACATCTCGCCCCGCGGGTCCAACTACGGTTCCAGCGACGAAGAAGAATCCGACTCGTCGGACTCGGACGCGAGCACGGTGAGCGAGGAGTTGGTGGATATGATCGAGGGGATGCGGCCGGCGGGGGAGGAGTGGGAGATGGATAGGGAGGAGGCTATTGCGTTGTTTTATGCGACGCGGGAAGGGTGAGGGCTACGTACAGTAAGTACGACAGGGGGCGAATTTACCTTCGAAATATCGAAGAAAATAACGCAATAAACCTCCCTTCCCTCCACGTCTCTTGCTCCTCTCTGCTCCTCTCTGCCAACACCCCATGCACCTCCAGTTTTCTTATCACACGGCGATGTTGACCTGCGGCAAGCCCTTCATTAAGCTTCTCTGCGCCGCGACGGCTCGCCTGCTCAAGTCGTCTCAGTCGCTCCTCAACTCGCCTTCGGTAGCAGCTCTCGAAACTGACGCGTTAACTCGATGACCCAAATGGGATGCTGGAGTGGGTGAAGGATATGGCGTCGCGATGGCACGGCACCCCGCGTAGTTTGAACGGTACGTCCACATTCTGCTCGTATTCCGCATTTTGTACATACTAACACTGAGCGCACAAAGATCAACTGTATTTTGTAGCGGAGCCCAACGACGAAATTCACTCCCTCTGGTTGAGGATCCAACAGAGCTTGCTCACGAGCGGGGTATGCGTCAGCAGGGGCTTTTCGACCTGGGGCGGCGCGAACAATTCGTCGTCCTTTTTGATTCGTTTCAGGAAACTGCAAGGACTGATCAGCAATCTCAAGACCGCGGTGTCGCGTGCAAGACGCACTCTGCCCACCCGACACAACGAAAGCATGCGCCCAAAGTTTCCTTCAGTTCCACATAATACTCATCGATTTTACCCCAGAATGGGCGGTGCTTGTGGCCATTGCCAAGATGCAGCTGGTGGGTTCTAATGTAATGGCGCTACAGAAAGTGGGAGGAGTCGGTGTGAAAGAAATGTATGTTTTGATCAGGAAGAAACTCACGAGAACCGCCAGCTTGTGCTCTACATCGGGCGCAGGCGGAAGGTCCCGCGCGCACACGACGGTCAACGCGACGGTCAATGGATCGCCGATTGTCCTGAGCAACTGAAAACAACCCGTCAACTCAGCATGAAGTTGAACTGGAACAAGAATGAAATCATACCCTCGACCGCAATACGCCTTGAGCGGCCCTCGCGGCGCTTTTATTGCTCGAATTATCCTGAAGAGACCTGTCAACCCCCCAAATAAACCGGGCAGAGAAAAGGACGCAGCGTACGACATATTTCTGGTACGCATTTTCGTCGAGTGGGTTGAGATTCAGCAGGTCGCTGATTCCTTGCTCGCATGAGAGGGTGGACATGCTGGGGCAGAAGTACGAGGCTTACCTGTCCACTGTAGCAGTCAAATATTAATACGGTTGAGGACAAGTTGAGGAGATAACCGTCGAGATCTTGCCGCCCGCCGTGGCGCTAAATCAAAATTCATTTGATCGCCGCTCCGTGGGAACGTTCTCGGGGTTTGCCGCAAGCGCTGAAGGCGGTCAGTCGTTTGCACGGAAAATGGGTCTCAAAAATAGAAGAAAAAATTTGGGAGAGAGGATGGGCACATGGTAGTTACTTGCAGGAGAAGGTCTGGCTTTCCCAGCAAAAATACCCCCTTAAAAAAACTGGTTTTAAACATGCCTCTTCCCCCCCAAAAAGAAGAACAAACCCCATATCAGCCCTAGCAGGGGAGCAGAGAAGATAGATGGACAAGAAAGAGGAAAATCATGCTGCCAGGCAAGTGCCCAACCTCGTGTCAGGAAACTCATAACGTACACAAATTTAACTCCAACATAATTTCGCTCTGGAACCCCTTCCCAAAATAGGCATATTACGAGCCAATCTACAGATTGACCCTGATCTCAGCTATGTTGGGTTGAGATTTGGGCAAAACACGTGTTTTGCCTTCTTGGCAGGATCCGCCATGGCCATTTGATCGGGGAACTCAGTGTGGACAACCACTTCCACGGCGGCGTGTCGGAGCGCTGGCATGCATTTTTTGCTGCTTATATTTCACAATTCATCCCAGCTCTTGCATTGCAGAGTACCACAATTCAATTTCTCTCCTCTTTGGCACATTTTTTTCAACGGCTTCAACGACTGCACAGTGCACACTCAGGCTCATATGGCGGTCAGAGTGTCACTTTAATAAAACACACATAAATATGCTCTTTTCGTAGAATTTTATGAGGTTGATCTGCAAAATTCCAGAAAGAAGAAAACTTTCATGTCCGAAAACATCTCCAGCAGAACACACATACATGTTTCTGAGGAGAGTGAACAGAATTTGGTTGAGCAGTCAAGTTCTTGCAGTCAGTCCAAAAGTTTTGGTCGGAGAAGAAAAACCCATCTGAGGAAAAACTAAAAGTTGAACCACACTCTCTTTTTCTTGCCGCGCACAACTTCTCTCAACTTTCACAAAAAACTTGCGGAGGAATGCGGTGTTAACCCTAGCTTGATGGAGTGATCCGGCGGATCTCCCAGTTCCCGGTTTGCCCTGCAGCATATTTCTTGCTTGCCCAACCAACCTCATCACACAGTGCCGAACGGTTCAAATGGCACCAGCAGACAAACTGAACGTGTCTAAATACAACAATTCTCAATCAATGTCCTCCTGTGAACTACTGGACGACACGTCATCCCCCCCATCTTCTGGGACGGGCTGCAACGCCAGGCTGCGTTCCAGGGCATCCAGTCCTTGAGCAAACAAGACTGCACGAGGCAGCCCGATGTCTCGAGGAAGCTCCACCACTATTTTCTTTCCCCTTGTTCCCGGATTGATCGCCTCCATAGGAGTGGAAGGGGTTTCAAGAGGGCTTTTGGAAGCATGGATCGGTCAAGAGGAAGACTATCTAAGGCACACCAGCTCAACACCATTCAACCAGACCATCTGTGAAAGCAGAGTTAGTGGCCATCAAAAGCACCCACCTGGTTTACTTGTCCGTATGTGAGAGCAAGTGTTGTGGTTAAAGTGTCCTGTCCTCCAGCAGTTGAACCGGCACAACAAAATGGAAGTTGCCGAGTAGTATCCGTCGGATCATTACATCAAGCTAGGGTTAGCACCGCATTCCTCCGCAAGTTCGTTGTGTCCAAGTTGAAAAAAGTTGTGCATGGCAAGAAAAAGAGAGTGTGGTTCAACTTTCAGTTTTTTCTGGTTCAACTTTTAGTTTTTTCTGGTTCAACTTTAGTTTTTCCTCAGATGGGTTTTTCTTCTCCCACCAAAACTTGACCAAATCTTGACTGCTCAACCAAATTCTGTTCACTCCCCTCACAAACTTGAACGTGTGTTCTGCCCGAGATGTTTTCAGATCTGAAAGTTTTCTTCTTATCTGAAATTTCGCAGTTCAACCTCATAATATTCTACGAAAAGACCATATTTATGTGTGTTTTATTAAAGTGACACTCTGACCGCCATAGGCTCATGGCTTAAAAAAAGGAAAGACAAAGGAGACTGGCAGATGGAAGGTGTGAATCGACAAAGGAGAGCTTGATAATTTCGTACTCGGTATACGTACTCTGTAATCTAACAATACACGCAGCGCTACCTACCGATCTTGGTCTCCAGGAGGGCCGTTCTAGATGGGCTGCGCATCCGACATAAGGGCATGCGGCGCCGACCGCGTTGAGTCACGCCCGACGCGAACTCGATTGCGTAATTGCCGCTCTCGCGTACCGTTACCTTAGGTTGTCTGCTTTGAGCCTGAGCTGGAGGATAAGGGTGTATCGGACGCGGTCCCTGTCGATTTCGATTTCGGGTTGTACTAGTAGGAGGACGCGCCGCTGTCGATGACGTCGCGGTATATCTTGTCGATTCGACTGTTCACCGTCGGGACGCGGGTCGCGCCGGGCGGCGCACGCGACCTCGAGGGAGTTGAGGTCAAACTCGTTGGACATGGAGCCAAGGCTGCGGTGTATGTTGTATGTACATGTAGATCGATACGGGGACGCGATACCAGTGAGCACGAGGCTCCCCAGCTGCGCTGGAGGCCGCCGATGAAGCACATGTTCACGGAGTGGACGAGTCGCCGCAGGTGTTGAAGACGTGCGCAAGCAAAGTGGGCCAAGCCGTACTCGTGGCTGGCTGTCGAGGCGGATAGGACAGAGCTTGTGCGATGGAAGTGTGTCGGCGAGCGCCGCGACATGCCAGTCGCGTATATTGAAGAGCGGGGAGCTGCTAGGAGGAGAGAATGGCAGCATTTCTTCCTCGGTACGGTGGGTTGTCATTGATTGAGACGAGTGGGAAAAGACGGGTAGAGGATTCATTGAGCATGCATGAAGGCTTCAAGATTCCAGTGGCGTTTCGTTGAGGGACCCCGCGCGCGATGGATGTTTAAGACTTTCATGAAGCGAGGAGAACGGGATTCGACGCGGTCAGGTGGGAGCGAAGGCGGAAAGGCAGCGCAAGACACCAGTCGTGCAGGCCTCAGGCAGTCGACAAGTTTCTAGTCCTCGGTGCGGTTGACTCGGAGTGGCTTGTGGTCAGAACTCAGAAGCAAACCTGCAGAAGCCAAACAAGCCACGCTGTGTACGGACGCGTCGGACGCGTGATCATTCAAGTTGTTTCGAACTTCCACCACCTCCATGAGGTCCACCTTTGGCTGCGCAACGCTCCCTGCACCCCAAGATACGATGGCCAACCACGGAGAACGTCTGCCTGGGCTCGCGCTCCACACTACGCAAACTAAGAAACCAAATCTCAATACACACTCGTAACCTTATGCTCGACTCCATTTGACTGGGGAAGCAAAGAGATGCCGGAGCGCGAAACCCTCCGGCAGGTCCTGACTCCTTGTAAATCCTGAGGGCGTCAGCCTCCAGGGGACGCGTCAGCTTCCGTGTGCTTGTCGATCCGAAACCAACACCGGGTTCTCTTTCATCCACCATGTCGGAATCCGTTATCCTGTACCGGTGAGCCTCCCTTGTTGTACCTTACACGACGCTCATAGTGGCCGCAGCCGTGACACCTCTCCCTTCAGTTGGAAGGTATGTCGACACCAACATTCCATTCACGCCAACCTCTCACTGGCCATAGATTGACAATGTCCTTCTCCTGAAGAAAGTGCCGCACGAAAAAGTCGACGTAAGCAACCGCGACCCCGTTTAGTAGTGGTCCTCGCCAAACCCGTGTATATAGGTTTCGAGGACCCTGCCTCGCCCAGAAATTACCGACCTTCTCGGGCTCACGTACCGCCGGATTCCGATTCTTGCAATCGGGAATGATATCTACTGCGATACAAGGTACTGTGGTAAACCGCGCTCAAACAAACGGGATTCACCTGCCCTTTCCTCCACAGTCTTATCGCGTGTGCTCTGGAGCGACGTTTTCCGGCGACACGGGGCTATGGCACCATTTTTCCAAATAGGAAACATGGCGCTGACGCCGACACTGGTCTCATCAAGGTTTTGGGATATTGCCATTTGCCCCGGTCCGAGCTAACGTGCGGGCCAGACTTGTGCGAAACACTGGGCAGATACAGTCCTGTTCCCCTTTGCCACTCTTGTGCTTCCCTGGGAGGAATTTCCGCCCGCGTTCATTGAAGACAGGAGCAGTGTTCGTATCATAGTCCTCCCCTTGACGCTGCCTGATCGAGGAAGGGTTTGTAGCTTTTGGGGCCTATCAATGTCGAAGACATCGTCGCGTCGAAGGGGAAACACCTCAGCACCCTTGCTGTGCATTTAGTGAGTCACCCCGCTTCCAGACGCGTCCCACTAAAACGACCATGAACAGTCCCTTGTCGAAGAACAAGTAACAGCTTTGGTTACTCTTTGTACACGGGCTAACTGTTCTCGAGTTGGCAGATGGAAGGGAGTGGCTCTTCAACACGGAGCAGCCCTCCCTTGCAGACATCTCTGTCCACTTTGTGTTTACGTGGATAAAACCCTTCGGCGGCGTCGAGACCTTGTTCGATTCCGATACTTTCCCGAAGTCATTGGAGGTGAGATAGACCGAGATGATATTGTCCACCGGTTTCTAACTACGACATAGTGGCTTGCCCGTCTGACGACTTACTTCGCCCGGCTCAAGCTGAACCATGCTCCGGTTCCAGAGATTACTGGGAAGGATGCGGCGGAGCGCATTGTCGCGGCATCATTTGAGCCGTACGACGTTGTAGGTTTCGACGCGCGCGAAGGCGGTCGCCTCGGGCTGAACGCCGGCGATGAAATCTCCATCGCTCCGGACGATACTGGTTGGTCTTGCGCTCAATTTTTCGATACTGGTGTAACTGACAACAACAGGCAAAACGTTTGCAACGGTCGGAAAGTTGGTTGGCCTCAATCGTGAGGAGTTTGTTCTTGAGGTGAAGGGGCGCGTGGGGCTCGTACGCTGCCATTTTCCGCGCGTCATGTTTACCGCTCGATTGGCCGCCAACCCCGAATTGTGATCTATAGAATTATCAGCCCCTTGTCTTATTCAAACACACGTGTCCGACGCTTGGTCGTTGTTTCCGCCTCCATCGCTCATACTTGGAGGCTGCGCAACGCTCCCTGCGCCCCAGAACACGGTGGAAAAACATTCTCGCGCTCCACCCCACGCAACACAAACTTGATATTAGCGCTGAAGCCATGGACGAGACGCGCCCTCGTCCACTCCCCGATACCCACAAATCCAAGAAACCAAAAACTCAATACACATTGTCTTTTGTCGATAAAATAAAAATATAGTCCTCGTCTGAATCAAACGAAATACGGGACGGTGCTCTATCGGGGCGTCAGCGGTTAATTTAGACGAAGGAACCATTGGGGAAAGTAAGTAACGCACCATCCTCCTCGTCTGCATCCCCTTATCCCGCTCATTCTCCTCCGCCGCACCATAAACCGTAAACTCGCTCTCCCCGGTATCGGTAATCGTCAGTATCGCAGCCATATTCCCGCATCGATAGCCTGTCCCGCCCCTCATTAGCTCCCACTCCCACTCCTCCCATACAGACTCGGAGACACTCACAATAATTCGGCGCGCTCCAAACCGTCACCAAGCTCTCGTCAAACATATGCTTATACCCCTCGTTCACGAGCTGGTGCGCGCGCGCGATGAGGCGCAGGTCGTTGATGTGGTTGAACGCGCGCGTGACGCTGCCGCCGAAGAGCCACCCCGCGCCGCGCGGTGAGACGGCCCATGCGATTGGGGGATCGGATTCTTCTGGGTCGGACCACATGAGGTCGCAGAAGGCCCCTTCGTGCGGGATCTCCTGCGCGCGGGAGAGGACGCGGATCTGGTCGAGCGTGCGGATGTCCGGGGAGAGGCCGCCGTGCACGCAGAGGGTTTGGCCGTCGATTATCTAGGCGGTGGTTTAGTGTGTTTGGCCAGGAGGGGAGGAAGGAGGAGAGGAGGGAAGAGGACGCACGGCAGCGATGTTCAGGAAATCAAAGACGTTACAGCACGCCTTCCACACCGTCGCGCTGCCGTACTTCTGCTGGCACTCGTCTGTCGGCGCCTTTGTAAATTATATATTCGCCACTCCCCTACAACCGCGCGTAGGCTGCGCACCGTAAAACCCATACACCTGCGTTATTTGCCGGCTCTCGTGGTTCCCTCGTAGTAGCGTCACTCGGTCGGGGTATCTAGCACGTCAACGTGCAAGTCAGTCTGGATTGATCATTGCAAGGGGACACGCAAACGGACGCACCTCGCCTTCATCGCCAACAACAACGACACCGTCTCCAGACTATAATGCCCGCGGTCCACAAAGTCGCCCTGCACCACATACCCACCATTAACACTTCCTTGCTAGATTTAGACTGGGACGCAACGCACCATAAAAATATAACTCGTCTCAGGCACCTTCCCCCCCCTCCTCAGCAGCTCGAGCAAGTCCCAGAACTGCCCGTGGATGTCGCCGCAGATGGTCACGGGGCTCGCGACGGGCTGGATGTTCGACTCCTCCATGAGCAAAGCGCGGACGTGCTCGCATAAAGTCTTCATGTCGCCTTCGGGGAGGTGCGTGCAGGTCATTAGCTGCTCCATCCATTTGCCGGGGTCGTAGGGCGCCATCGCAACTGGGGCGGCAGGTGTGTGTGTTGTGTGGAGGGTAAGTTGAGGGTGTGTGGGCCGGTACGGTGAGCGCAACCTCGGAGTCGTAACTTGTAAGTGGATTCAAGTCGAATTGAAGTAATTTGACGACGGAGTTGACGGCAAGGAGGATTCACTAGGATACAAGCGCCGAGGACTAGAACCGGACGGGGAGAGCCCTAAGCCACGCGCGCGGAGACTTGATGTGGTTTACCTACGAGTGAGGTGGACGTTGCGAGAAAATCAATCGCCGAATGCGGCTGTTCCCCGCTATCAAGACCGGAAAATAATAATTCGGACGCTAACCCCAGCCAGAGCACAAAGCGGAAGGCAAGTCCATGGCCATAGAGTGTACATTCGCATTACTTGTTTATTTAGTTCGTCGTGAATCTCGTCGCAGTAGCAATAGAGTACAGTACATAGATACTTACTTCTCCCTCAAGTCCGCCACCTCTACCGCCTCCCTCCCTCCCGCTCAAACGGACTCTCCGCATACTCCAGCGCATCCTCGTCGTCACTACTCGGCGGCGCCCCGCCAACAGGCGGCTCATTCGTACGCAGCAGCGACACAGGCCGTTTCGGCAGCATCCCGAGCTTCCCCGCATCGAGCGCCGGCGCGCCGCTGTTCGTCGTCGGGGGCGCTGCTGTTGTACCACCCGCGGGCGTCATCGGCGTCGGACTACCGACGACCTCGTACCCCTCCTCCCCATCCACTCCCCCATTGGGGTCGTAATACGCCGGCATCGCGGCCCGCTCCTGCTGCACCTGCTGTTGCGCCGGTGTCTGGCGGGGCTGGTACTGCGCCGTCTGGGCGTGGCGCGAGGCGGCTGGGTAGGGGGATTGGCTGGGCGGGTTGAGCGTGAGCAACAGGCAACGTGAAGGGAATTGAAGGAATTTGAAAGGAAGGGAAGCTCACCTAGCCTCATACGCGTCCGAATTCCCCCCGTACGGGTCCCCAGAGCCCGAGGCAGGCTGGTCAAACTCCTGGATCTTGGCTTTGACTTTGGAGAACAGCGCGCCGATGCTCTTCTTGCCGGCTGTGTATGCGGGTTAGTATGGGTATGAAGAGAAGGCATTCAAGTAGAAATACACTCACACTCCGCAAACTTGCTAACCGTCTCCGTAAACTCCTGCATCGCGTCCCCCCCTCCACTTCCCGCACTCTCCCCCGTCGCGCGCCGCCTCGCCTCGGGTCTTTGCTGATGCTGCGGCGGCTGCTGCTGCTGCGCGCGCCAGACGTGCTCCTGCCGCTGGTCCTCGAGCATGAGCGTCCGCGCCAGCTGCTCGTCGAGGGCTTCTTGCGACTGCGCGAAAAGCGAATTCGTATCAGCATATATATGAGTAGCAATTACGGAGGGGAATGGAGGAGGAGTACGCACCATGGGCGCCTGCTGCTGCGCCTGCGCAGGGACATCGCTCGTATAATCCGGGTCGCTCATACCGAGCAGAGCGTCGATCGCGCGGTCCGTGTTGCCGTTGACGGAGTCGAGGACGGATTGTCTGTAAAATAAGATAATTCACGTTAGCTATAGTATAGATATGAAGTCGGGCAGGGTCCAGAGACACAGTAATGTAGTAGAAACGAATAGAGGATGGGAATGGAAATGGTACATACAGCAACGAGTCGTCAAAGTCGGGGAACATGGCGCGGAGGACACCGAGCCGTGCGTCTGCGACCATTTCGCGCTCGCGGGGTGGTGCGGGTGCTTCTGCAGGCGTTGCAGTCGGCTCCGTCGCCGCCGCCGCCGCCGGTGTGGGTGCTGGCTCCGCTGGTGTCTCTGCCGGTAGTGTCGGACTCGCAGTCGTCGTCGTAGTCGCAGGAACAGCAGCACTCCCCCCATCGCCAGCTGTAGATTCCGCAGTCGCACTTCCGGGCCCAGCAGTAGATGCAGCATCAGCCGTCGTAGATATCGGCGCCGCCGTCGATGGGGCCTCGGCCTCGGTCTTGGGAACGCTCTCCGCCGCTGCGGGCCCTTCGATTGGCGTTGAATCGGTCATGTTGGTTGTTCGAGGTGGGTGTAGGAAAGCAGGAGAGGTTATAAGCAATCGTGACCGTCGCAGTTGATGTTTACTGCGATGATGACCACCCTTGACTACATCTCCGTCCTGCTCATTGGCTTCTTTTATTGCTTCGCCGCAGCTGGCAACAAATTCGACTAGGTCGCAGAGAATTCTAGAAAACGAATGAATGACTGGCGAGGCAAAGCGACGAAAACTGGGGTTTTTGGTGCTTTGTGCCACTCCGAGTCAACCGCACCGAGGACTAGAAATTTGTCGGCTACCTGAGGTCTACCCGCCGACTGGTGTCTTCTTGCGCTCACCCTCTCCACCTGACCGCGTCGAATGCCCTTCTCCTCGGTTCAAGAAATTTTCAAACATCCACCGACCTGATCCCGTCCTCAATTCTTGACGCCCGCGGGCCTGTCGCCCTTTACTATCCTCCGACTCCTCTACCCGTTAGACATGATAGCCCTTCTTGCTCGTCTTGATTATCGGCAACCCACCCGTGCAGGGAGGAAGAAATGCACCCCAAGGTGTCTGTCTGGCGACGGCGCTTAGGCACATCAGCACCAGTCCCAATAACTTGAAGGGGAGCGGCCGTGGTAGGGTAGAGGAGAAGCAGACGCTTGTGCCGTTTACAATATGTATGTGTTCCTTCTCCTCATTAAAGCTTTGCTCACGACTCAATACAGACGAATTTGTACAAGCACCCAACTTTTATATCACATTTTTACATGCCCGACTCCCGCTCACGACCACCTGTCAACAGTCCTAGCGGCCCACGATGAAACTCAACGCCATCTTTCCTTGGTTTTTTTCCCATGCTGCGGGTGCCAGCGGAGCGCGGGTGAATAACGGCGGCGGGCTCGGCGGCGATGGCCTTTCAAGCATGTCCTTCTCGAGGACCTCGTTCAGGTACCTACTCGCGCGCAGTCAAAAAAACCAAATCGATGCAAGTGAACAACGATGAATCACACCTTTTCCATCTTCTTCCCCACACGTCCCCTTCAAAGCCAACCTCCTTCATTCGCGTCTCCGCGATCCACAGGTCGAGTTTTCGCCAAAACGGCCTAACACTCCGGCCGTCTGTGCCGTCTTCGAGCCTCGCATGTCGGACGAAGGCGCGCTGGGGTTGATGCTGTAAATCCAATGGACTGCAATTCGACGAAGGCGAGACTCACCATCAACGCGACCTTATCCCAGTCTCGCCGCTTCACGGATAACTCACGGTAAATAGCATCCAGCGGTTTCTCGGAGGTGCGAATGATCTACCAGTGCGCCATTCATTGTCAAGAGGGACTACAGTCGTCGAGGGGACGTACAAACCGATTTGCGGAGACGATCGAGTGCTCGCGTTACCGCGGCGCTGTCGAGGTCTGCGAGGTGTTTGTCCTTCTGCCCGATGATAAGGAGAACAGCCGAAAATTGTAGACAACATTCACACCTTTATCCCTTCGTACCTACCCACGCTCGTCGTGGTATCCACCGCTAGAGCGACCGCGACGACGCGCTCGTAGATATCCCGCGTAGCGGCCTTACGCTCGTGAGTGGGCGACTGCGGAGTGACCGTGGTTGAATTTTGGCCGCACGCGCGTTGTCGCACATCGGGCTGTCTGTCTTCTAGGCCGAGTCTATTTGTACTGCGCTGCGAAATAGTGCTGCGATGCGGGGGCATTGTCGGAAGCGGGGCGCGAGGGGAAGTCGAAAGTTGGAATTCAACCAAAGGAAAATTCAACCATGGACTTTTATCCTTCCCTGCTGCGCGGCCGCCGCCACCTCCTATTCCTTCCGAGCCATGAGTGTTAAGATCTCGATAGACCGGCGGAGGGTGATGTCGTAAACGCGGGACGATCTGGAGTTGAGCCTGGTCCTATACTTGAAAACACAAAGAGCACAGCCTCCACAAAGTCACGAGGCGGCGGTCGAGCCGGGGGAGCAGCGGTGAGAGTAGAGCAGGGGGGTGAGCGGGAGAGGCTATGGAAGCCGCTGGGGCAGGGTCAGGTGTGCGAGGGCGAGATGGAGGGGCTGCTCATGGCGACGGAGGGCTCACTTCGTCTCGACCGCGCCCACATCCTCTGTGTGGTCGACTCGCAAGCTGCACTACGCGGAATCCTTTCGACTGAGCCACGCTCGGGCCAGTTCCGGGCTATCCAATACGACACAATGGTCCGCGCAGCCCAAGCACGTATCCCGCATCTCGCTATCACCAATCTGTGGACACCGGCTCATATCGGCACGATGGGCAACGAACTGGCGGACCAGGCGGCGAAGGAGGCGACCGGGATGGAGCCCGACCCATACATGCCCATTTCCCTCACCACCATACGTCGCCTCATCCACTCGCAAATCATGGATCGCTGGCGGGATCTATGGACCAAGTCGAAAGCCGGTGGACCCCTTCGCGCCCTGGACCGTTCCCCACCATCCCTTCGTCTCTCTCCGCTTTACTCCTCCACCTCCTTATCGCGCAAGACCATCTCTGCACTGTCGCGCCTTCGCACGGGCCCCTCCCACCTCAATGCCCATCGGCACAAGTCCGGCTTCACGGACTCCCCAGCGTGCGAAGCCTGTGGCGCAGCGTACGAAACGAGAGCACACTTCCTTCTCGAGTGTCCAGCGCTGGAGCACCTACGTCAACCGCTTCATGACGCAGCAAGACGAGCCGGCCATTTTGGAACGCTGCATCTCACCACCCTCCTCAACGAACCAAAGACCCTGAAGGCCATGGCGGTATTCATCCACGCCTCGGGTCGGTTTGATCAACCTCACCACTAGAGCGACGGGTGTTGCGGAAGGGGGCACGGAGATGTGCAACGGGGGCGCGGAGATGCGCAATGGGGGCACGGAGATGTGCAACGGGGGCGCGGAGATGCACAACGGGGGGCGCGGGGATGCGCAACGGGGGGCGCGGGGGTGCGCGATCGGTGCACGCTGGCGGGCGTGGCGGTTCTTTTCTTTCCTTTTCCTCTTACCTTACTCTACTACTAGCTAATATCTCCCAACTCGACACCAGAACGAATCCTCACTCCCTCGCTGCGATACGAATCCATTATATCTCGACTTTCCCGCCAAATTTTACCACATACATACTGTTTCCTTATTTCATCTCCTCCTCTCAATTCTCGTAGAAAACAAAGCAATCTTATATACCATCACTTATATACCCTACGTACCCCCAGTCGTACTGCTACCTTCGCCGCACCTGGCCACTTGTAGTAACCAAATTGAATAAATCAAATCAAATCAAATCAAACATGACCACTCCCACGAGTCGGAATAAGCCGTGAAGTGAGGTCGCGCGAGCGTTAGACTCAAATTTTCAACAGGCAGAACTGTGTGTGGGGGAACTCCGTGACGAAGGCACGGGTCGATAAATCTTGTGGGAGTCAAAAGGAAGAGATCTGCGACACGGTCACGTGGGTTGATCAAGAACGATATGCCGCGTCGGTCTGGCCCGATTTTTGGCCACCCTTTACGTGCTCCCCGCGTGTGACGCCGCCCTGAGGTCGTCACAGCGCTCACACCGATTTTATTCGGGTCATCCACTGCCTTTACCAGAATGCAAAAAAAAAAAATCATCATTGTTTGGAAGGATTCCGGAAAGGATTGAAGCAACCGCCTGGTCTGGCGTGGTGTAAACAAGATTTTGGTGTGCCTGAGCATGTGTATTGGACTTGTATAAAGATATTACTCAGGTCATGCAAAGAAAATGGCATCAAAACACAATGCATCCTTAGAGCCAACTTCATTATTGAGCCTCAGTGCCAATGCATCCAAAAATAATAAGAACCATTGCAGAAAATTCAGCAGAGGTGTTACACTGATGCATATCATGGCAGGATCCGCCGCCCTTGATCGGAGGTGAGGAAGCAGGAAATTTCATTGTGAACCCCCACTTCCACGGGTGTCTCCGTTTCAAGCTCGGTCCTCCCCTATCTCAATTAAACATGGTGTAAGATCCCGGACATAAGGTGACGGAGGGAGATTTCTTCTTCAAGTTGTGATTCCCGGGGCAAGCTGAGAAAAGAACCCAGGCGCGCGCGGCGACCTGAGTATTTCCGTGCAAAAGGGTGGCACAAGAAATCATCATTCAGCCTGCGTATGTGGTTAAAATTTTATCGCAAAAATAAGCAGGTTCGGAGATATGGTGTCTCTGTTATCTACCTTCCCAGAGGCACATTGCAAGCCGTGGCTGGGGAAAGATCACATACTCTACCAGAGCGCGAACGTTCGAATGCATCCCGTCATGATGGATTTGAGTCTTCTAAGATTTAACTAATACAGACTAGACCCTAATTTTGACTTTCGAGGGTTGACAGCTATGGAACGGAATGATCATAGACAATCCCAGAATAAAATCAGAGGCCGACAGGATGACTTCTTTGTGGTCGGTCACCCATCCCATCTCATGCCGCTGCATCGTACTCCAACACGCGTGGACGATGTCGTCGCGCTCGTCCTCGCCGTCGACCCGTTCAACAAGGACGGATACGAAGACCTTCGGGTACGCACGCTTGGTCCTCGGTCGGTTGTTCAGTTAACGACGAGTGACAGAACAACATCCCCGACCAAGTCGCCCGGGCGCAAGGGTTCTACAGAGTAAAAAAAACTGTGGGCCCTCACTTGAACTCAATGTGCCCTCGGAGAAAGGTGTTGACAATCGAACCTAGATCTTTGCATATTTAGACAAACCTCTCGACGTGGTCTGCAAAATGCTCACCCAACCAAACCCTCGCCGGCGTGGATACCTGAGCCTGGGCGACCCGCGCGCGATCGAAGGAAGCATCGCGCTCCTGGTGGGCTTCATCCCGCTGTTTGAAAGGACGCCTGACCGTTACGTAGCGCGCGTTCGTCCTTGGACGGAGGCGCAAGGAGGGCAAAAAGATAATACGCACCTTTTGGAAGCAATACGAGGAGTGGCTTTGCTTGCAGCGGCAACGCGAGGTCGGCGGGGGTTGGGCAAAGTACGTCCTCTCTTGTCCTTTTCTGCTTGAATGGCCGCAAGTCCGACGTACCCCACTCACTGTGCACCCAGATATATCGAAGACACTATCGCAGCAGACAACGAACGCCTCGGAGTGCACCCAGCGCCGGTGGTGGTGGGCTCATCGTCCGTTGATTGCTCCTTCTTCGCGCACTTGCTCACCATTCTCTGACAGTGATTCTTTCCCGTCCCCCTCCTCCTCCTCCTCATCCCCAAAGTCCACAACCACCATCGTCCCGTACCGCCTAGTCACCGAGCTCGGCAAACCGAGTCGCTTCGTCCGTGTCTCAACTGAAGACGCCGAGTACCAAGATGTTGGTGCGTATCTGGGCGTAGGTTGGGTACGTCTGTTTTGCGCCTCTTGAATTCCAATCATGTGTATTGAATGGTCCGCCATGGCAGGTGACTCTGCCTCCGGTTTGAAGGGCAAGCTTGGGGGCGTCGGCTAACAGGAAAGGCTTCTTTGAAGGTGCTCGGTCGGTGTTACTGAGGATTAACCGCGAAGAGAACATTGTACGGTTACTACTGTAGAGTCAGAGAGGATCTGTTATGCTCAGTTTTAACGAGACCGGAATATTGAGATGAAACAACAGGGCCGTACCGTACAAACTCTGACCCTTTCAGCGCAACTATCTTCGAATAAGCCTTTGCATCCTGTTGAACTCGTGTTAGCACCAAACGATCGGGGATTTTGAACCCCGGGGTTTCAGGCAAGACTTTGAGCTTTGAGACTGGATTGCCTGGACGAGCGGCGAGATGGCAAGTCATGGTCGTGTTGAAAAGAGAGAGCCTGAAGCCGGATCGGAATGTGCCGACTTGCTGCCGGCTTGTGCCGGTGCCTTCGCTTTTCATCGCGCCACTTACCTCTACTTACCTTGAATGCCCCAAGCCAATTACCTGGATCCTTTCTAACACCGCAAGCGATAAATACCAAAATGCGACCCACCATCGTAAACTGCTTCTCCGATTTTACGCGATTCGCAAAGCCTCCGACCGTGACCGCGGGCTTGGGGTGTTCGTCCAGAGCGCCGCGAGTTCTGTGTGCTATACGGCTCTTCTTCTCCTCTTCTCCTTCTCCTTGCTCTTGACTCTGGCTGCCAACGCTTTCAACACAAGGACCTTGCTCGCCTTCTTCTGCTTCTTGGGAGGCGATTCGGGCTCGTCGAGGTTGTCGGCCTGCGACCTGGTGCTGGTCGAGTGGGAAGATGAACCTGGGACGGCATGAACGTTCTCTGCAGCATCCTCCGCATCTGCTGCACCTCACGAAGTTACTGCTCTGGTCACATCATGCATACAGGGGCTTTTTTTCAGAGTCATCGTCGGATGTGACCAGCTCCTTGAAGCTCCTGTCTTAGCAGTGTCTACAATGACCCTCGTCTTCTCCCCCGGACCATTTCTCTACCCAGAGCCCATACAGAACGGCTCTGGTGTTTTCTCGTGCCGCTGCTATAACAACAAGTTCGACCTGAACGATATAAGGTCCATCCAAGGTGAATGATTCCCCCAACATCTATCTGCGCCGCGAAGAACCCAACTGAGCCCTCGCAGTCGATAGCAATGGCATTACGTTTCGTGACTCTGATTGTATCCCCGTTTTCCAAAGTGCTTAATGTTAACCGCGGTTCTGGTCTGAACGATACTAATTGATATTCGACAGAATTTTACCGCTACCTCGCGGCTGATTTTTGGCTTTTTATCGACGAGATCTCACCGGAGGATACATTTGTTTTTCCCCGGGTTCCTCGCATTTTGGGCGACGTTGGCGTCCGGGTCGTCTTTGAGTCGGCTTCCGGTGCGATTGTTCTTGCTTAGCAAAATTCGAGCGACTGAACTTGCCCAACCTAGACCAAAAAAGCTTCATTAAAACCCTCCAGGATGCGTGTCCCACCAAGGATCGTGCGCCAGAGGCCGGAATGATCATATATGCCCTCGAACCCACTGGCGCCAAACGCCTTATCGGCCACAAACCTCTTCAAGAAGTAATACACTCTACCATTAACGACATAATTTTTTCTCGAGCGGCCGACCTCCTCGTCCCCGTTCATCACTGGCATGTTTACGACTCCGAAACACAGCTGCCAGTGAACGCAGTCCGGCGCGGCATTCATCGCGCCCTTCAAAGCCGCCCTCCCCCTGCCGTCGTACTCTCAGAAGGTTCACCTTCAAACGACATCCAGTTATCCGACGCGGACACCATAACCACCCTCTCCTGCTCCGAAACGTTGTCCGCGAAGCCCACCTGGCCCCTCACAACGATATCACCGCCATTGGACGGCCGATGGCTACAAACTATAGCAGTCAATTATGGCGTGCATCGACGCCCCCAGAACGATGGCGGGCCAGCCCTCATTTTTCTACCCTTGGAGTTGGTTCGGTGGTATCTGGCTGCCCTGGTGGCCGCTGAGAACTCGCCCGATTCGGCAGAGGCGACGCACTCTTTGTTGGCAGCGACGGCCAGCATCAAGGCCACTCTCGTGCGCGAGTGGGCACGTCTTTGGGTTACTCAAGATAATGTAGTTGGACGAAACATTTCATGAAATTACTGATTGACAATCACACTTAGAGCTCCGGGGATTTATCCTTGCAAGTATCCGTCGAAGAGGCCAACTCAGCCCTCTTCGATGTGGCGGACGGGGAAGGGCTGATTGGTGTGGGGGACCTAGTGGAGACCGTGTGGTTAGGCAGGCCGCACAGACTTGTTCTGGATCAAGGTAAGTAACCGCTATCGAGTTTGGAGTCTCCGATAACATTCTCCTTTAGACGGCTGGCTTCAGTTTGCGTTGGATTGTACCCGGGACGGGAACCTTCCGCAGACCGACCCCGGTATTCTCACTCCGAGTCAAGTGGACTCCGACGACTGGGAAGACTGGTCCCGCAGTAATACCCAGGAACAGGAGCTCCATCGTGTCAACCTCTGCGACACGACCTTCCTCAAGAACCTATGCGCTCCCGAAAGCCCCCGCTTTCCAGCGTTTGTACCGACGCAGTCATCGACCCTCCTCGTTCGCCCCAAAAGAGCTCACTCCGGCGAATCCAAATCCTGTAGCGAGCTTTTGGTCCGGGTGGTTCTCGACCAGCCAGCGCCTGAGCCGAGGGGGCCAGTGGGTAGGAATGCGATACCAGTGAAGGCGAGGGACACAACAGGCAAATGGCCATCGGTGATGAGGGAGGGGCCGAAGAGCTCGAGGTCTTCGGCGGGGGTGTCGACATCATAGTCAATCGTAGCACATTTAAGCACCGTTCCGTTAAGAGCCAGCGTTTGCCATCCAATACCTCGGCACCTCTACATTTGAACGAATGCATGTCGGTCCGCTCTCCCCCATCCGTTCCATTCAAAAGCGGAAAGCGAGGGTCAGTCAATGCAAGCAAGATTTTCGAATTCGGGGACAAAAAACTTGGATCAAAAAGTCGTACGAACTCAATAAACCGCCGTCTCAATCCCATGAATCTTCACGCCCCGCCTCGTCTGGCCCCACTTGCCCTCCACGCGATTACACCCCCACACCTTCACCTCCGCGAGGGCCCGACACCCCTCCAGCAGCGTCTTCACCACAAAGTCGTCCATGGCACGACACCACCCCACGTCGAGCCGCTGCAGGCTCGTCCCCCGCACCGCCAGCGCATTGAGCTCCTCCGCGCCGGCGTCCTTCCACCCGTTTATGTTCAGGCTCTGCAACGCTTTGAAGCACGGGTGCGCCGCGATGGCGGCCAGCGCGGCGCTCCCCAGCTCGGGGTTGCGCCCCAGGTCGAGGTGCGTGAGCTTGACGCCGCTGGGGAGGGCGGCGAAGAACGCGGCGACGCCTTCGTCAGTGAGGAAGGGTATGTGCGTGAGGGAGAGGGAGGTGAGCGAGGCGGCATGCGGCGCGATGCCGAGCTCGAGGACGGCGTCGCTGAGCGCGGCGTGGCCCGAGAGGTCGAGGTGCGTGAGGTTGTTGCCGATGGCTTCGAGGAGGTTCACGACCTCGTCGTCTGTGAGGGACGCCTCGCCCTCCGGCTCCGCCACATCCAAATACGTGAGTTCGGACAGCTCGGCGATGGACCCGAGCCACTCGTCGCAGAGCTTGCCCACCTCGCGCAGGCGCAGGCGGCGGAGCGTCGTTTTTGAGTTCTCCACGAGCGTCTCGAGGCAGACGAGGGAGAAGCGCGGGGACTGCGTGATGAGGAAGGCCTCCATGTTGGGGTGGGACTGGAGGAAGGAGATCCAGGCGGCCTCGCGGATGAGGAAGGGCCCGAGGAGGTCGAGGGAGACGAGGTGCGGGAGGGCGTTGCTCCAGGAGGCGATGACGGTGTCGTTGAGGGGCCCGCAGAAGTCGAGGCGGAGGGTGGTCAGGTTGGGGTTCAGGTGGCCGAGGGCGGTGAATGCGTTCGGGCTGAGGTCTGTTTTTTTTACGTTAGGGCTGCCTTGTTTGGTGGAAGTCAGGGCTTACTGGTCGCGTCGTACATCGACAGCGTAGTATTTTCAGCGCCGTAGAACAGATGCGCGTTGTCAGACGTCCTGTAGATAGCTCTCAGTTTCGAAGAGTCGTAAAATGCGAAATAATACGCACAAGCGCCTCTTCTTCGACAACGCCTTCGAGATGGCCTCCATATTCAACGCCCCGATATCGCCAAACGCTTCCACGTCGTCGATATGGCGGGTAATAACCTACAAGTAGCTCAGTTAAATTCTTTTGTTTTGAAAAAAAAGGTGAGACACTGACATCAATGCAAATAGTGACCAGCGAGGGGAAAGCGCGCTCCTCGATGTGCACGACCGTGCGCTTGTCCGCAGGAGTCTTGCGCTTGCGCGGCTCCGGCTTCTTGAACGGGTCGGTCCCAGACGCCTTGGCGCACGGATGACAGAGGAACCCCCCGCCGCTGCCCGACGCCATCGTGTATTTTGTCTGCAAAAAAAAAAAAAGAACAGTTCAGATACTAGACCAGCAGAAGCGCGGTAGGACCCACCATCGTAAACTGCTTCTCGCATTTTGCGCAATTCGCAAAGCTCCCAACGGCGGGCTTGGGGGCGTTCGTCCAGAGCGCCCGCGAGAGCTCCGTGTACGGGTCCTCTTCCTCGCTGTCTTCGTCGCCCTTCTTCTTCTTGCTCTTGCTCTTGTTCTTCGCTGCAGCGGCCTTCGACACAGCGGCCTTGGTCGTCTTTTTCTGCTTCTTGGGAGGCGATTCCGGCTCGTCGAGGTTGTCGGAGTGGTAGCCGGGCTCCTACGAGTTGTTGTCAGTCGGGTAGGAAAATGAATACTGAGACGGTACAAACCTCCGCATCCATGTCTACATCATCCTCTGCTGCACCCCGCGAGTTGCTGGGACCCGCCTCTGCCTGCGCTGCTGCTTGGGTGGCTACGCGCCGCGCGATAGTCGTCGGTGTGATTCCAGTGCTCTGGTTAATCGTACAGGGTCAGAGAGGGGGGTAAAACTTTTTTAAAGCAAGCACTGACGCGCAGATAGTCTGTGAGCGCCGACGTGGGCCCGCGTACACCTCTTCCTGCCATCGTTGTTGTGGCTGCTAATGAAACGCGTGAGGTCACATGTGACCAGCAGGTTGACCAATCAGGAAGGCCGCAGGAAAATGGCAACTTTTCGTCGTCGGAGGACTGAGGGCGGCTACGCGTGCGGTGGCGAAAAAGGCGCAGGGCGTGATTATTTGGTAGATAAATATATTATATAAATATGAATGTGCTACTTGTCCGCGACGCGTCTACCAGAATAAAGACTGGAGGTAGACCTTGGTCTTGAGCAAGGCGACCGCGTACCAGGGAAAGTCGAAAAACTTGGTCAACTTTGCGGCAGCGTCCTCCCCAAAGAACATCTCCAAGTTCTCTGCGGCCCCATCGCAGGCCTCATTCGCGCGGAGCCGCATCACCTTTTCGTACCCTTCCAGCGACCCTCCCGCCGCCAGCACCTTCGCGAGGTCCGCCGCGTCCGCCATGGCGAGGTTCGCGCCGTCTCCGCCGAAGGGCGAGAGCACGTGTGCGGCGTCGCCGAGGAGGACTATGTTGTCGGTTTTTTTGCGCGGGAGCGAGTCAGAGGGCAGCGCGTAGATGGGCCGCATTGTCGGGTTCTCCCCGACGCGGATGAGCTCGCGCAGCTCCTCGTGCCAGTCACTAAACTCCTCCAGCAGAAGCGCGATCTTCTCCGCCGCCGTTTCCGCTTGCGCGACCGCCGACGTCTTCCCCCAGTCCTCCGGAACGCGCAAGGCAGTGTACAGAATCGCGTGGGTCGAGTTCAACTGCCCCAAGAGCCCCTTGCCGTCGCTCAGCGCCGTCATTGTGCCCTTTCCGAGGAGCGCGCTGAGGTGCGCGTTCTTGTCCATGTCGATCTTGGTCTCGAGGAACGTGATGCCGCAGTAGAGGGGTTGCGCATCCCACACGAGGGGGCGCACGCGCGACCACGCACCGTCCGCGCCGACCACGATGTCGATGTTCTCAGCCTTCACCCCCGATGCGAACTCAATCGTGTATTTGCCGCTCTGAGCATCCTTGCGTACGGCCGTGGCCTTGTGTCCCCACTGGACGGTCCCAGGCGTGAGGGAGTCGAGGATGAGGGTGCGCAGCTGGCCCCTGTCGATCTCCGGGTTGAAAGAGGCGCCGGTTTCGAGGACGTCATGGTAGACCTTGCCCGTCTTGTCGAGGATGCGCCACTGTTCCCCCTCAGGGCGAGCAAGCTTCAGAAACTCGGCGTGGAGGTGCGCGGCGTGCATGGCGCGCTGGCCTGTGTCGTATTTGAGGTCCAGCGAACCGCCGAAAGTCGCGCGGAGGGAGGCGTCGGCGTCAGACTCATAGATGGTGAACGAGACTTTGTTGAGCTGTAAGATGCGAGCGAGGAGGAGGCCGCCGATACCAGCGCCGACAATGGCAATGTTTCTGGGAGGAGGGGCCATGGGTTTCACAAGTTGACTCGCAGGTCTTTATATAGTCACTGGAGGGGCCGAAAGACCACGCAATGGTCTTGCCGGATATTTGAATGGGCGCTTGAGCTGAAAGACGTGAGGAGCCGGGAAACCACGCAATTTCGAGTAGAGGGATTGCGAGCCGAAATGACTTGGGAGGCGAGATGACTCGGAGGGAGGAGGAGGTTCAGGTCCAGGGAGCCGTGACGGCACCGTGACCAACATCACGCCTCCTGAATTCAACCACAACAGGCTCAATGGTAAAAAGCCATCCGATATTTGCGGACTGAAAAAATATATAAACCTCGAAAAAAAGCTAGCTATCCTCCAGCCACCTGTACTTGGCTTCACTCGTCATTATCGAACCTTCGCACCGTCCCTCCACCAATACAATCCTCGAGTCTCTCTGTGAAATTTGGTGGAACTTCCGCCGGTACTGCTCTCCTCGAATATTACTCGCCCACGAGTCTAGGGAACTCGGGGCAGGCTCAAGCTCTATTACCAAGCGCTGCAGGCTGGCCGGCAGCTCTGTCAACTCGGATGATGGCGATAGCATAGGCTGCAGGATGCCCAGCGCCACCTGGATCTCATAGGGCGAAAACGACCGCTGCGGGACGTGCAGATGCGTTACCGACGGCGCCGCGTGCACGATTTGTTCGAGGAATTGGATGGGATGATGAACAAAATGTTGGATGCGGACCCGCCGCAGGGATGGGAATAGGCACTGGCGCCCGGGTTGAAGGGTGGTGGATTTGAAGGGTCCGTGCAGCGCCAACTCTGAGAGTACGGGTAACTCCATATTCAAGAGGACGCATTGCCGGTATTTTTTGGTACGGTGGATATGGAGGGCCACGAGACTCGGCGCCAGGAGCCGCAATATCTCGTCCAGCGCCTGTTCGACTGCATCCGTCTTCGTGTCGACATAAAACTGCCTGGTGGTCTGGACACCACCGTGTTCAGCCTCGAGTGCAACAACTTCCGCGCACTCGTCCAGGCCGGCGACGAATAGATACTTGACTTTTCGTGCGCATGCGGATAGGGCGGACAACACCCCACAGAGCTTGACGAGCTGGTTCGGCCCGAGGACGCAGAGCGACTGGTATTTCGACGCTCGGGACAGGACGTGCACGGCGCGAGACACGGCGGAGAGCGCGCGGCCTGTGGACCCATCGTCGGTGCACGCGAAGGAAAATATCTCGCTCCATATCTCAGGAGGGATCGTGTCCACGGCGGACAGAGGCGTAGGGTGGTGATGGTCAGGCATGGGATGGGATGGGATGGGATGGTGGGGCCCAGCCTCCAGGTCGACGCGTTTTTTATACTCCCGCGGCGCGTGCTGCCAGCCAGGGTTGCACGGCGATCACCCCTCTGGACCCCGTCGTTTCAACGTTGGCAGCCATTCCCCGGTGGGCGTCCCGGGCGTCACTATTCAAGATGTCCGCTCGAATTGATGCCAGGCGACTTCACGCCTTCACGCAGGCTCATTCAAGCCAAGTTTCTAAAATACCTATGTAGGTTGGCTTTATCCTAAATCGGCCGTGGCGTTTCTAAATTTCCACCATACATACAGCAGTCTCGAACGATGCAATCTTCGCTCCTGCACCGTCCCGCAACCCCGATAGGGTTGCCAGTGCGGTCGCGAGAAGAAGTTAAAGCAGTGAAACTCTCAACTCAACTCGGATGGGCTCAAACTGTGCGCGTAAAGTTTAACGGCTCCGCCGCGGGGTTGGATACGCAAGCCACTATTTTTTGTGCGCCCATGAATCGCTTTTGTTCCGGGAATCCCAAGCTTGAACCACAGCTTCAAGTTCAACCCGAACCGTGGGAAGAAAAGCGCGATCGCGCCTTTCAGGCGCGGATCGTGGTCATGACGCAAACCCCTGTCTGAGGCTCATGCTTCGCTCCCTTCTTCTCTCCGTCCATCCCCTCCGACGAAGAAGTCTCCTCATGGCGACCACCGCAGTGCGCCGAAGCTCGCGCTTTCAATTTCAAGCACAACAACAAACGCCTCTTGCGGACTCGCCCTTGAAAATCAGTGAAAAAGGCTCGGGCTCGCGGAAGCGGAAGTTGGTGGTGGATGAGGAGGAGGACGACGACGACGACGCTTACCACGAAGAATACGCAGACGCAGACGCAGAGGTCGACATCATCGTCAAGCAGAAGGTCGTCAAGAAGACGCGTGCACGCCAGCCCAAGGCGCAACAAACCGCGGTGCCCTCGCCCAAAACCCGGAAGCGGAAGTCGTTGGTCGTCGATGAAGATGGCGACTCCGACGACGCCGAGGTCGACAATGTCATTGTCAAGCAGAAGGCCGTCAGAAAGACACGCCAGCCCAAACCGGAGCCGACTTATATCATTCCGGATGTGACGCGCAAAGAAACGACGTTCAAGGGCCGATTGGGTTCGTTTCCGTTCCTAAAAAATCCACTTTCCCTATACGTACCCTTTTCTTGATGATGATGCTGAGCGCCACCTACGCAGGGTACGCTTGCTTGAATACGATCCTGAGGAACAAGAAGCCGGCGAAGGACTCGGTGTTTTGTTCGCGGACCTGTCGGTGAGTTATTCCTCCTCCAAGTGCGTTTTAACCAACCATCGTCTGAACGAATACCTTTAATCCAGATTGGATAGCGTGAAGAAGAACGGTACCGAGTGGGTGAAAGACCTGGGCCGCAAGAACACCGAGGATCTGTTGACGATGATACAGTGGAATGAAGACAACGTATGTTATTCGTTTATACTACTAGTCAGCTCTCAGGCTTACTGAAGGTTCCTTGAATCTCCTTGAACAGAACATAAGATTCATGCGCATGTCCTCCGAAATGTTCCCCTTCGCATCACACCCCCTCCACGGCTACACCCTCGAATACTGCGCCCCCCTCCTCGCGCGCGTCGGCGCGCTCGCCACCAAGCTCGGACACCGCCTCACCACGCACCCCGGCCAATTCACCCAGCTCGGGAGCCCCAAGCCCGCGGTCGCGGCGTCGTCCGTGCGCGAGCTCGACTACCACTGCGAGATGATGGATCGGATGGGGCTAGGGGTTGATAGTGTGATGATTGTGCATGGTGGGGGGATGTATGAGGATAAGGAGGCTACGCTGGCGCGGATTAAGAAGACGATTAGTGAGGTGCTTTCGCCGAATGTGAGGGCGAGGCTTGTGCTCGAAAATGATGAGGTATTGCTTGCTTCGTATCCCTCTCCCGTATGTTTTATTGACGTGGAGCTCTTGTAGATGTGCTACAACGCCGAAGACCTCCTCCCGCTTTGTGAAGAACTCGATGTGCCGCTTGTTTTCGGTACGTTTGCTACCCTCACCTCGAACACGCATCAAGTGAAATTGAACCACATCGATAATCAATCAGACTACCACCACGATGCCCTGTTCCCATCCTCGATTCCTCGGAAGGAGATCATCGAAAGAGCGAATGCGATCTTTGCGCGCCGCGGGATTAAGCCGAAGCAGCATCTCAGCGAGGCGAGGCCTGGTGCGACGACTCTTATGGAGCGCCGTGCGCATGCGGATCGATGTGAGAGTCTGCCGGAGGATTTGCCGGATGATATGGGTGCGTTGGGCTGCTTTCTATGTTCAAGAAACTTACCTTGTCGTTCAAGACCTAATGATTGAGGTAAGAGACGTTGACAATTTGCTGCAAAGTTGAACATGACTGACATCCTTCGCAGGCCAAGGACAAGGAACAGGCCGTTCTGCAGCTCTATCGCGTGTATGGCTTGCATCCTGTCATTCAAGGTACGGTTTTTGAGCCACAGCAGTTGTGGTTAATACTTAGAGTCACTCCAGAATCGTTGCGGCCTCCGGACGAAAATCCAACCATGGAAACAAAAGGCCGGAAATCGAACAAACGGCAAAAGATGAAGGCGGCCAAGGAGGACGAGGAAGATGATGAATAGAGGTGTGGTCGATGCCTGGTATTTGCGAGCAATCCCAACTCAAGTTGTATTTTATTTTGTGCTGGTCCTGCGACTCCTGTCGGACCCTCGATCCGACCTTCTCCATTCGGTTTCTTGAACTAAGCGGATCAACTGCCATCTCTTGCCTTCCACAGGCAACCACCGCACTTGTCGATAGTTGCCGCTACAGAGTCCTGTGGGCGTCCCGCGCCGCAAACCTTTGTAAGTTGCAACCTCCTCACGGCCCTGCACCCTTGCACATTGTAACAAGTCCCGTGTTGATGTCCATTCGAGGTGCCAAGTGAATGAGTAAACTTGTCGTCAAGAACCTTCTGAACAATCCTGTGGTTGGATTCTTGATTCGCAGTTATCGAAGCCTAGTTATCTCTTCTGCTGCACACACTATGGCTTTCAAGTCCTGCAATCGTCACTTGTCCTCAGCGGCACGCAAATGTCGTCCAACTGATTCTCCACTGTGGCTCGACTTCCTTCGGTACCGCCGGGCGCAGTTCCCAAACTTCCCATACAGGCTCCAGCTCGCGAGGCCTGTGGCTGCGTGCGAATGGTTGGAATGGAAATCGAGCCCCGATCAGGGAGGGTCTCCGAACGAGTGCGAGTCTGTGACCCACATCCCGCCTGGACTTCCTGCCTCCCGTGATCGCACATAGCGCTGAACTTTCAATCTGTTTCGAAGCCGTCCGTCATTGTTCCTTATGGCTCGGGTGGTCCCGACTTTCCTATAAAGCTGGGTTCTCGTGCTCTCCAGGCGCGACTCCGTTCGACGCAGCACCCTATCATTCACTATGTTCCGCGCCGGTGTCATCCTCAGCCTTACCGCCCTCGCGCTGGGTCTCTCCTCGGGGGATCTGCACGTCTCCTTGAAGGCGATCTCGTCGTCTGTCAACTCCGTCGATGACATCGTCTTGACTGCTGTTGTGACGAACCCGACCTCGGCCGACATTCGCGTTATTGCGAAGAATAATGTGCTCGACTCTTCGGCGACGAGCTCGTTTGGCGTGAGCAAGGACGACAAGTCGGTGCTCTTCACCGGTGTGCGGGTAAATACAATTTCTCTTCACCATACCAATGCCGGGGATAGTAACTGTCTTTTTTCATTCTATAGAGCACCCTCAATCTCGCCGAGGACTCGCTCTACCTGACCATCCCCGCCGGCGCGTCCATCGCCGTCAACCACACCGGCCTCGGGCCGCTGTACGACTTCGAGACCTCCGGCACGGGCACCTTCTCCTTCGCCCCCGTCGCGGTCTTCCAAACCGGCCCCGACCACGCGCCGCTCGAGGTCAAGACCGCCCCCGTCGCCGTCGAGATCACGCACGACGTCGCGAAGCGCGAGCTCGTCCCCCTCGAGCGCCGCCTCTCCACGCCGAGCTGTGCGGACTCGGGCCGGCAGCAGGTGCTCGTCCAGTCGCTGGCGTCCGCTCGGTCGCTTGCGGGTGGGGCGGCTACGGATATCAGGAGCCATCCTAGTGGACGGGAGTTCACGGATTACTTTGGGGGTAACTCGGATGATGCGGTTTGGTTCAATATGGACCGGATTGCGGGCGATTTGTCGAGCTCGGGGACGCGGACGTGAGTTTTGGGTTGGGCTTGTGTTGGTTTCAAGGCTGACGGGGTTTCTAGCATCCATTGCTCTGGTGACCCCGCTAACCTGTGTGCTGCCGGGTCGGGTACGATTGCGTGAGTCTTTATGTTTTCAGATGTCTGCCTCTTGTCTGATAACACTTCGGTGCAGCTATACCCTCGTCGTCACCAGCGGCGGTGCCATTGTTGGCAGCGACGTGAGTGCAGTTTAACCAGCTCGACCTAAAATTTGACGACGCAACAATAGATCTACACCTGCGACTACTTCTTCACCAGCGTCCAAACCACCGGTGGAATCTGCGGTAGCGGATACGACGTGACGCAGTCCAGCCGCGGTGGTGTGCTCCTCCACGAGGTACACTCTTCTCTCCTCCAGGGTTACTTATCCGTTACTGAACTCGTTTCTCCGGCAGCTCTCGCACGCAACTGCCGGGACGAACGATATTGCGTATGGCTGCACGGCTTGCCGCGGACTGTCTGTTGCCAACAAGTTCAACAACGCTGACAACTACCGGGTACGTTGCGCGGTTGCGATTCGTAGATGACTACAGGCTAACTGCTCTTTGCGTATTTCAGTGCATGGGACTGGCCATTTTTTCTGACTACAACTGCTAAAGTGTATCATACTCTCATGTCATGTTTTGGAAATGGATGTGAAATTTGGAACAAATTCGTACACGACTGCTAGGGCTTTGCACCTCACAACCCACTGACACCTTAATCATAATTTTCGGGTCACCATTGCCAAAAATTGCCTGGGTTGGCACGGAGCGGTTGTTTGTCCGCGTGAGGACCCGAGGTCATCGTCGTCCAGTTGAGTGGGACGATCAATTTTAAGTTGTCGCCGTCCCGTCTGCCAGCACCGGCGCCCCTCAACCCATCCCCAACAAAAACTCGTCCCAATGCCGTTCCCAGCCAGAAGGAGAGGAAACAAGGTGAAAGGCGTGCAGTTCACCGTCATGGTCGTCGGTCAGCCCATTCTCCAAATTTGTGTGTCGGATTTTGCAGTTTACCCTGTGTAGGCGCCTCGGGGAACGGACGCACGACCTTTGTGAACACGCTCTGCGAGTCGGAGGTGCTGGCGCATAAGATTTTGGACACGCCGGACAACGCCCATGTGGAGGAGAAGATCAGGATAAAGCCTGTTAGCGTCGGTGCGCCGCCTGCGTGCTTCGTCCCCCCTTTCCCCTGCTGTTTCTCATTAGACTTGTGTGCGTGTAGAGCTCGAGGAGGAGGGCGTGCGCATTGCCCTCACTATCGTCGACACCCCTGGGTTTGGGGACAACATTGACAACGAGTCTGCGTGAGTGCAACCATATATTTCGCTGGTCTTCAGTGATGGTGTGCTCATTATGCATGCTGGCGCGACAGGTTCCAGGATATTGTGAACTACTTGGAGCGCCAATACGACGATATTTTGGCGGAGCAGTCTCGCATTAAGCGTAACCCCCGGTTCAGGGACAACAGGGTGCATGCCCTGCTGTACTTCATCGCGCCCACTGGTCATGCGTACGTTTCCGCAAAGGCTACATAATGCTGGTCCTGATGTCTTCGCCGTTTCTAGCCTGAGAGAAATGGACGTCGAGCTGATGCGCCGTCTCTCTCCCCGCGTCAATGTCATCCCGGTCATTGGCCGTGCAGATTCGCTCACCTCGAGCGAGCTCCGCGCGTTCAAGAAGCGTGTAAGCTGCGCTGCCGCGTGTCCGCAATGTGCTTCGTTTACTTAGTCGTTGGATTCACAGGTCATGGAGGATATTGACCACCACGATATCCCCGTGTACAACTTCCCCTACGACGTCGAGGAGGACGACGAGGAGACCATCCAGGAGAACATGGAGCTCCGCGTTCGTGCCCCCTCCCTTGTCCATCGAAGAAATAAATACTGATCCCGCCCACAGGCTCTCCTCCCGTTCGCCGTCATCGGCTCAGAGGAAGAGATTGACATCGAGGGCGAGCCCGTCCGCGCGCGTATCTACCCCTGGGGTATCGCCGAGGTCGACAACCCCGACCACTCGGACTTTGGGCGCCTGCGGAGCGCGATTTTGAGCTCGCATCTCGCGGACCTCAAGATGCTGACCGAGGACGTGCTTTACGAGACGTACCGTACCGAGAAGCTGTCCAGGAGCGTGCATTCGGATATCCGGTTCGTCGTCTTTCTCTGCCGTTTACTTGCGTCTTGTTTGCGAGCTCAAGTGCGGCGTGTAGGGATTCCACCATCCTCCCGGAGGAGCTCGCCAACCAGAGCGTGCGTCTCAAGGAGGAGCAGCTGCGCCGCGACGAGGAAAAGGTTTGTTGTCCTTTTGATGTGTGTTTGATAGCTGCTCACTGCTGTTCAAGCTCCGCGAGATCGAGCTCAAGGTCCAGCGCGAGATCAACGAAAAGAGGCAAGAACTGCTTGCCAAGGAGGAGTCTCTCCGGTTCGCCCTTTCAATTATCTACCACGAGCGCCCATCTCTGACCCTCCTTGCAGGAACCTGGAGAGCCGACTGGCCGCTCAGGGCCTCGGAATGGACAACGGCTCGTACTGATACTTGCGTCGGACTGGATTTTGGTTTTTCATTCATTCTTACGGTACAATCTAAACAACTGCCCGAATTATTATCGAACTTTCGTGGATGGATGGATGTGGAGGATGTATACCCGTTAGCTATTACTGTCTCTACCTACTGCCTTATATTCCCTTCAATTCAATCTCTTGCTTCACTTTTTTTGGGCTGCTCTGGACCGCCATCACTGTGTGTTCACGCCAGGAACCCGCTGTGACAAGAATAACCTCTTGGTATGACCCATGAACCCCGGCGGCGCAGCCAGCTGCACAACGACGCGCTCGACGACGACGAGCTCGAGCAGATTCGGTTTGTGGTCACGCAGTCCTGCAGAGCGACATACTGACCCTTTCAACAAAGACGATATGAGGACTTTCGCACCATAGGTTCGAAAATGTTACCGCGAAACTGGGGGCAGTGAATTTACTGGCGGCTATAGACTGGATACAGGACTCGATCCTAGAGCGGAACCGCCGGATACGAGACGCGCGCACGCTTTACGCGTCGCACCGGGGCCCGCGCGGCGAGGTCACCGTCTCATGGCTCTGGACGCACTTCCGCAAAGCCCTCGACGCGGGCCAGACGTGGTTCGTCGTCTCGCTCGTCGGTGCGTCTCCGCCCCGTCTCTCCCCCGCTCCCCCCACAATGCCCTTCCTCAACGACGGCGCGATGAAACAGGAGTGTGCATAGGCCTAAACGCCGCCATAATATCCATCGTCACGGAATGGCTCTCTGACATCAAGATGGGGTATTGCCACGACGGGTGGTGGCTCAACCAGCAGTTTTGCTGCTGGGAGATTGACGGTGAGGACACAGACGGGTGCGACTCGTGGCATCCCTGGAGCACCGTCAGCGTCGCGCGCTGGTTCATCTATGTCATGTTCGCGGTGCGTACATACACTCCCCGCTTTTTGGACCACCGCAAAGTTTCAATGTGGGGAACTTACGCGGCGCATAGGCAATATTCTCGTTTGTCGCCGCCCACCTGGTGCGCTCGCTGGCAAAATACGCCGCGGGTTCGGGCATTTCAGAGATCAAGTGTATATTGGCGGGGTTTAGGATGCAGGGTTTTTTAGGGTTCATGACGTTTTTTATTAAGAGTATCACGCTGGTGAGAGGCTCGTTCTACGCGTTTGACGCCTCTTATATCTTCTGCAGCCATTGGTGATTGCTTCTGGGCTTTCGGTGGGGAAGGAGGGGCCGTCGGTGCATGTAGCGTGCTGCATAGGTTCCCTCGTGGCGGGTTTGTTTGGAAAGTTTCGGCGCAGTGAGGGTAGGTCGTATCGCTGCTCCTGCTCTCCGTCCCTTGACCATGCACCAGGTAAAATGCGCGAAATTGTTACTGCGGCCAGCGCAGCAGGTGTGGCTGTCGCGTTCGGTGCCCCGATAGGTGGTGTGCTGTTTTCAATAGAGGTGAGCGTCCTGCATAGTTGACGATGCCTGACGGTAACAGTGTCCAGGAAATGAGCCACACCTTCAGCATCAAGACGATGTGGAGGAGTTTCTTCTGTGCGCTAATGGCAACAGTAACGCTATCTGTTCGTGTCGGCTCTGCTATCCACAGTGTTCTTCTCATCTCGTGTCCAGGCAATGAACCCTTTCCGCACGGGAAAACTCGTATTGTTCCAAGTCACGTACGACCGAGACTGGCACTTTTTCGAGATTATATTTTTCGTCATCCTTGGGATCTTTGGGGTATGCTCAACTCTCCCCGTCCGTACTGTTGTTCTGACCGCACCAAGGGACTCTACGGCGCCTTTGTCGTCAAATTTAACCTCCAGGTCGCCGCGTTCCGGCGGAAGCATCTCGCCAACCACGGTATAGCAGAGGCAGTTATGCTGGCGACCATGACCGCGATGATAGGATACTCGAACCAGTTCCTGCGCATCGACATGACCGAGAGCATGTCGATCCTCTTCCGCGAGTGCGACAACGGCGGCAACGTCAATAACGTCTGCCAGTGCGTGTTTAGCTCGGTGTTCTGCTGTTGCTCGGTCCCGCTTTAAGGGCTTCTTCGTTCAGGTCGTCGCTGCAGTGGCGCATCTCCAACTCGCTGCTGCTCGCCACCGTCATCCGCATCGGGCTGGTGGTGGTGTCGTACGGGTGCAAGGTCCCTGCTGGGATCTTTGTACCCTCGATGGCGATCGGTGCGACCTTTGGCCGCATGATTGGCATTATGGTCAAGGCGATGTACCAGTTAGTAGACGGCTGTTTCCCTTGATTCGTTACTCAACGCTTCCTGCTAGAGCATACCCAGGGTCTGGAATGTTCGTCTTCTGCGATCCAGATGCGCCTTGTATCACACCGGGGACGTATGCTTTCCTGGGCGCGGCGGCTGCTCTTAGGTATGTCGCCCGCGCGTTCTTTTCGCCAAGATACCGATACCTAATCCAGCGGTGTCATGCGCATAACTGTTACGGTTGTGGTCATTATGTTCGAGCTAACTGGCGCGCTAACGTATATCCTGCCTACGATGGTGTGTCGGCCCCGTGCTGCTGCGCAGTTACTTTGAAGTAACCTCTGCCTTAGATCGTCCTTCTAGTCACCAAGGCTGTAGGAGACTTCCTAGGCACGAATGGAATCGCGGACGAGATGATCCGGTTCAACGGCTTCCCCTTCCTCGAGAAGGAAGACCACGCGTTCAATGTGTCGGGTGAGTTTTTTGCCTCTTAGTTCTGGGGTGCTTGCCCACTGCGAGTGAGCTATTTACGAGGCTCTTTGCAGTGTCGGCTGTGATGCGGACGGATCTGTCCACCTTGAACGAATCGGGGATGCGCGTCAAGGACCTTGGTGAGTTCGGGTGTTGTTTTAGGTACCGGAGCGTCCCTGACGTGGCTTTAGAGGCAACGCTAGCTGCCACAGAATTCAAGGGGTTCCCCCTCGTTTCTGCGGACGGGAAGCGTATGCTCGGGGGTTACATGGGCCGCACCGAGCTGTTGTACGTGCTAGGTACGCGACGCGCCGGACTCTGGGTTCCCCCGATGCTGACGGAAATTTGGGGGTCAGAACGATCGCGGAAGACGCAGGATATTGTCCCCGACACGCTGTGCCTGTTCAAAGCGGACGGTGGCGACGGGGATCTGGAAGACTTTGATCTAGGCAATGCACTTTCGGTCGGAATCGAGGAGGACTTTGCCGACACTATCTTTGAGAGCACGGCTTCTGGGCAGCAGCAGATTAAATTCTACCCGTGGGTAAACCAGGTACGGTGTTATCCTATCCTATCGAGTCTATGCTTCCTCGCTGACTGCCGCGCCTCGACACGGCATTTCTATTAGACTCCGCTGACGGTTTCACCGCAGCTACCGCTGGAGATCGTCATGCAACTGTTCAAGAGAATGGGGTGCGTTGTTCTTCACTCTTTAGGATTCCGTATTGACCGGTCGACTCAGGCCGCGGGTGATCCTTGTCGAAGATCATGGAGTGCTGGCCGGGCTCGTTACAGTCAAGGACGTTTTACGGTGGATTGCGGTGGAGAAGCCAGAGCGGGAGCCCTCGTGGGACGAACGAGGCGGTCTTGATGGGATGCTCGAAGAAGTGTGGACGTGGCTCGCCTCGCAAATCGTCGAACCGGTCTTGTCGTGGACTTTGAATCGAAGATGACCAATCAATGGCTGTGGACGATCGCCCGATTTGGAAGGAGGATGACGACAGCAAGAAGATCTGCGGAAACTAACACGCGACAACAATCCCCTGGATCTATAAAGACCCGGACTCATAATTCATCCCTCTACACCGCTTTCTTACCTTGCCCTCTTTGAAAGTAAACCACCACCTTTACGCGCCTGCCCTATCCCAACTTTACGCGCCCTCCATCATGCCCGCCGCCGCCCCCACCGCCGGAGAATACTCCCGCGAGCTCGCAGAGTACACGATGCGCCAGTTTGCTGCGGCGCGCAAAACTCTAGACAACCACAAGGTCGCAGCTGCGAAGCTTCCCGCCCTGCACGCTGCCCGCGATGGCTCCCTGGCTGGCCGTCAAGGTCTGTCTGCGTTTGATACACTCTCCAGCAAACCCTGACAAGATTTGCAGGTCCCCAGTCGCTGCCGACTCTGCCTGCACAACAAAAGACCGTCCCGACGTAGTGTCCGCGTCGTCTACCGTCCGCGTGAGTCTGCTGCTGTTCGTTGCATTGGCCGGCGTTACTTACTGCCGCCGACTACAGCTGCTATCATTCGTCGCGCTTGTTTTGTCTTCCCATGCGACCTGGTGTCCACTTAATCTCTTGCATCTTGTAGAACTGTCTGTAAACTCATTTGTAACAACACTTGTAGCCTCTACCACTGGACCTCGATACCTCGCACTTGATCTATATCCCATCCTCTATTCTTGCTTTCTCATTGGTGTGAACCCTGCGGAGACGCTGAGACTTTCACGGTGCGCTGTGGCGCACCCTTACACTTAACCGACAGCCTTGCCTCGATGCGGACGCATAGAAGCCGTTGGTTGACTTCTTTGCCTGTTTACACCGACTCCACTTTCGACAGTTGAGACGTTTTGGTGTCCCGAAAACAGGGTCTAGATCGTTGAACCTTTTGCATACGGCTGGACGGCGCCCGCCCGGTGTCTTTATCTCTAAAGCTTCATGTGGGAAGTAACAATCGGCAGAAAAAGTAGTAGGTTCACCCTCGAAACGCTCGTGCTGACGGCGTAAAAAATGCTGGTGAAAGGTTAGGAGGTCCGTCCCCCAGTCGGGATTGAGTCAGATCGAGTCCCCTATAAGCCCAACTACGCTCAACTGCTGTTTACATCCCCATCCACTTTTTAAGGACGATATCGCTTCCTCGAGATCAGAGAGAATGGAGATGATACTCCACTCCGACAGCAGGCAGTGGGGTTATCTATACATTCCTGGCATGACATCATGCGCCGACTTTTTAATTATCGGACGGCTACTCTTCCATCGCGGTAGACTCCGGCCCCCGCGCTGCCTCCTTCCACAACTGCGCCCATTTCGGAAAGACGCGTTTGTAGAGCGACATGCAGACCGTGTCCATCTGGTTGATGGGCCCGTCGAAGTGCGCCTTGAGGTACCCGTGCGTCCCGAGCGACTCGCGGATGTGTCCCGTGCGCCCGTGCTTGGTGTGCAACTGGATCGGCTTGAAGTACGCCACGTCGTCTGCGCGTGTCGCGGTCGTCAGTCGCGAGCGAAAGGAGGTTAATGAAGGAATAAGCCCTACCGGCGTTGAAGAACATGTACCGCACCGTTGCGGTCTTTTTGTGTACCTTGAACGGATGCCCGGTGAGCACGACGCGCTTCGCAATGACGCGCGTCGTGTCGGGGTTGAGGAACGTCCCCGTGGCTACAAGATGTGGAGCTGCACAGAACACGCGCCGAAGGAAAGAAGGAAATTGGAGTCGGTTAGAATCACGCTCGAATGAGAGATAAAGTTTTTGTAAACGGCTCACCCTGCGGGTCGTCGCTCTCCCTGAGCCAGACACACGGCTGTTTCCCGAACACGACGGGCCCGTAGGTGGTCGCGATGCTCGTGACGCCGTGCCGCAAAAAGCGCTCAAACTTGTGCACGTTGTTCGCCCCCTTGCCCCCGCCGCGCGTGTGCTGGCTGTACACCGGGTTCACGCGTAGTCGCCGCGGCCCAACACAGAGAATGAGCGGGTCCTGAAGATGCGCCGGCGCCACGTCAGAAACGAACGAACTTCTGATAACACGCCGCTGCAGGCAAGCAACCAAGACCCACCTTCGATCGAACGGATCCATCGTATTCTGTATTGCGCTGCACCGTAAAGTTGAGCACAGAGACCTTGTGCTCGTGCTGCAGAAGGGCAAAGAGAACCACCGGCGCGGAACCTGCCGTTGCGCTTATTGCCTCTTGCGGTACGCCCCGCAAATAAACCACCACCCGGGTTCCGGGCTACAGAACGCGATTTTTATTAGATGCGCGTCGTCACTGGAGCCAAAAGAGAAAAGGAATGCGAACCTCGACGACGCCGAGCTCCTCTTCTGCCCGCCGGCGCACGCCCCGCTCCGTCCGCTTGAAGTCCTCGAATTGGAATATGCGCGCATAGTCGCGGGGGAGGTTCTCGTACGCGTCCCAGGGGCTCGTGCGGAAGGAGCGCATCCCGCGGAAGCGCTGGAAGCGCGTCTGCGCCGGGACGTCCTTGGGCGTGTCGATCTCGTCGGGGAAGCTGAGGTCGTCCTCTTCCTCGCGCGCGCGGTTTCGCCAGCTTTCTAGCCTGAGAAAGAGAGAAAGTCAGTCAGGTCGGTCGGTGGCGCGAGGGAATTGGAGCCGTACTGTTTGGCTTCTTCCTCGTTATCCAGGTCCTGGAAGGCGACGCTTCGGCGGCTGTCGGTCTCCATCGGGTCCTCCTCAGGCATGTCCTGCATTTCCTCCTCCTCCTCCTCTACCGCATCACCCATCTCCTCATCTTCGCCCTCGCCCTCACTCCCTTCCTTGCCCTCCCCCTCTCCGTCGTCCTCGTCCTCGTCAACGATCCACGCGGCCTGGTACTCACTCATCCCCTTCGGTATCAGGCGGACGACCTTGGGCGTCGTGCCCTTCTTGGCGTCTGGTATCGCTGCCTCGGTCGCCACAGCACCGGCGTCAGCGCCCTGCATCTCCTCCTCCGTGGGCCACGTCTGCTCGTTGCCCATATCGTCCGGGTCGTTGCTCGAGACAAGCGAGTCGGCGTCGTCCCCCGCCTCACACAGCACCGCAGGCTCCACCTCCATCTTCCCGGGCTTCGCCAGCGGCGCGCTCATAATCTAAGCAAAGAGAAAAACTCGTTTAGAAAAACAAAAACAAAAAACAACATCGGCGGCACGAACCTTGGATACTTGAAAGTCGCCGTAATTCGGGAGGTGCACGAGGCGGTTGGCGGACAGGGGCGCGCCGCGGACGACGCCAGTCACCTTGAGCGTACCGTCCTCCCATTCGACGCTCTCGCCGAGCACCCACGCGCGGCCCTCGCGCCACCGCACGTCCGCCGGCTTCCCCTCCGCGAGCGCGCGCACGGCGTTCAGCCGGTCCGCGGCCGTGTGCAGGTCGAACACGCGCGTCTGGCTGGGCTCGAAGTATGTTATGAAGGAGAGGAGGGACTTGAGCACCGCGGGGCGCGATTTGGCGTCGAGGTCGGAGGTCGGGGCAAGGACGGTGATGACCTCGGGCAGGCCCTGGGATTGGAGCGTGCGGAGAAGGGTGTCGCCCCAGGTGTCGACTTCGACTGTGGAGGAGAGGACGAAGACGACGTAGTCTGCTACTTTGCAGGCGTCGAGGGCTTCGTACATGCGTTTGTAGGGGACGCTGAGGAACTGGAGCGATGTTTTGAAGCGGTCCGCCCTAGCATAGTTGCAGCATTATGGGAAAAATATTTGAGACCACCCACTTCATCTTCCAGAGTCCATGCTCGGGGCAATCGTCTGTTGCGACGTCCAAAGCTTCAGCGAGAGAAGAGACCGCACTCCGCGTGCTGACGTCTTCTGTGAGTGGAATAACAGCGACTATCCGCGGGGCGCCATCGACGCCGTTGAAGAGCCGTGTCGCCGAGACCAAGGCATTTCGTTTCAATGTCTGTGCCTGCTTTGCATTATTCCGTCGATTTAGACGAGTTTGTGCTGCGATTTTGGTGCCGATGTTCGCCTTTGGCGATTGGCGGGGTACTCTTCCTTGATAAACCAAGTCAGATTCGGTGTTGGCCCCGTCCAGTAGCAAGCGCACCCTTGGCTGCCTCCTTGATCGAAGATTTTGTTGCGTGCTTGGATTTGAAGGATTTATTTTGCTGTGCAGAGTTCTAGCTTTACTTTCTTGTGGTTTCACAAGACCATACGTGCCTGCTTCAAGGTCGGTCGGTGGTGGTGTTCGACCATCGTCCTCGAGGTTGCGCAAAAAATTCAAGGTGAGGCGTCCGGATTGGGACGAAAGTGATGCCGCGAACGCCGACGGCGGAAAACTCAAACAAGGAACCACACCTGAACTCAACCTGAACGCGAATTGCGGTCCTGCTGGCACCTCGACTGCTACTTCCCCGAGGGCTCAAGCTGGCCTGCGCATTGCTCTTGCCGTCCAACAGCAAGACTGGCAGTGCGGTGGTTGTACAAACCCTCGTCGTTCAAGCTTGAGACAAGGCCCAACCTGAAGCGTGCGGCAAAGCACCGTGCGCGTAGCAAACGTTGGATCCCACCCCCCCAAAACAAGATTTTCACTGTCCAAAAGAGCAGTATCAACTATCAGCCAGTCTAGGCTGGTTAAACCTTCAACCTTGGCCCCACTTTGGTCCCCCTAAAGGCTGAAAGCGCGTCTTCTAGTTAACGCAGCAAGCCCTCATGAACCTCCTTGCCTCGGTATCGACAGCCTTGGGATATCGCCGCTGAATGGCCGCCTCGCCATATTCCTTCCAGACAACCTACGAATTCGCCAACCTCAGCTCGGTTCTCATATAAAACTATGTGCATCCAACCCTCAATTCACCATTCAAGCCATGGCTTCTCCTCTCAGAAACATTGACATTGTTGGCGCTGATTTGCGCGGTCTTTTCCAGGGGCACAAGGTGACTGCCGTGCGCAAGGATGCTCAGAGCGGCAAATACACGATCGAGTTCGCGTCGGGAGTGTCGGTAGAGATCGTCGACACAGTAGTTGACGCGTGGGCGCGCGCGCGCCCGCTCGCGTGTGGAATGCACAGCCCATCTACAGCGGCGTCACCTTCGTCGGGACCAATATCGACATGAGTAAGAACGTGCATCTCAACGCCTTTGTCGGGAAGGGCACGGTGGTTGCGCTGAGCGACGGCAAGGGGCTCTTGGCGCAGCGTAACTCGACGCACGTCATACTCTACTCTGCGCTGCGCGGTCCGGAGGAGTGGGCGAAAACGTCGGCGGTCGCGCAGGCGGAGACGGCGGAGGAGAAGATCGCGCTGATGCTGGAGGAGTTTGACGACTGGTATGACGAGCTGCGCGAACTCCTTCGCGTCGGGGAGGACCCCACCATGCGGCCCATCTGCGCGCTGCCCTCCGACTCGCTCCCACGCTCAGAAACGGAGAACATACTAGTCCTCCTCGGCGACGCACCACGTACTCTCACCCTTCGGGGGGGATGGCGCGAACCTCGCAACGGCGGACGCAGCGGATCTCGCGAAGGTGCTGGCGGCTGGAAGGGTACGAGAAGGTGATGCGGGAGCGCGGAAATTCTGCCGCAGAATTTGCAGATGTTCTTTAGGGATAATGCTGCCGCGAAGTTGGCCAAGTTTTTCGACTTCCTTGATAAAAAGTCGACATGCTCAAGGCCAAGCTCTACTTTCAGTCTCTGTTTTTGTAGTGTCGCAGGATATCTATCTGACCATCCTATTTCGTATACCCAGACCTTGCTAGTCTTACCTTCTCCCGGCGTGTCGTAGGAAACATTTATTTATTCATTTCCCGTGAAGTCCCACGTTTTTGATCTACCACTGTTGTCTAAGAAAACTTGTCTTTTGCTCCTACATACTTCGATGGACCAAGACGCTCCTGCCCCCTAGTATGACACCCTCTACTCTGGAATCATCGTATCCTGTATGGCTACGACGCTCTACTCCAGGAGCACCCCCGCCCCCGACTCCGTCCTCTCCGAGTTAAAGCGTCATTTACTGCCCACCCTCGCCGTATTCTGGCTCTCTGCGCCATTGTGACTGGCACCATTTTTCCACGCATTCTAGGCGCTTTCGTTTCTGGACATTGGCAGGCCTACTAGTAATCTTCACACCTTCGTACCGCCAGTGGTACTCCGGACGTCGACCCGACAGGGCCGATAACTACCTAAACCCCAATGCGAACCTACGAGAACGAGTTTGCAAATTGTTTTTACATTCAAGGAATACTTCAGATATATGTGATACTGCGTCTCATCACTGGGGCATATCGAACCAACCGGGCTTCGCCCGGTATTGGTATCGTGTGTTCTGCTTCTTGGCCTCGCGCACGAGCCCGATGATCCTACGACCGATAGCAACGACGACAATCCCAAAGACTTCGTCTGCCTCACCCTCCGGGGCCCGCTTCACTACGATCCTTTCTTCGTGAAAAATCCCCTCAGGATCGCTGTGGCCTTGGTCGGTTGTATGTGCTTTGCCGTTCACAACCGCATTCATGTAGCGATCCAGTTGGCGCTCCGCATCGTCCAACATCGTTCCTATCAATCTCCGCGTCGACGTCCAGGTGTCCGTACGCCGGTCATACGACTTGAAGGAGTAGTACGTCCTTCTTAGTTCCTCGAGCGGCATTACCTTGATTTCGTCAATCTTTGCCCAGCATTGTTGTCTGAACGTAGATGAAGGGCCCGTTCCCCTAACTAGGTCTTCACATGCCTTGTCGCTGTCGCACATCGCGCGATACAAGTTTCGAAGCGAAATAACCTTCAACTCGGCCGTGACCGCGCGGCCGGGATGTAGCTGGAGCATGGCGAAAACCCCGAGGTCCATATAGCTGTGACGCCCCATGCCCGGTGCAGTCGCCACCTCGCCTTCCTTTGCAGCAGTGTTGGTCACGAGGAGCAGCTGCGGGAAATAATTGTCGGCGTATGCCGAATCGATGTCGCCGTACTCGAAGAAATCATCCCACATTTGCTGGAAGACCCCTTCATTCATTCCGTAGACATCAAGTAGGGGCTTCATGCGCAGCTTGCGCGAGAAAACGTCCAGGATCGGTCGAGGGTTCCGCTCCAATAGCGCCCTGATCTGGATGTCTTTTTTGGACATGGTGAGGTTTTCGAGGCGGGGATAGGTGTCGAAGAGCTGGAACGGTGAAGTAAATGATTTGGAAAAGGCGAGGTCGACGGTCGGGCCTACCTGTTGCAGGGCAAAGTCGCTTGCTATTTTCACGGTCCAGGTCTGATCAGCCTCCGCTATTGTTAATTCTTGGGACGTCGTAACGAGAGCACCCAGATAAAAGAGTAGGATGCGGAGATCTGCCTCGTTTTTCGCATGTGCGCGAAGGGAGGTGCGGCTCAATCCGCGGACGGGGGGGATGGGCATCGAGAGCTCTTGCCGCAGATTCGAGTATCGCAGTAAGTGTTCACATCGCTGCGAGATGTTGCGGAGCCGGGGTGAGTCTGGGGGGTCCCGGTGCTTATTTTCGATTTCGTAGGACTTCGCTGCCTGGTGCAAAAGAAGGGTGAAGCTGTAAAGAGGAGGCGGAAGATAAACATATCCACGGTTGGTGGATGGTGGAATGAACTGGCCCATGCGGAATCGGAGGGGGTCGACTTTCAAGCGGGTCATACGCCGGTTGTGAGAAAGAGCCAAAAAGAGTTCATCCGCTTCCTCGGTGCTTGCTCCGAAGGCACCCTGCAACAACTCGTGGCAAGAGACATCTTTTATGAATGAGCTCATGTCCAGAAGTGGGAGGTTGCCCAAGACGAGCAGTTTCGGTCTCAGCTTGTCGTTGAATGCCTCTGGCATTCCGTCGAATGCGAGTAGAAAGGTGTCTAGAGCGACTGCGATGGCTTCGGTGGTGCTGTCGTCCTCCCACTCAAGTGAGGTCAGGATCGGGGCATCCCAGTGATCTACGCCAATGAACAGCTGGAGTTGTTTAACGGCGGCTCGTGTCTGCGGAACGTGAGCATGGGGCGCGACTCCGAGGTGGCCAAACTTACAATGATTTGTTTGATTATCCCAACACTATCCCTTTCTTGGAGCTTGGCGGCAGACAGCACAAAATTCTCTCCAAACTCTCCCTGATGCTTGGCGACAAAAGCCCGCATGGTGCGACAAAGATATTGGTTTATAGCTTCGACGGTCGCAGTGTTCAGGGCTGCATCTACGTCGGCCAGGTCGAAAACCAAACAAAGGCAGGTCGCGACGGAATGGGCCCACGCTGGCGGCTTCTCACGTTTAGCATCGTACTGATTTTTCTCCACCGTGGTAACTCCCAACGGCTTGAACAGAGATGATGGCAAGGACACGTCCCTTCGTTCATACCAGCTGATCAGCAACATCAAGAGCGCGGTTTTCCCCATTCCCGGGGGCAATGACACAATGCACGCGAAATGGTCGCCGAAGAGCGTTTCGAATGCAGGTATAAAACAAGATTTGTCGACGAGAATGCTGCCGGGGTATTTTGGGTATGACTCGAATGGCACTGACGGGGGCAGCAGCGTCAGAGGAGCGGTGGGATCTACGGCACCTGGTACGATGCAAATGCGGGGGCTTGAGACAGGTACCACTTTCGGTTGTTTAGCTTGTTTTCCGCTGGAATGGGTTTCTTCTTGGGAAGCGGCCCATTTTCGCTTTCCATCGGATGTATCTCGAGGTGGCCGAAAGTGTTTATCCGTCCCTGACATTTTCAGATAAGTAAGCCACATAAACGAGCAGGAATAAGCCCAAACTTACTATCAAATGTCGTCTCAAGGAGCACGATCAGCTCGGTTTGGTGGATTTCGTGGTACACAGAGAGGGTGGTTTGGGGAACCATGAAGCGGATCCCATTTGCAGGGTTGTGGTCCAACTTCGCCGGAGAGGCCTTTGGAGCCTCGTTCAGTAGCCAGGCGGCTTTGACGAACATGGCGCCAGGGCAGCGGTCGCATTTCCCGTTTTTACAAGCGCTCCGATGACCTATTTGTGCGGATAGCAGAAGCTTTGCCACCTGAATATCCTCAAAGCTGTCGTAGGTGTAGTCCGTGGAGTCGAGGAGTACAGACTCTGCAGAGTGAGGTGCGAACTCGTGGAACGTGTCCCAAAAGTATAATTTCACGCGGACTAAGCCGGGCCCGGGAGAAGTCATTGGCCACGAGCCCGCGACGAGTGGCTCAGATGGAGGAGATGGACGGGTGATAACAAGAGAACAAAGGACAGAAAACAAACAAGAGAACAAAGGACCCACGAAGCGTCACAGATAGTCACACACGTGAGCGCGTTCGCTCTTCCCATCATGGCCACTGCTAGCCACATCCATTTCGCGTCAGGCGATGATATTTGTCCTGTGGACTGCGACGGTACACGACACGAGCTTGGATACTGCCCACATGCGGCAATCGTCGTCGCGAATAAATCGGAAAATAAAGATGCCAGTGCGTTCTTTCCCGTTTACTGACTTCCACCGTCTGAAATCCTTGCATTAGAATCTACTCTATCGCCCCCTTCCACTCCATCTACTGGGTCGACGCGCTCGAAGCGCTCCTTGATATGGAGTGACGACGAAGACTCAAGTACCAACACCGGGCCCAGTTCAAAACGCGCCAAGAGCCGCTCCCTGTCTCCCATTTCAGCCAGTCGGAGCTCTAGACGATCGATCTCCAAGCGTGTGCGTCCTATTCCTTTGCGCCCGTTTCGACATACTTATGTTGTTCGCCAGCTTCCCCATCTACCACTAAATAGCGGAGACTTTGCGGAACTGCGCAATGCCTCTTCCAACGACTTAGTCGACAAGACGCAATGCCTACTCGGCTTGCCCAAGGAATTTCGCTACCTCCTTCTCCGCCCCGCTCGATTCGGCAAATCCGTTCTCTTGTCCACCTTGTACCATTATTACGATGTTCAGGGTGCTAAGCACTTCTCTGACCGCTTCGGCACCCTTGCGGCAAAGACTTCCGATCCCAACACTCGTCAGCACCTCTGTCTGTCCTTCGATTTGTCCCGCCTTCGCGTCTATTCGGGTATTGAAGGGATCTCAACCCAACTCTCCAACCAAATCTCCTTCACATTGACCTTGTTCCTGATCAAATATGCCACCGAGCTGCGTCTCCCGGATCCAGACATGTTCCTCGACGACGAAGACGGCCCGGGTGACATGTTTGATGCTGTCTTTGTGAGTAATTTCCGTTCTCTTGTCCGTTGCTTTCTCGTCTCTGACACGCGAAAATAGCGTCTCGTCGAGGCCCGAGGTTACAGTCTATTCGTCGGAGTTGACAATTATGACGCCCCGACACAATCGCGATCCTTCGCTCATAAAGACTACCCACATGGTCACCAAGGCTTTGCTTCGACGCGGGACATCGAGCGGCTGCTGGACATGTCCTTCTGGCGTCCTATCATGGCCGAAACTCATGCCATCGATAAGCTGCTGATAACGGGGACTCTACGTCCCAACTATCCAGCTCTCGAGAGTCTAACCATCGGCGCGCTGCCGGGCCTGGAAGCTGCTTGTGGCTTCACGGAGCAGGAAGCTCTCGATTTCGCAAATCTCTTCCTGGAGCAAACACCCGACATTACCGATTTGCGTCGTTCCTGTGGCAAATATTGCTTCTCCGCAGACCATGGGGTGGTTGACCCCATTATTCTTCATCCTCAACTTGTCATCGATCAAATTTTCACGCTATCCCACCACACACGCGACACTTCGCGTTCCTTCCAGCTGTTGTCTGACATTCTCGAGCATTTGCCAGAGGAATCAGATGTGCCTGGGGCTGTCACGGTCGACGGTTTAATCGAACTCCTCACCAGTGGGGTCGTCGATATCGACGACGAGATTGACGCCCCTTTCGATTTTGACCCCGCAACAGCCGTCACCTGGAGCGCATTGTATCGCGCCGGGGCCCTCACTCGCGATGGCGAATGTCTTCGAGTGACCAACAGTGCAATACTGTCCTTGGTATGTCCCACTGCTACTTGACCTCGATGCCTGTTTAATCTCTTCGCCGCTATGGTAGCTCCATTCGCGTCTAGACGCAGTTTTCGCTCATCGGCACCGGCTTCAATGGAATTTCCTCGACGGGTGGTACGCCTTCAGCCGGTCAGATGAACCCCACCTCCTGGTCGAGCTGCTGGTTGAGATTCTCCGCGATCAGACCCGGCGGACCTTGGGCAGGAAACGCGAGCCAAATCTCCGAGGCATCTTTGAGTTGGTGATGCCCAACTCCGGACGTACATTCGACCCCATCATCCTCCTTCCCGATAACGTTACATCGGTCCAGCTACCCTCGTACCAGCCTGCCAAGTTCCTCACGGTGGAGCTCACGACCTTGACGCTCCGCGGCATGTGGCAAGGCGCGCATCCGAACGACGACGAGCCGGCGATTCAGCAGCTCAGGGACCTGCACCAAGAGCTGATCGACCTCAGCGAGGAGGAGCTGCTGGCACGGCAATGCCGGATGTGGTCCCCGACTCTCAATGCCATGCAGTCAGCGCCTGTCAGCAGCTTCTTGACTGTCGATTCACAGAATCACCAGATTCTGGCTGTTGGGGGTGCGCGCGTCCTGATGCGAAAATGCTCGTGAAATTATCTATATCTCATATTGCTCGCTATCTATCTACGAGGATCCTACACATGTATTTCTACGCTTCTGTTCATACTTTCTGTTGCTATCGTTCTCGTTCTCATTCTCGTCTCTATCGCCATCTTATTTAATTCGTACCGTAGACGAAGTTCATATCCGGACAACTAGTAGCTCAATCGACGGACTATCCTGCGCGCGAACATGGATTAGGTCGGGATGATCCCGAGCCAGCTTGATCTCCTCCGTCACTTGTCTTTCCGCTTACTTCGATGGACGCGCTAAAATCGTCCTCGCCGGTCTGGCTATGGTTTCCTCCGCGCCCGCCTCTTTCTACTGCAATACCGTCACGGTGGCAAGGCTGAGCTGGCGGCTGGCGGCATTCAGAAATGCCCAATCTTCGAGTCCTCCGAATGTTCAGCCCCGCGGAGCCGTCCTTGACACCTATGGCGACCCTACGTCGCCCACGACTGAATGGCAGTTCTTTCGGACGATGCCGCAGCGAAGATTGCATCGTATACTATGTATGAATGCGGAGAGAGTCGCCTGACTCCCACCAGCCATCTTGGACTGACGGGACGGTCATCGGAGAATGGCTGCGCATGCGTTGAAACGGCGGAGACCGCTGTGGCAGGGATGATCGCCGTTCGCGCAAGTACAAAAAGGCGTTCCCGGGAGGCTCCTACCGTCCCTGCCTGACTACCACGACCGTGTCTTCATCCCCTTGTCCCTCGGCATGGACGTGGACGTGATCCCTCCTGAAATATGGAACCATATATTTTCCTTCGCATGCACCGACGACGGATCCACGGGTCGCGCACTATCCGCTGTGTCTCGCGCCATCCACATCCTATCCCAACCGTCGAAATACCAGTCGCTCTGCGTCCTCGGGCCGAAGCAGATCGTGAAACTTTTTGAGGTCTTGTCAGCTTTATCCGCTGAGGCACGAAAAGTCAAGTTTATGTTCGTCGCTGGCCTGAACGACCGCGCAGAATCTGGAGAAGGAGGTCACAACTTGCATGTCGATGCGGCGGCCGAACAGGCGCTGGACCAGATGGTGCAACTCCTGGCACCGAGCCTCGTCGCGCTTCACACTAAGAAATACGAACCATCTCTCCTCTTTGATATAGAGTTCCCCGTGCTCTCAGAGCTGGCGTTGTGTGGGCCCTTCAAATCTATCCCTCTCCGATCTCCCGAGTACCTATTCCCATCCCTCCGGACGCTCCACATCGAGCACTTCGGTCCTCATCCCACTCAATTTCTCGAACAAATTGTGCGCGCAGCTCCGTCGGTGACGCATTTGCATGTTCGTCAGCGTTCATTCTCGCAGATCCAGGTGGCACTGGGGATCCTGCAGCCCACATCATCCCCATCCGCGTTAACACTGGTCGACCTGCAGCGCTTGGTCATAAAACTGAGGCCTATGCCAGGTTCCTCAGGCTCGCCCATGAGTAACATTCGTGAAATGGGGCGTCGGATGGAGTTGCGCGAGACTTCGCGGAAGGACCCCAGGATTAAATTGGTGGAAGGATCAAAGGACGGTTGGAGTCGTTTTACAACGACGGTGACTGAAGCCAAAGAGATGTGGCTGGAGGGTAGATGGTGATTGAACGATCTATGTGTTTTTTTCGGCGTACCGAATGTGAATGAGGTTCGTAAATTTCGGGAGATGAATTAAACCTGGATTGACTCCGCTCGTGGCTCCTCCCTCACCTCCGCGTCGTGCCCGTAGAACACTAGTCTATTACCTAACTGTGTATACCCCGAGCTAAGTATATTTCCGTCGGAATTTCTTTACCGCGTTGATATTTTTTCGTAAAGGTGAAGAAAGCTGTGCCGAGGTTTGCCGGCTTCCCTCTTCCAAAACAATCACCATGATATTCGTGCTAATGGCTCTCGTACTTCGACCTATGCATGCACGCATATTTCGGACGGCGCGCTGCCCTAATTTTACTCTCCCATGCCACAAATGACCCCGACGTTGAAACATGAAACCTCCGTCGGCATTTTTCATCGAGACACCTCATCTCCTGCTGGCTGCCATATCCGTACGTCCAACGACTTCGCGGTGGTCCTGTGCAAGATAGCATGAAACTGCCGCTATTTTCTCCTGTTGCGCGGTAAGTACATCCAAACCAACTCGTCTTCTGATGCTCTCGCATTCAAGGGTTTTCGTCCTTGTAACGAAACAGTGTATCTGGCCCTATCCATCCTAGGCTAGCCTCTGAAGTTTCCGCCAATCTGTTTGAGCCACAGATATCTGGAATGAGCTCTATATGCCTCAACGCATAATTATGACTGCATCGACAATCCTGTGCTTGATGCAGTTCTGAAGTGCACGATGATAACAGCCGAGCCTCCGCCGTCTCAATTGCGATCTTTTCACTCTCTCTTGCCATCTCCTGACATGATGATTTGTTTCCTGCCGGACACACGTCCGAGTAGAGTCTGAGGCCGCCGGCATCCCAGGCTGATAATCTGCTGCTGCTGCCATTCTGTCTCCACCAAACCTGCTTCCATGTCATCGTTGCATTTAGGATGATACCCCCGCCGCAGACTCTAAACGGCTCCAGTTCTGTTCTTCTCTTGCGGCCACGATGTATGCCCTTTGCATCGTCGCATTCTTTGCGTTCTTTATCCAACGCTCCTTTGCAACCCTCACCGTCGCTGCGCCGTGCGTATCCACCCTTGGTCGCTCCTCTAGCAATCCTACTCACGTTCACTTCCTCAGAGTAAACGCTGCCACCTGCGGCGATGCTCACCTTTCTTGGCAAGGCGGAATAGGTAAAGTCCATTCCGAAAAGTCCATCCTCTTACTGACATGGTGCGTCGAGGTCCATGGGCTTTGGTATGTTTCCAATCGCTGTCTCACTGGCGTCGATCTCATTGAGTTTAGAGGTGTGTATATTGTGCTCTCTTCCGACGAAAAATCGGGAATTTATTCACCTTGAGTATTCTTTCTGCATCTTCACCCAACCCAACCCTCGTCAACCTTGGGTCGTCACCTAGTCCGTTGTTTGACTGGATTGTCAATATCTCTCCAGGTGGGAGCCGCCACTGTCCCGATCTCAGCACGCGTTAAACGCCCTGATTACAGGCACGACCGCCATTCTTTTCGTCATGGATGCCTCTGGAGACTCCGGCCAATCTGCTCCATTCGTTGTTGGACAAAGGATAGGTGAAATAGCCACTTCTCATTCGTCGGAAGCTGCTGAACGATGATAGGTACTTGCGGTGGAAATATCGCAACGGGTGATCCTCCACCTCCGCCACCTCCACCTCCACCTCCACCCCCGGGTCCACCCACAACTTCTTCATCGACTGGTACCGACCCGAACGATGGCCACACCTCGACTCCAAATGGTGGAGATGGTTCAGGGAGCGGGTCATCGACTGGCACCGACCCGAACGATGGCCACGACTCGACTACTAGTGGCGACGGAGATGGTTCAGGGGCCGGTGCGGGGACAACAGATGACAAGTCGGTGGCCCAAGGAGGGGGGTCCCAGAATGCGAACGATACATCGACGGGCTCCGACCAAGGGGAATCCGATTCCATCTCTGCGTCCATTTCTTCCAAGGACGGTTCTTCCTCTCCAAGTTCTCCTCTATTTTCCTCCTCGTCCACTTTTTCAACGAAAACTTCGACAGAATCGGCTGCAAACTTTAATTCAAAGTGAGCCTCACTGCACCATTCAACCGATCGCATTTGACGTGTCACGACGGATTTAGTCTCTCGTCAGGATCATCTACTGGCAGCTCCAATGGACCGGGCGCACTGAGTTCGCCCACCTTCTCATTTGCGGGAATTACCGGCGGGGGAGACGGGCAGATACAACCTGCACCGACCGCCCTTACCAATGCAGCCCGGCCGTCAAGGTATTTTCGACGAATCAGACTTTCAAGCCCATCTGACACGCGGATATTTCAGCTCTGGCACAGGACAGTCGGGTCAATCTAACGATTTCACCAAAAAGAATGTCATTTCTGGATCGGTTATTGGAGCGATAATTGCGGCCATCCTGGTCGTCTTACTCGCAGCGTTCTGCGTCATACGCAGATGCCGCCGGCGGCGGTTACACTCCCCGGACCGACTGTCGTATCCATTCAGTGCGGACACAGGTATGTTGCGGGGCCATCAGTTCCTCTCCATCTTATCTTGACGCCTTCATCTGAGAAGCCTCAACTCCCCGGCAAATGGTGGGCAGATCAGGATACCCGGCCAGCACCTTCTCGTCCTGGGGAAACCACGGCGATCTGGACGAGCGGGTGCTTTCTCCGGCTATGGCAAGCTCTGAGGGCCACGCGCTATGGGAGCCAGGGCAAGGCACGATAGAATCTCGCTACCAAGCAACATTCACTCCAGGGCACAACGCCGCATCTTCGTCGATCGATAGGAACGACCCCACCTCCGAGTCGCCGCGTCAGCGCTTCCGGGGTCCAATCCCCAAGTCGATGACTGACGCTTACCCAGCGGGGCCGGCCGATTCCTCGACGGCAATCTTGGGAGAGCAGGGCTATGGCACGGAGATGGGTGACGGTAATCCGACGCAGACCTTTGACGAGATCCGACCTCAGGTGATGCCGTCCTGGGGAGCGATGCATGACATGATGGGGCGCCAGCCCGTCGTCGTTGGATTCCCCCCACCTTACACGAGCAAATGACACTTTCGTTGGCTACACATACTCGAGGTATTTATCGTGGTTATCTACATCGTATTGCACCCCCTCCACTGGTTGTTGTTAAGTTATGGACAAAACTTAATGTACATGCTGTGTCAAGAGTGGATCATTCCCTCAGATTGATTTGCGCTTTGGAAGATCGGTTTCTGTAGAGGTTTCCGAAAGTCTGTGGGAACGCCGCCAACTACACCGACTGCCCAGAATCGGTCAATCATTCGGCCTGTTGGAACGCGTTCAGAGTCAATACCATTCACGTTCACTGCCTCTGAAAGAAACCCTCCTTGAATTTGTATCCCCTTTTGGGCGCTGGCGGTTTGCTTCCAAAATAGGCCTTCGACTCGAACCTGATGTCGTTTTTTCGTTTGCGCTACGCCACCACCGACGACCAGCCCGAGCTTCGGAACCTGATTGCCCGATCTGCGCGACTGCTGAGCAGCGGCGAGTACACGCCCGAGCAGGTTGAGGGGGCGCTCCGCGGTGCGAGAGAGAGAGAATCGGTTAACGGCGCAAGCAGTACAATGTAGCTAAGATGCCGGCGTAGTAACTACGCAATAAAATAAGGGTATCGGGTGATAATAAGTATCGTCTACTGTCTGTGATTTGCGAGTCGTTCAAAGTATCCAGTCTGCGGTGGTTTCTGCGTGGCGCGGCGTGCGGGTATCTCGGGTAGAATAAGTGCAGGGTGACCTGTGAGTGAGTAGCATGGGTAGGTAGAGAGATAGAAAAAGAGCATAAGAAAATAAAAATAAAGCAGAGGGCGGCCAGAAGTGACTTGTAGCTCTGACCCCGAGAGATTTTGTGTGAGGCGTCCTCTGGCGTCCTGCCTCGGCACGTCCAAACGTGTGGCGGTGTTCGGCGAATTGCCGTCTTCAATCGTCCCCTTCCGACTCCTCCCCATCCGTCCCCGACTCGTCTCCCCCGTACCCATCCTCCGACCCCTCTTCCTCGTCTTCCTCGTCTTCCTCGTCGCCTCCAATAGGCTCCGGTTCGCGTCGCGGTTGCCCAGTTTTGGTGAAGGCCCCCGAGGCCTCCAAGAACTTCGCCAAGGCCTGTATCCCCTTCGCGGTGCCCAGCAACTCCGGTATCGCAAGCTGCTCGGACGCCTCGCGCAGGATGTCGCGGTGTTCCTCATACCTCTCGCATTCGCGTAAGACATGTTCCCTTGTCTGGAACCCTTCCCCGCACTGACATCCTATACCTTCCGCAGGTACGAATCTCGCGTAGTACTCACCTATGAATGCATGCCCCGTCCTGCACTGAACAACTCTCCCGTAAACCTCGCGTTTGGTGGTGGTGAAGTGCGGCTTCGGTTTCCAGGATGGCGCGATGCGGTCCGCGGGCGCGAAGCCGCCCGTAGGGTACGTTCTCTTCCAGTTCGCGGTCCACGTCTCGAGTGCCTTCTCTTTCGCGGCGCGCTTGGCGTGTGTTAGCGTGGTTGACACGTCCGCGCACCACGTCTCCGCCGCTGCCTTTGCGAGCTGGTCTGCCCGCTCGTTACCTTCAATATCTTCGTGTCCTGGCGACCAGTCGATATCGATGGTGTTCCGGGGGTCGCGCCCTAGAAAGTCCTCGACGTATCGCCTGAATCGTGTCGCGTGCGCTTGGCCCGCCGTCGGCTTGGGGTCGAATATCGCCCTCAACGCGGCGGTGTTGTCCGCGAAGAAATGGATATGCCGGACCTCGCGATTCGTGTCTGCGTATCCCAGCGCATCGCTGGCGGCCCATGCGAGGCCCGCCATCTCTGCGTCGTATACCTCCGATTTGCCGCCCATGGGCCCCTGGCGCGTAATGCATTCTGTGCCTCTGTGGTAACCGGCGACGCCGTACCCCACACCTCTCTTTCCCTGCTCTTTGTTCTCCAGCAGTGATCCGTCGGAGTACAGGACGAGGTGATCGTCTTGGTGAAGGAATGTACTCACCTTCTCGCTGTGGGCCTCCGCGGCTTCTGCCTTTCCAATCTGGGCTTCGTTCGTATTTATGCGAACTCTTCCTCCAAAGTCCCGCGCTGTCTTCCGCCAGGGCGCAGACTCGAACGGGGTCACCGTCTCCCCCAGCTGAGGGTGGTATGTCTTCCTGGCGAGCTGCAGTAGTCTTGTCGTCTTCGGTGGTGTCTTGCGGTTCCGGTTCACTCGTTTGTGGGATGGCAGAGGCGGCGGCGCCGCCGCAGTTGGCGCTCCGCGGTGCCTTCGGCGTCGACAGCCAGCTGGTGCAGGACCAGACCTATTTCGTCGTCGAGGAGGATGGCGAGCTAATTGGTTGTGGTGGCTGGAGCAAGCGCCGGACCCTATTTGGCGGCGATGCCCACACTGTGCGCGATGCGACTGAGCTCGACCCGACAACTGATGCGGCCCGCATCCGCGCCTTCTTCGTCGACCCCGACCATGCCCGCCGGGGAATCGGACGGGCGCTCCTCGAACGCTGTGAGATGGAGGCACGGGCCAAAGGATTCCGCGACTTCGAACTGATGGGCACGTTGCCCGGCGTACGCTTTTACACCGCGATGGGCTACACGGCTGGTGACTGCTCAGCCAGCCGCTCGGCGACGGTTTATCGATAGACTTCATCCGCATGACAAGACGGGATGTCGCACCGCACCCCGGCCCCGTTTTACCCACCTGATCGCTGCTAGACCCGGGAAGAAAGAGACAAAGCAAATATGAAACATCAAGGCAGACAAAGAGAATTCAAGGAATAAAAGGCCGCGCTATTGTCCTGTGCCCGATTCTCAACTCTTCCCCCGCCTTCACCTCCCTACTCTCTTTACGACCCTTCGCACGACCCACAATGACTATTTTCTGCGATTATTGCGCGCTTTCAACAACCATGCCTTATTATTTATTCTTCCACAACCCTGCAACGGTATGATATCCTCTCCCTCCTTCCAGCCAGTCATCTGATACTTCGTCTTCAGCACTGCATTCCCCGCGAAACCTCGTCCGCAAAAGAAATCCGCTGGCCATCTTTGCATCTCATGACACCTACCCGTGTCCCCGCACACTCGAGCCTCGAACTGCGCCTAGGCTCCGAACCCCTTCCGCGCCTTTCCAGGGGCCAGACCGGCCCCATACACTTCCCTCTGCCCAGCGGCACCACCGACAGCCCAACCGTCTACGTGTGTTCATGGCCCCCGTCCCTCCCCGTGCTCGGCGCACCGGCTCCATCGAGCGCCTCTTCCTACCGCAGCCATTTCTCATCCAGCAGTGTATATTGCACTCCCCCTACCACACCGTCTCCCTCTGCGACGTATACTCCTCGCAGCAACGCGCCTTCGACGCCGTGCTCCGACCTGGGCGGTCCCCGCAGTTCGTGCGGCGTTGACGTCGGGACAGAGAATACGCTGGAGCGGACAAAGCTGAAGCCGGCCCTTTCTGGCTACGGGCGTCGGGAGCTTAGACCCAAGGGGTTGGCGCGCCTCCGGCTCAACGCGCCCCCTGCGCTGAAGATCAAGGCTGAAAAAAACCCTGCTACACGGCAGTCAAAGTACATCGACGAGGACGAGGGGCTCGTAATGCTCCTTTGGCCGCCTCGCAGGCCCACTGCGGCCGCACATTAGGATTTGGGAATTCTCTAGGATGATGAATTGCACAGCGAAATCGGCTTCAGCTGCACAGCGAAATCGGCTTCAGCATAATTTTTGACCCCGTATTTTAGTCTCCTTGTAATCTCTTGTATATGACCTTAATGTAACTTTGACCCGCCGCAGTGCGTGGTGAATGGATACTTCCTTGTTTCGGCTCTCGCCTGTGGCGGTGACGCGTCTGCGACCTGATCTCAACTCTCATGCCCAACTGCGACAACATCCAATCCAATGACGCTGGCACTCAAGAAAGCTAGCTCTGTCAGAGCTGGCAGCGACGATGAACGACATATATTTTGCATCTTCGATCAACGTCCAGCCTTGAATCTCTCAGAACCATACCACCCTGACCCTGCGGACCAGGATACTTGTGCAATGGCCGACCAAGAGACACTGGAGAACGTCCATCTGAGCAAACAACAGGGATCATCCGCCAACGGCCCCGACAGCCCCTGACTAACTCCAAACTCCTTCCTGCTCGACTTGCTACCATGCTGTCGCTTTACTACACCTGGGACGGTATCACCCTTACCAACTACCTCCGCTACCGCGACACGCCAAAGCACATTCTCTTTACCTCTGGCGAAGGCGTTCTTAGCGAATATCGCAGTCTTCTCATTGAGCTTCATCGTGACTGCCAGACGGGCAGCGCCCTACGTCTCCAAAACGCGCTCGCTGCGTCCATCTGCGGGTTTACTCCTGAAGCCTTTTCCGCAATGTCCCCAGAAACCATGCACGACTTGAGAGAGGGATGTGGGGCGAATCGCATATTCTCCTGGGAATCTGCTCCGCCAATAGTCGTTTTCCTGGGAAAGGACATTTCAGACTCGGACTCCAACGATGAAGCGGAAAGCAATGAGGGTGTGAACGACAAACCTTGGCACGAGGATTGGGACCGTCCGGAGGGCCCATGGCCATGCTCAAGATGGGGATGGCATGTGCGGCAGAACGCGGAGAGCTCGTACCTCTTCATCTCCGGCGCATACGTTGCCTGGCAAGATCGATGGCCAAATGCCGACGAATGGGACTCAAGGATTCCAGCCTTCCAACGTCTCCTTATCCACCTTCAAATTACTATGTTCCACGAGCTACAGCACTTGGCCCGCGCGACGGTAGGTTTTTCCTATCCTTGCGTGTCAATAGAGCTCATGCAAGCGTAGATCCACGACCGCCTTTCGCAAAAGGTGCTCGATCATCTACAACATAACGACCTCCCCAGGGGAGTGAGCGACGGCGGGCACCTTGCCGAGATATTGGCCTTTGGGGGAGTGGTGGGTTTGCTGCTCGGTAGGTTTTTGACAGTGGTGTTTATCTCGACGGAGGCTGATAGTATATCTTGTAAAGAAAACGACGTCGTCCAGCTAATCACCAGTGACCCAGCAGTAAATTCTGCCCATAATTACGCCCTAAGCGACAAGGTTTTGCCCTTGCTATTTGCTAGCCCGACCCCGCCGATTAACGCAACGGTTTTCAAATCGCCTCTCCGCATTCAGAATATGCCGGAATACGCGCGAGCCCAGTCCCAATCGGCGTGTTCTGAAAGCGATAGTGCTGAGAGCAAACTCATCGTTCTCGAGCCGGCCCCCGAGGACTTTACCGCTCCGACGATCCTTTCGACGCCCCCTCTTCCACATCCTTCCGGCCTGATCCTCTTGACCGGGGAGACGGCCGCCTACCTGCACCAACATCCCGAAGAGTTTGATAGGATGAAGAACTGTGTAATACGGGAGGACGATTGGCCGTGCTACGACATCTTGGAGGCGGCATAATGCAATAAATTGGGCCTGCAGCACGGATCCACTCGTTCTGAGTATAACTTTGGCCATACTCGTTCGCGAATAAATTCTGTCGGCGCATATTATTGCTAGGTCACTTGCGTGAATTCAGTGCAGTGAAACAGAGATGGAGACGAAGACGTGATGATATTACTCGGGCATTTTAGAGGCGGATGTACAGTATGATGATACAGCTAGGAATAATACAGTGAGGGTGTTTTCATAGCGGAATATCGGGGGTATATAATGGTATCCCGGGTTCATTATGAAGGTCGTGGTGCTTAGATACCGTGCCGTCCGAGTCCAGCAGCGCTCTTGCTTACGTCGTTGCTAACAGCCTGCTTCGCCTTCGCGCGCTTGGCCCTGGAATCGAGATCAGCAACTGTGCGAAAGAAAAAATATATGAGGGAGGATTGAACGTACTCTTCAGCAGCCTCGCGCTCAAGGAACTGTACGTGGTCGCGCGCCTCGCGAACCATGTTGCGCGCCTGCACTAGTGCACGGTCCGCCGCCGCCTCTGCGTGCTCCGCATGCGTGACCTTTTCTCGCGCGGCCATGATAGTCGGGTCCTTGTGCACGTTGAACGTCCCAAGGCCACCACCGGTGCCCGAGCGGCCGCCGCCGAAGAACGAGCTCCCGCCGCTGCGTACGCTGTTGTTGTCCCCGACGTTGTTCGTATTATTGTTGTTGTGATTACGGTTCGCGTCGGGGTTGGAGTCGAGCGACGCGCGCCCGCCGCCGAAGAAGCCGCGGCGCGTAGGGGAGGTGGCGTTGTTGTTGTTCGCGGGAGGGGGGGTTACGGAGCGACGACGGGAGAACATGCTGCCTTTGCGGGCAGGGGTGTTGTCAACGGGTTCGGGCGCGGTGTTGTTGTTGGCGTTGTTGTTGGATTTGAAAAGAGGCATGTCTGAAGAGGGAGTCGTTGGCTTCTGCAAGGATCGTCCTGAATTGTGAGCACACGTACTGGGGAAGAATGAGGTTTTGAGTGGTAAAAGGTTTCGGTGGTGTAATTGGAAGTTGTGTGCGCGCAAAGGCTGCTTTTAAACGAACGGACGGTGCGACGTCATCCTGGAGTCCTCCCGAAATTGAACTTTTGAAGTCATTGTGGAGTGTGATCTCCGCTGATCAAAGGGTGCAATTTTCGACCCATTCAGCGTGAGCGGGCTTTATTCGCACATCTGACTCGCGTCCTTGTGCGCTGAGGGCTCCACAACGAAATCTAGATAACATGAGTCAAATATCTGCACAGTCCTTGAACTCAGCGGCACAAGCTCAAGTCAGCGGGAAGTCTCCAAGATAATGGTGTTGCGCTTAAAAACGGGTCAGAATATCCTCCCAGAGGCAGAGTGAGGCAGAGATAGATTCTTTTGAACCTTTATGCCTCCTATCGGACAGTATCTCGAGCGCGCGAAAGTTGGTAATATTATCTGCCGGAGGGAGACCAGTCAGTGTAAAGAGGTACAAAACGACACGTTGAGCGTCAACTCATTCGAACAGAACGTGACAAAACGTATGAATGGGTACGAATTGTACGACCTGACCTCGACGCGCCGGACATGAAATGGGTGGGTGCGGTTGCCATTTGGGACGAGACGCGCTGCGCGTGAGGAGACACAGCTGGCGTGCGTCCTGTAGAGTCCCATGAATCGAGACATTCCAAGAGCGGCGTTGGCAGAAATCGTCGGGAGGCCCCGCGTTCCATATGGTTAATTTCTATTCCAAAAACTCGAAGAGCCATTGCTTTGTACAAGAGGGTCACAGAATTGGTTCGCCGTACATGGCGGAAAGCCTGCGTTCGACCATTAAACAGTCTTCGCCGCATCCGCAGCCTCCAAGGGTTTCGGCGTTGTTTGCCTGTGCAGATAGTCTCGCTGTGGTTCTGTAAATTTGCAAGCAATCGAGGCAGTTAGAGGGCCATACCCAGATCGTGGAGAGCTGGTAAGAGTGTCAACACAGGCAGAGAAAGACGATAGGGTAGACGTACTCGTCTCCGGTCTATTGGCTCGCCCGCCAGCTCCGCCTGTATCAATATTTAAACCTCAAGAAGTCGTCCGTTTTGGCGCAAACACAGACCTCTCTGTGTGCAACGCCTCTGATAGCTGCACCGCATACGAGCGCCATTCCACACGACGCAATGAAGGTGTTCATTTTCCAGTTTGCCGGCTGGGACCACCAGCCACCCGCTGGCGACCAAACGTGCTTCGGGTATGGATATCGACCACCGCCGCCCTACAGACGTCTTAAGTGACCAGACAGAGCTCAGAAATCCACAGAAAGCCAGTCCCGACGCGTACCATGATGAGATGCGTGTGGTGGCGGGTAAAGAAGGGGATGCCGAATTACCGAAACGAGCGTGATACTCGGCGCCTCTTTCTTTTGTACCACACCACCTGGGAACCATTTTCTGGCTGGATATACGCTGCTTGCTCTGAATACGCTTGTTCTTCGGGTCGTGGACTGCCCCACTCCCTCCGCTACCAAAAAAACGCACACTGCGTGCTCCTGCGGTCTCGGCTAAGCTTTTCCGTCTCTGTGACTCTGATACAGTCTTTCTGGCTTGAAACGCCCATGTTCGACTCTCTCCGAGCCCGTATCAATGTCTCCAAGACCGTCGGAATATTGGGGACCGCGTACATTATTCGACGATATATCTCAAATCGCCTCGAAGATGTCAAGGAGCAGATGGAGGAGGAGCGCACTGCTAAGGAAAAGTTCGTGCTTCCAGTTCGTTACCTTCAGGCCGTATCCTGACCGGTCCAAAGCCTGAAGCGTCGCTTCAGCCAAACCCAGTCCGATATCTCATACACCATCCTTATGCTACTTCCTGCACTCTCGGAACAGGTCCTCCGCGAGATGGACCTCGACTCCATCACCCAGGAGCTCCAGGCTCACTCAAAGGCGCGGCTATCAGCTGGTCCGTCTTCCCTGTCCGCGTCCATAGCGAGTAGTGTCGAACTCGTTCATGCGCCGCCAAGGGACCAAGACGCGAGCTCCGAGTCCGATACATCTGCTTCAACGCAAAGCTGGATCGAAACAGGTCAGGCGGGGGAAAGTCGCGAGATGATACTCGGCGAATCGGTGGCGCCTGTGCAGCTGAGCGACTCGCTCATGACCACAACGTCAACAGACACGGACTCGAGCTCGAATATCAGCGTTCCTGCTGTGAGTTACCGTTGTTGCACTTGATCTGTATTCCTTCTCACTCTTTCTTCAGTCAGCAGTCGACAGCGCGAGCGGCTCCGAGTCGTCCCGACCTACTAAAGTGGAGCTGTGGAACGAGCTGAAGATGCTAACTTTTACACGAACATTAACAACTGTGTACACCACGACCCTCCTCACCCTCCTCACCACCGTACAGCTTACGCTCCTCGCGCGCGGCCGATACGTCCGCTCGGTTATCCAGCTTGAGAAGCAGCAGCGTCGGCAACAGGCGCTCACGCCCGACCTCACCATGCTGCTGGGCATGGGGCTCGGCTTTGGCGGCGGACTCGAGTCCCTTCTCGGGGATGACGCCGATGAGGAGGCCGACTTTGCTGCTGGTTTTGGGTGGGGGGAGCAGCACGATGATGACGGCGGGGAGGAAGAAGAGGAGGTGGCAGCGGCGAAATATCTGACGATGACGTGGTGGATTCTGCATGTGGGGTGGAAGGATGTCGGCGAGCGGGTAAGGAGGGGCGTCGAGGAGGTGTTCAGCGGGTATGCGCGCTTCTCTTTTGCAGACAATAATGCTGAGCAAGTTTATAGGGTGTCACTAAAAACGAAATTGGCACCATCAGATCTGCACCGACTCGTTCACGACGTGCGGAGGCGGGTAGAGCACGAGGTGACGTTCGAGGGGACCGAGCGGAAGGTCGAGTAAGCGCCCTTTCACCCATCCTCTTTACCGTGAAATTGATTTGCCTTGACAGCTTCCACACAACCCTCCTCCCTCAAACCCCCGAAACGACACAGCACGTCCTCACCCAAGGCGGCTATGCATCCTCCTCAAAGCCCCCACCTCGCTACCACAGCCCCTCCCCCAAAGATCCATTCGCCGCGCTGCTCAACGAGACGCGCAGCATCATCTCCTCGCCCGACTTTAGCTGCGTCTTCGAGGCGTGCCTCGACCGCGCGACGGAAGTGCTCCTCTCAAGCGTCGAGACCGCCGTGTTCTCCTCGGCGGCGGACGCCGGGGCTGCCGCGCCCGGAGAGGAGGTGCGGATACGCCTCGCGGGCCTGTTGCCCGGACTGGCGCGGTGGAGCAATCTGGCGCTGAATGGGGTGCCGAACGAGCTTGTTGATGTGCGTTTCTGATTATTTTTTGCCTCGCTTTACGGCTGATACGTTGATTTGCGCAGAATATTTTGGACGTACGGCAGGTGGCTGCTCTAAGCGCGATTGTGTTTGGGCGGTTTGAGGAGAGGTTTCAATAAGTAACATGAATATATCAACATATTGAGGTGTGCTAATTGGTTTGAAGTAGACGGTGTTGCTGTGTCGTGGTCTCCCGGCGCTTTACTTTCCGACTTAGCAAGGCGAGACCAGCCCTCACCGACCGCGTATCAAAATTCCATCGCCTCATAGTACCCGGTTCTCCCAGTGTATATCTATCTGAATCCCTGCAGGCCTATCCGTCCTCGGCGCGACAGTAGGCGGCGGAGAGAGGGACCTCTGTCTTCAATGTCCCTGCAGTGCAGTCGTCTGTGAGATGTTCGCTTCGGAGCGACCGATTGGATTCTCTGGGCATTGCTATGTTCCTTGGGCCGTACGCGATGGGCCGCGCCCGAGACCATCTAGCACATATAGCACTGAGTGCTATAACGTCTCGCCAGCGGACCAAGGGCCGGTCGAGGTCGGCCCGCCTAAGACATTCCTGTTTGGTCTTGGAAGGGCTCTTCCGCTGCCTTTGTCTTCCAGTGATACGTGTGTCCGGAGTCGGATACTGATCCTTTCGCGGGACCGGTCCATCTCTTCAATCGGTTCAGATATGTGGAGGTGGAGGAGTCACGAGCGGAGTCGATCCAAGTTTATTCAATTCATCTCCCGAGAGCTTCATGGATTTACATTCACCCTTCATCATTAGGAGGACACGCATTGCGAAATACATAGATCATCGTTCAATCACCATCTATCGTCCAACCACATCTCTTTGGCTTCACTCACCGTCGGTGTGCAACGATTCCAACCGCCATCATATCCTTGCACCAACCTAATCCTCGGATCTCTCTTTGAACTCTGTCTGACCTTCCGCAGGTGCTCCATGTGGCCCATGGCATCCGTGATCGAGCCTGAGGGTGCCGTCTGCTCCATCTCTATCACCAAGCTCTGCAGGTTGACCAGTGTTGACGCGGATGGGGATGATGTGGGCTGCAGGATCCCCAGCACCCCTTCTATCTGCGAGAATGGACGGTCCCGGACATGCAAATGCGTCACCGACGGAGCTGCGCGCACGACTTGTTCGAAAAATTGGGTAGGATGAGGACCGAAGTGCTCGATGTGGAGCGTCCAGAGGGATGGGAATAGGCACTCGGGAGATCGGAGAGTGGTAGATTTGAAAGGGCCGAACAACGCCAACTCTGAGAGTACGGGGAACTCTTTATCAAAGAGGAGAGATGGCTTGTATTTTTTGGTGTGAAGTGCGACGAGACTCGGTGCCAGGAATTGCACCATCTGGTCCAGCGCCTGTTCGGCCGCCGCATCGACATGCAAGTCGTGACCTCCTTCTCCAGATTTTGCGCGGTCGTTCAGGCCAGCGACGAACATAAACTTGACTTTTCGTGCCTCAGCGGATAAAGCCGACAACACCTCGAAAAGTTTCACGATCTGCTTTGGCCCGAGGACGCAGAGCGACTGGTATTTCGACGGTCGGGATAGGATGTGGATGGCGCGAGACACGGCGGATAGTGCGCGACCCGTGGATCCGTCGTCGGTGCATGCGAAGGAAAATATATGGTTCCATATTTCAGGAGGGATCACGTCCACGTCCATGCCGAGGGACAATGGGACGGAGACACGGTCGTGGTAGTCAGGCAGGGACGGTAGGAGCCTCCTGCCTTTTTATACTTGCGCGAACGGCGATCATCCCTGCAGCGGCCTCCGCCGTTTGAACGCAGCCATTCTCCAATGGCCGTCCCGTCATTCTCCGCTGGCCGTCCAAGATGAGTCAGGCGACTGTGGGCGACGTAGGGTCTCGTAGGGTCGGCATAGGTGTCAAGGACGGCTCCGCGGGGCTGAACAGTCAGAGGACTTGAAGATTGGGCATTGGCATAAGAGATACGGGAACACCGGTACACAACCAGCCGACGGGATTCGAAGGCAGCGAGGGAGAGCAAGGGACGCCAGGCCTGCGCTGACGAGGAGGGTAAATGCCGCCAGCCGCAAGCTGAGCGAGGTGCTGTCCGTGTTACTGGTCGCGGTGAGCGTCGCCGAAGATCAGAGTCAGCCTTGCCACAGCTTGCCACCGGGACGGTATTGCGTTAGAAAGAGGCGGGGCGGAGGAAACCATAGCCAGACCGGCGAGCACGATTTTAGCGCGTCCATTGAAGTAAGCGAAAAGACAAGAGTCGGAGGAGATCAAGCTGGCCCGGGATCAAGCTCCCGACGTAATCCATGTTCGCGCGCAGGATAATCCGTCGATTGACCTACTAGTTGTCCGATTATGAACTTCGTCTACAGTACGGATTAAATAAGGTTCCATGTGGCTATAGAGACGAGAATGAGAACGAGAACGATAGCGAATGCAGAGTTGGAAAGTATGGACGGAAGCGTAGAAATACATGCGTAGGAAGGAAGGAAGGAAGATGTAGGATCCTCGGAGACGGAGAGCGAGCAATATGCGATATAGATATAGATAATTTCACGAGCGTTTTCGTATCAGAACGCGCGCGCCCCCAACAGCCAAAATCTGGCGATTCTGTGAATCGACAGTCAAGAAACTGCTGACAGGCGCTGACTGCATGGCATTGAGAGTCGGCGACCACACCCGGCATTGCCGTGCCAGCAGCTCCTCCTCGCTGAGGTCGATCAGCTCTTGGTGCAGGTCCCGGAGCTGCTGAATCGTCGGCTCGTCGTCGTTCGGATGCGCGCCTTGCCACATGCCGCGGAGCGTCAAGGTCGTGAGCTCGACCGTGAGGACCTTGTTGAGGTGGTACGACGGTAGTTGGACCACTGTGACGTCGGTAGGTAGTAGGATGAGCGAGTCGACTGGCCGTTGGCCTTTGGGTATCACCAGCTCCAAGAGGCCACGGAGGGTTGGCTCTCGCTGGCTCGCCAGTGTCCGGTGCGTGAGGTCACACAAGACCTCAGTCAGAAGCTCCGCCAAAAGATCGGGATCGTCTGCTCGACGAGGATCAACGGGTTGGCTGAATTCGTACCACGCATTGAGGAACTTCCATTGGAGCTGGTAGCGATCACCGAAGATGGGATCCAGGCGCGAGTGTATCTGGCGGAAGGCGAGACGGTTAAGTGGCGAAAGGAATTCAAATCGAGACAAAACTCACCACAGAGAGAGCGGCAGCGTTTGTGACGCGAAGTGTGCCCGACGACAGGTCATCGTAAGTAACCGCACCAGCGTAGTACAATGCGTTCCATGTTACATCGTGGATAGGATCGAAATCGAAGGCCGAATCTATTCTGCTTCCGGGGTGGATAAATCCGGTGGCGAGCAAGTCGATGATGGAGTCGATTGTAACAGCCGCGACTAGGTCTGATTCCTCGGGCAAGAGCTCGAGAATGTCGGACAACAGCCGAAATGGAGAGAGATCGTGCGGTGGGTGGTGGGACAGTCTGTATATCTGATCGATAACCAGTTGAGGATGAAGAACCCCTGCGACCACCCCACCCTCAACCGAGTGGAAAGAATAAGGTCCACATGAACGGCGGAGGTCCACGATGTCGGGCGTCTGCTCCAGGAATAGATTTGCGAAATCGAGAGCTTCCTGCTCCGTGAAGCCACAAGCAGCTTCTAGGCCCGGCAGCGCGCCGACGGTTAGACTCTCGAGAGCTGGATAGTTGGGACGTAGAGTCCCCGTTATCAGCAGCTTATCGATGGCATGAGTTTCGGCCATGATAGGACGCCAGAAGGACATGTCCAGTAGCCGCTCGATATCCCGTGTCGAAGCAAAGCCTTGGTGACCATGTGGGTAGTCTTTATGAGCGAAGGATCGCAATTGTGTCGGGGCATCATAATTGTCAACTCCGACGAATAGGCTGTAACCTCGGGCCTCGACGAGACGCTATTTTCGCGTGTCAGAGACGAGAAAGCAACGGACAAAAGAACGGAAATTACTCACAAAGACAGCATCAAACATGTCACCCGGGCCGTCTTCGTCGTCGAGGAACATGTCTGGATCCGAGAGACGCAGCTCGGTGGCATATTTGATGAGGAACAAGGTCAAAGTGAAGGAAATTTGGTTGGAGAGTTGGGTTGAGATCCCTCCAATATCCGAATAGACGCGAAGGCGGAACAAGTCGAAGGACAGACAGAGGTGCTGACGAGTGTCGGGATCGGAAGTCTTTGCCGCAAGGGTGCCGAAGCGGTCAGAGAAGTGCTGAGCACCATGAACATCGTAATAATGGTATAATGTGGACAAGAGGACGGTTTTGCCGAAGCGAGGGGGGCGGAGAAGGAGGCAGCGGAATTTATTGGGCAAGTCGAGTAGGCATTGCGTCTTGTCGACAATATCATTTGAAGAGGCATTTCGCAGGTCCATGAAGTCGGCGCTATGTGATGGCAGGTGGGGAAGCTGCTAAACGACATAAATTTCAGGACAGATTTGAAAAAATGGGACGCACATCCACTGAAGATGATCTCCCAGCACTCCTAATAGCTGAAATCGGTGACAGGGAACGCCTTTTAGCGCGTTTTTTCAAGCTAGGCTCGCTCTCGCTGCTCGAGTCTTCGTCGTCACTCCATATCCAGGAGCGCTTCGAGCGCGTCGAGCCAGTAGATGGAGTGGAAGGGGGAGACAGAGTAAGTTCTAACGCAAGGATGTCAGACGGCGGAAGTCAGTAAACGGGAAAGAACGCACTGGTATCTTTATTTTCTGATTTATTCGCAACGACGATTGCCGCATGTGGGCAGTATCCAAGCTCGTGTCGTGTACCGTCGCAGTCCACAGGACAAATATCATCGCCTGACGCGAAATGGATGTGGCTAGCAGTGGCCATGATGGGAGAGAGGAAGAGCGAACGCGCTCACGTGTGTGACTGTCTGTGACGGTTCGTGGGTCCTTTGTTCTCTTGTTTGTTTTCTGTCCTTTGTTCTCTTGTTATCACCCGTCCATCTCCTCCATCTGAGCCACTCAGCGAATGGCCTCCAAAACACTCCTGCCACCTAAATACTCGATTACACTATTTTTCCGCGACGAATTCCACACGTTCACGCCTCGCGTTGGACCGATCCACGAAACCACGAAGTCTGGAGAGTCGGACAGGACCGTTGCAAAGTTCTTGTTGAGCGTGCAACGAGCCCATCGCCACGAATGTCGGAAAGGGCACTGCCAACGCTGCCCTGGTGCAATGTTCGCCAAATCAGCGTGGCTTCTGGATAAGATTCCGAATGCCACTGCTCCACCGGAGTTGAATCACGACCCTGCAAACGGAATCCAGTTCATGGTTCCGCACACCCGCCTCGCTGATTACTTGGACGCCTCCAAGGGTGAGCTGATTGTGGTGGTTGAGACCATCTTCGATAGTAGGTCTCGTTCGTTCCTGATACTATTTAGGTGACTTACTTGAGTGTCAGTGACGGATCAGTTCTTTCGGACCTTTCAGACCGTGCAAGAGACTGGGAAGCGAAAGCGTCTCTCAATGGATGGCAATTCTAGCGAACGAAATGCCAAACAACCGAAGCTGGATCCTCCTGGACCCTTGCCCAACCGCGTTTATATCGTACCGGGTGCAGCGGATCCAACCGCTCCCCCGAAGTTGCTGTCCCCGTCGGTGCCTTTTGGATCATACCCAGACTACCCGGGCAGCGTCTTCGTCGACAAATCCCGCTTTATACATCCATTTGAACTGCTCTTTTGCGCGCACTTCGCGTGCATCGTATCATTGCCCCCGGGAACAGGGAAAACTGCTCTCCTGACATTGCTTATTGCTTGGTATGAACGAAGGAACAGGACCTTGGCACCATCTCTATTTCAGCCCTTGGAAATTACGACGTTGAGAAGAAAACAGTCTAAGGACTCGGAGTCGACGGCGTGGGCAAGCTCTGTGGCGACCTGCCTTTGTTTGATTTTCGACCTGGCCGACGTAGATGCGGCCCTGAACACTGCGACTGTCCAGGCCATAAACCAATATCTTTGTCGCACGATGCGGGCTTTTGTCGCCAAGTATCAAGCAGAGTTTGGTCAGAATTTTGTGCTGTCTCCCGCCAAGCTCCAAGAAGGAGATACTGTTGGGATAATCAAACAGATCATTGTAAGCATTCGCCCATATCGAAGTCGTACCCGACTCATGCTCATGTTCCGCAGACACGAGCCGCCGTTAGACAACTCCAGCTTTTCGTTGGCGTAGATCACTGGGATGCCCCGATCCTGACCTCACTTGAGTGGGAGGACGACAGCACCACCGAAGCCATCGCAGTTGCTCTAGACACCTTTCTACTCGCATTCGACGGAATGCCAGACGCATTCAACGACAAGCTGAAACCGAAACTGCTCGTCCTGGGCAATCTCCCACTTTTAGAAAAGAGCCCATTCATAAAAGACGTCTCTTACCACGAGTTGTTGCAGGGTGCTTTCGGAGCAAGCACCGAGGAAGCGGATGAACTCTTTTTGGCTCTTGTTCGCGGCCGCCCTCAGGCCCCTTTGGAAGTCACTCCCCTCCGATTCCTCATGGGCCAGTTCATTCCACCGTCCACCTCCGGTGGAAGTGGGCCTCTTCCACCTCCCCTGTATAGCTTCAGCCTTGTTTTACACCAGGCGGCCAAGTCCTACAAAATCGAAAATAAGCACCAGGACCCCCCAGACTCACCCCGGCTCCGCAGCATCTCGCAGCGGTGTGAACACTTGCTGCAATATTCGAACCTGCGCCAAGAACTCCCAATGCCCATCCCTCCTGTCCGCGGATTGCGCCGCGCCTCCCTCCTCGCGCATGCGAAAAACGAGGCAGATCTCCGAATTTTATTGTTTTATTTGGGTGCCCTCGTTACGACTTTCCAAGGGAAGACAATCCAAGGGCCCGGGAAGATAATTGAGGGCGCTGGCGACACATGGATTGTGGTGATCTCGAGCGACTTTGCACTGCGACAGGTATGTCCCGCAATCCACCTCGTCTGTCACAATTGATTTATGCCTCCGTTCCAGCTCTTTTGCAAGTGTGACCCTATCGAGCCCGCCGACTTGGGTATAACATGCGAGAAGGATATCCAGATCAGGGCGCTATTGGAGCGGAATCCTCAACAAGTCCTGGACGCTCTTTCGTACACACTGTGGATTAAGCCCCTTCGCGATATCTACGAAATGTCGGAAGCCACCTTCCAGCAGATGTGGGACGACTTCTTCGAGTTCGGCCAGAGAAATTCAGCATATATCAACAGTTATTTCCCCCAGCTCGGCCTGTTGACGGACGAGTCGCAAAAGGAGGATCCCCTACTCGACTATAAGGCGGGGATGGGCCGATTCGGTTACATGGACCTTCTCCTCTGCTATTGGCTCCACCTACACCCGAACCGCGTGGCCGCCGTCGAATTGAAAACCATTTCGCTCGAGGATCTTTATCGCGCTGAGTGCAGGAGTGAGAAGGAAACGAAGAAGCTGGTTTACCACTTCAAGGGCGGAACAAACACATTCTCAGATCAGTGCAACAAGAAGATCGATGAAATCAACAAAATGACGCTCGACGAGTTGCGAAAGGTCACATACCACTTCTATTCGTTCAACAAGACAACAAATAAATCGGAGAGCAATCGCGTGACGATAGGGGATATGCTGGTCGATGCGGAGAAGCAACTCGAGGCCTATATGAACGCGCTCGTCAACGGTGAAGCCTGGGTTAGAGATGGGGGAAGCAAGATGGAGGGGATTACGGTAAAAGCCGACAAGAGAGTCGAAGTCATCCGTGGTGCAAAGGTCGACGAGGTTTTTGGGATCGTCGCTTTCTGCGTTGGTACTCGTATCATCGCGCTCATCCAGGAACCGAAGAAACAGAACAAATTGCATACATATAAGGGGGTTAAAGGGTGGCACGACATTATTAGGAAGCGCTGATGGGACATACTTATTATATGTATCTGAATGTATCTGTTGAATGTAAAACGATTTATCCTAAACGCTCCAAAAAAAAAAAGTAAAACGATATCGTGCAACCGTGAAAAGCAGTCGTAGTTTGCCCAAACAGCGCCGCGTTCATCCCAGACTCGAGCGACGCATCGGCGAGCTCGTCCGTCTTGTTGCGAGATCGACCAACGTCGAAGGTGCAGGTAGGTGCCAGATTTACGTCCGTACAATGCCTGGGCGGTATTGAAGATCGAAGGCGGACGACGAGAACCCTGATTTGTCGATAACGGCCAGCGTAAACCGAGGGGTGCTGTCGTACAACGTTGAGAATGGCATCGCCGGAAAAGTACATAGAGCGCCGGAGATCCCTGGAGTCGGCACAGGGATGAGCACCAGACATAGCACAGGGAACAAGACGAGCACTTGCCTGATCCAGGGTTGATGGCGAAAAAAGGCCGTGGACTGGTATAGAAACGAAGAGAGAGCTCCGTCCAAAGCGCATAGACTATGACATTGCTTGGCGCTTTATCTCTCCGACCTTGTCCGGGTTCGCAACGGCAACAGGACTCGGCGTCCCGCGCACCGTCCGGAAGATATATTGCGTGCTGGACAACAGTGTGAAAGACGACAGTGAAACAAAGAGCCCCCGCACGGAGAACTCCTTCAAGGCTCTGATGTCGTCAACCGGAACACCAGTGTGCGACCAGGCGACGCCGGATTCAAAGGCGGCGAGGGAGGTCAAGCCGGCGGTGGCGAGGAGGGCAAAGGTGAGGACGGGGTGGGTGAATGCCGATGTTGTGGTCGAGGAGGCGGAAATTGTGGGATCTGAAGGCGTCGCAGTTGCGCCCGGGGGTGTTTTTAGAGCGCCCATGCTGCGTGCGAAGGCGGCAGCAGCCACTATGGCGCAGAAGAGCCAGAATACGGCGAGGGTGGGCAGTAAATGACGCTTTAACTCGGAGAGGACGGAGTCGGGCGCGGGGGTGCTCCTGGAGTAGAGGGTCGTGGCCACACATGACGCAATGATTCCAGAGTAGAGGGTGCCATACCAGGGGGTAGGAGCGTTTTGGTCCATCGAAGCAGGAGGAAAAGACACAAGTCGTAGGAGATCAAAAACGTGGGACTTCCGCAAATGCCGCAAATGCCCTTGCGACACACCGAGGAAACTACTAGAAACATTGAACGGAAAAATAGGTCCGGGTATACGAGACAGGATGGTCAGATAGATATCCTGCGGTACTACCAAAACAGAGACTGGACGTAGAGCTTGGCCTTGAGCATGTAGACCGTCCACCAAGGGAAGTCGAAAAACTTGGCCAATTTCGCGGCAGCATTCTCCCCAAAGAACATCTCCAAGTTCTGGGCGGCACCCTTGCACGCAGCATTTCCGCGCTCCCGCATCACCTTCTCGTATCCTTCCAACCGTGACGGCCCGCCCGCCGCCAGCACCTTCGCGAGATCCGTCGCATCCGCCATGGCGAGGTTCGCGCCGTCTCCGCCGAAGGGTGAGAGAACGTGTGCGGCGTCGCCGAGGAGGACTATGTTGTCGGTCTTTGCGCGCGGGAGCGAGTCGGAGGGCAGGGCGTAGATGGGCCGCATGATTGGGTCCTCCCCAACGCGAAGGAGTTCGCGCAGCTCGTCGTGCCAGTCGCTAAACTCCTCCAGCATCAGCGCGATCTTCTCCTCCGCCGTCTCCGCCTGTGCGACCGCGGACGTCTTGGCCCATTCCTCCGGAACACGCAGCGCAGAGTAGAGTATGACGTGCGTCGAGTTGCGCTGCGCTAGGAGCCCTTTGCCGTCGCCCAGCGCGACCACCGTGCCCTTTCCGACAAAGGCGTTGAGATGCGCGTTCTTCTTCATGTCGATCTTGGTCTCGAGGAAGGTGACGCCGCTGTAGATGGGCTGTGCGTCCCACACGAGCGGGCGTACGCGTGACCACGCGCCGTCCGCGCCGACCACGATGTCGACGTTCTCAGCCTTCGCCCCCGACGCGAACTCGATCGTGTATTTGCCGCTCTGCGGGTCCTTGCGCACAGCAGTCGCCTTGTGCCCCCACTGGACAGTCCCAGGCGTGAGCGAGTCAAGGATGAGAGTGCGCAGCTGGCCCCTGTCGATCTCGGGGTTGTAGAAGGACGCGCCGGTCTCGGTGACATCGCGGTATATCTTGCCAGTCTTGTCCAGGAGACGAGATTGTTCGCCCTCGGGACGCGCGAGCTTCAAGAACTCGGCGTGCAGACCTGCGGCATGCATGGCCCGCTGACCCGTCTGGTATTTGAGGTCCAGCGAACCGCCGAAATTCGCGCGAATGGCGGCGTCGGTGTCGGCCTCATAGACGGTGAAGGGAACCTTCTGCAGCTGTAAGATGCGAGCGAGGAGAAGACCGCCGAGACCAGCGCCGACAATGACAATGTTTCTAGTGGGAGGAGCCATGGGTTTGAGTGGGGAATTTCCAGTTGAACGCCTATAGTTTTATATGAGAACCGAGATGAGGTTGCCTGGATTCGGATGCTGCCCCGTGCAGTATGTAAAAAACATGACGCGGTGGCCATTCAGCCGCGATTTCCCAAGGCTGTCAGAACCAGAGTCAAGGAGGCCTAGAGGGCTTGCTGCGTTGTCCGGAAGACCCCGCTTCAGAGGCTTCAGCCATGACTGAAGGCAAAACCAGATCAAGACACCTGTACTTCGAAATATTGAATGCTGGGCACTCTTTTGGACTTGGAAAAGCTCTTCGTGGGCGAGGAATACGACGTTTCAACGTTTGAACACCCGATCTACGCCCATATTCGCCTCGCCTCGCCGTAGGCTTCCAAAGGACGAGATTCTTGGGCAGCGCGAGTGCATCTTGATTTTTGATTCTTGTTGAAAGGTTGTAGGAGGGGGATGAGCCATAGGACGGCGACGCGAATGTGAATGCGATATGGTTGGTAACAAGACGCAGGCCAGAGTTTAGGAAGTGCAGCAGCGAGTTGGCAGTAAGTAAGAGGCCGCAAGCAAGCCGGATGCCGGATGTCGCATCAGAACTGCATCAGAGCGGAGCTCGAAAGTGCCTTCTCCTTTCCTCCTTCAGCTTCCCTTTTCTCGTTTGTCCTTCCTGCTCCCATTAGCCCTGCGCCCAGAGGCCGTCTGACGCCTGGTCCCCTTCTCGGATGTCCATGCAACTTTATTTCTTCAACCAACTCCTTTGTCATTTGCCATGGCGTTCTCCAGAGTTCTACCTCGTGAAATGAGTAATCTTTCAGCCCGGAGATCTACAGTAACATGAACCTTCTCGATTCTCCCCGCCGCTCCAGTACGACCAGGAACAAAATAAATCCTGAAGTCCGCTGCAGTAATTCAATTCGGAAGATCGGTCCGCATCTGCCAGCTGACCCTCAACCACCTTCATCTCAAATGTGACCCTGGTGAGGAGCTTGCTCTGGACCAAGATGCCCCGGATTCATCTGCCCACCGCCTTCAGTCCCTCTGCGACACCGATCCCCCTCTTCGAGCTTCGCAATCCACGCGGTCACGCATTCTCCGTCCAGCCCATCTCCGACACCGTCGTCCGCGTCGTCCACCAGCTTCCTCTCGACAAATTTCCCCAAAAAACCAACAATGATATCGAATGGGAGACCGTGGCTTCGTCTGCCAGCGTCGACGTATACCGCTTCATCTAGTTATGCAAATCGTATCATCGCTAACTCCCTCCAGATCAAAGGCTCGAATGCGACAGTCAAGACCGGTGCGTTGAGCGTGAAGATTGACTTTGAAAAGTGTCCGAGACTGGAGTGGTTTACCAAGGACGGCACGCCGTTCCACGCCGACAGTGAAACGCGCGCGTACGCCTTCGATGCCGCGTCTGGCGGGGTCATGCATTATGTGCGGACTGTGCACTCTGTGGCTCTGTGTCTCATTGACTTGGTTAGGTTGAAAGGGAGAATTACCTCCCGACCTCGGAGGACGAGTTAACCTCGACCGGGGAGCCTTATCTCCACCTCGAGCGCAACGAGTTTGTATACGGCCTCGGCGAGTCGCGCGGTAGCCTCATGAAGGCCGGCAAGAAATTCACCATGGAGGGTCGCGATGCCTTGTCCTATGACTGGGAAAACGGTATATACACCAACTTGCCCTGCCTTCACGACTCGAGTATCTAAAGTTTGTATCCAGGCGACCCACTGTACAAACTCAACCCATTCTACACCGTGTACAACAAAAAGACCAACATCTGGCACGGGATATTCTACAACAACCTCAGCGACTCGAGCATCGATCTTGGGTCGGAATGCGATGCGCTCTGGGGCTGTTTCCCAGTCTCCTACCCAGCCTCAGTTACGGGGTTGGGAGTCACTGTAGCGGCACTACACGGCAAATTCCGTAAAATCATCAACTGTCAAATTTATAGCTTCCGAACTTCAAGGCCCAACCCCTCCACAGAGGCTGGCATATAACAAACGTCAACAACATAGCCACAATCCGAGTTAATGGTAATTTCTCGAATCCACGGTACATATAATAATTCTGTGAGGCCGCAGAATGTGCTGTTGGGCGCCGGAAAGCCCGCCCCTTAATTTTCAGATGCAAAATAACTCCACAGAAAAGGTTTTGAGAAACGCGCTCAAGCGGGTGGCTATGTTGTTGACATTTGTTATATGCCAGCCTCTGTGGAGGGGTTGGGCCTTGAAGTTCGGAAGCTATAAATTTGACAGTTGATGATTTTACGGAATTTGCCGTGTAGTGCCGCTACAGTGACTCCCAACCCCGTAACTGAGGCTGGGTAGGAGACTGGCTGTTTCCGCGCTTACAAAGCTAACACTGGACCGGTACATACCACATTCGTTCACCGACAGCGCCAAAAACTAACCAACATTTAGCTAGACTACTACGTGATCCTAGGCGGCGGCACCCTCCCCTCCGTCCTCACCGAGTACGCGCGCCTCGTCTCGCCCGGGGCAGGGCCGACCCCGAAATCTGTGTTCGCAGCCTCCCCGACGCTCCCCCCGCTGTCTCAATTCGGTTACCTGGCCTCGAGCCTAGCGCTTTCCGCGGAGCGCCACGCGCAGGCCGCTGTGATCCAGTTCCTCAAGGACTGCCGCGCGCACGGATTCCCCGTCGACGGACTGTACCTTTCGTCTGGCTGGTGTCAGGGTACCTCCCTCCTTCGCTCTTGTTCTCCCCCCTAAACTAATGATAATCGGGTAGACGAGGGAAACGGGCAACCGCAACTACTTCGTATGGAACCGCGCGCGGTATCCGTCCCCGGCGGAGTTCGGGCGCATCGTGGAGCGGGAGCTCGGCGTCCAGGTGATCGTGAACGTCAAACCCTGGCTGCTTGCAGCCCATCCGCACTACGCCGCTGCTCTGGGAAGACGTGTTTTCGTGCGCTCCGCACCCGACGCCGACGGGCAGGAAGAAGGGGGAGGAGAGAGTAGCAGCGCAGCGACGAGCTGGGTATGGGCGGCGGGCTTCGCCTCGCACCAGCCCGGCTCGTATTTCGACTACTCGGCGCAGGCAGCGCGTGAGTATTGGACGCAGCAAATTCAAACGGAGATACTGGCGAATGGGCTCACGGGGCTCTGGATCGATAATAACGAGATGGCGGGGTTGACCGATGACGAGGAGCGGTTTGCGGGGGAGGTAGGGGTGTGGGGGGACTCGGGGCATAATGTGGAGAGGCGCATGGGGTGGGGCGGCGGGGAGGCGAGAGTAGGGAGCGTTGGCAAGGCGGTGCAGACTATGGGTATGGCCCGCGTGAGTGGGGGTTTCTTGAGCTCGTTTTCTACGTTCATATACGAGTTTGATCTCAATAGACGACGTACGAGACGCTCCTCGCCGCGCGCCCCACACATCGGCCCGTCATCGTCTCGCGCTCGGGTGTGCCAGGTATTTAGGCCTATGCGCACGCCTCCTGGAGCGGGGACAACTCGACGACGTGGAAGGCACTTGAGTGGGGCACGAAGATGACTTTGAGCGTCGGGATGAGTTTTGGGCCGGGGTTGTATGGGCATGATATAGGCGGTCCGTCATCCATGTTCAATTAGAGTCAAATAGCTGAGTTGTGAAGGTAGGCTTCGCTGGGGCGCACCATCCGAGTCCGGAGTTGCTTGTGAGGTGGTGCCAGAATGTAGGTTGGTTTCGTTTGCTGTTCATTTCATTTCTGACTCGAGGACAGGGCGCGTGGCACTCGCGGTTCACTGTCGTGCGTCTGATCCTTCTTCGTTTTGAGAACAGCCCATGCTGATATCGTTCCAGCATTCGTGGAAGGAAACCTCCACGACGCTGTGGATGTACGACGACGTGCCCGGGATTAGCGACATCATCCGCGCCGCGCTGGCCTTCCGCTACCGCCTCGCGCCGACGTTTTACTCGCTGTATGTGACGCACTATCAGCGCCGTGGCTGGCCGCTCCTCAAGGTCTTGACTCCATAAATAACGAGTGAATACAATTGTGGCTGATTCGAGTTCGCAGCCGTTACTCTGGCACCACTCGGTCGACCCGGCGACGCTGCAGATGGACGAGGAGTTTTTGTTCGGGGAGCATGTGCTTGTGGCGCCGGTGACGAGCAAAGGCGCGAGGACGCGCCGCGTGTACCTCCCCGCGCAGGCGAACGGCGGGGAAACCGAGCTCCAGTGGTGCGAGCTGGATACGGGTGTGTGGCATACCTGCACTGAGGGCAAGTTTGTCGAGTTGGGTGCGTCATTTCGCTGGGTCACTTTTGTAAAGTATCTGCTGACGCATTACGCATTTTGCAGACGCGCCACTTGCGCGGACGCCGACGCTCGTGCGCGCGGGGGGGATCCTCATCCTTGGCGGAGCGTGTGAGCGCAACATCTACGACGGCGTCGGGTCGCGCACCGCCCTACTTTTCCCCGCGCCGGGCGGCGACTCGCACGGCAGCTTTACACTCATCGAGGACGACGGCGTGTCGAACGAGCATACAGACGAGGGAGCGTACACCGAGCTTGTGGTGTCGTTTGAGGCGACGAGCACGGAGGTCGTGGTGGATTATGGGGTGGTGCACGGGGGATATGAACTCCCATACGAGGTCATCTGGGTTGAGCTGCCTCTGGGTGATAGGAGGAAGGTGGTGGTGAAGGAAGGGAAAACGGAGCGGCGTGGGGCGAAGGGGGAGGTGGGGATCGTAGTGTACGGATAATATCCTGGGCTAGGCCGGACTTTGCCGGCGAGCCCGAGATCACACGATGTGACCGAAGCGCGTTTGTGACTGTCACCGTTCGTACCTTGTTTTTTCCTACACCCACACTTTCTTGTTTTTGTGGCTATCATGTCCGTCCGAGTTGGTGCGTAACACGAGTATTCATCCCTCGCGCCTCCTCACCAATTTTCAGCACCGAAATCCGACACTACCTTGTTCGCTGCTGGTTCCGCCGGTCTGAGCGTGCTGTCCAATCGAATAAAGAGCCGTCTTGCCCTGCGCCGCCTTCAGTTCGCCACCAAAACCGTGGCCCATAAACCAGACGCGGTTGACGAGGAGTCGGAGGACGAGGATCAGTGGTCGGACTCGGAATCGTCGGCGTCTGACGCGACACCTCAGCCCAAGTTTGCCACCACATTTCCGCGCAAAAGGCCTTCAAATCTATGTGAGTCGTGTTGGACTCTGCTCTGCCTCCTTCTGACGCGTCCGCAAGACTACTGGAACCGCCCACGCGTGGAACTCTTGGATCTCCCCATAGAAATAATCGAACACATCGCGACATCCATTCGCGATCCTAAATGTCCCCTATTGATGGACACGGCGGCCTTGTACATCTCCGACAAGTACTCCGACTTTTCAGAGGCGCGATTTTCCCTCAGTGCACTGAGCCAAGCGTGCTCGGGCCTGCGGAATGCCGTCGAACGCGTGTTATATCGCAACATTCAACTAGACTTTACCGGATGGAAAGGGCGAAAACACACGGGATATCCGGCGGGCTCTCTCCGCTTACTACTGCGCACGCTGAATGAGCGACCAGAGCTGGGAAAATATATTTATATCGCAGCGTTGGATTATCAACTATCCACCGAATCCGAGGCGCTCGAGCGGGGCTTGGAAGACTTCCTTGCCCTCACGCCGAACCTCACCCACCTCTTCCTCTCACAATGTCCCGTCGCCCTGTGGGACTTCCCCGCGGCCCACCTCGTTGGCTTCGCCACGACCTTTGCGCCTGGCATCCTCCCCTCCCTCCTCGATCAGCTCCCCGCTCTCCGGGACCTCCATTTACGCGACTGCCATGTCATGGCACTCGCCGGCGCGCTCCCCTCGCACAAACTCCGCCGTATCCGCCTCGACAGCAGCCACGAGTATGCCTCGGCCCACTTTGCACGCGTCCTCAACATCTGCGGCGACTCCGTGCACTCGGTCGACGTGCGCTTCATCGGCGGCCTCCAGCTCCGCGCGCCCTTCTTCCTCCCGTCCGACACCACCTTCGCGCAGTGCGGCGGCGGTACGTCGATCCGCATGCTGCGCCTTGACAACATCAGCGTCCTCGCGCACCTCTCCTCGGGCTACGCGTCCCTACTGCGCGAGCTGCCCGCGCTGGAGCACCTGCACCTCTCGCACCACGCGCCGTTCGCGTCCGACGCGTTCCGCATGCTGCCCGCGAGTCTGCTGAGCCTGACGGCGTCGGCGTACTACGGTCTGTGGACGGGCGAGCTGGCCAAGACCGGCTTCCTCCCCGCGCTCGCGAGCTGCATCTCAATGAGTGCACGGGAGATCGCGCGCGTGGAGGGCTCGCGCGGGCCCAAGTGGGACGAGCGGCTCGACTTGCAGCCTGTCGTGACGGCGTGCAGGACGGAGCGGGTTTTGTGTGAGAACGTCGAGGATGTGGAGGCGTTTGTTACGGTGTTCTGTGAGTTCCTTGTTTATATGTTTCGTTCCTCGTGCTGGCGACTGACCTCGACGCTAGTTGGTACCAGGGTTCCGTACACGTACGAGGAGGGAGCAAGATGCGAGGCGGTGGATGAGGACGACGACCCGGACGCTGCCGAGGAAGCCTCTTTTAAGGACGTCCTGGCTGCGATACCTACACGAATTTCATAGCGATACCCACGCAACTCACTCCGCGACGTTGTTATCGTTAGAATAATCGTGCAATTTAATCTTTGAATAATTAGACAGTCTGACGCTCTAAGGATGATTGAACCGGCCGCAAAGAACCGCTGCTCTGCTTGATACTTCAGAACGGCGGTGTACGACACAAAGTCTTCGCTGGACAGCGGCAACATTATATGGTCGACGCAAAACGGGTTTCCCGTCAATTCGACGGGTGGGAGCAATATCCGCCTCGTCTGTTGGAACCCAACCTTCGTTGCTCCGCCGAGCACCGTGCAGTGTTCGAAAACGAGGTTATGGTGGCGGTTTATGCGGCAGACTTGCTATGTGGCCGGTTTTGACCACTTCCGCCAGCGCATCGCCCATCCATTCCTCTCCGTCTCGCCAGACCTGATCCACACCCCACGACCGAACAAGGTGGACAGCGTCGGATATCCTTCTGTCCACATCCCAGCGCTCCCACACCTCGTCGTCGTCAGCATCAATGTAGCCGCCCGACAGTCCCAGTAAGTGATACCCAATGAGTTCGGAGAGCTCCGATCGAAGTCCATACATCGTACGATTGGCTGAGTTGTACTGAAGCATCATCCGAAGGATAGATGCGTAGACGGCGGGTGCGGTGGGGACAAACACGGTCGAACAGCGCGAGAGAGCTATGTGATTCGGCCGCCCCTTCTCCAACTCAGAGTCGGCGAAAGCGGCGAAGGATTGCGGGTATATGACAACATGTTGCACCCGCCCAGGGGCGATGGATCGGGTTATGCGACGAGAGTGGCCTCGAACAGCAAAGTCTCCGTACACGGTCACTTCGAATTTGGTAGGAGGTGAGAAGGGCAGGCCGAGATCTGTCAGAACCTGTGAAGCCTGCGCTACAAGTGTGTCTGCGACCAGGTAAGAATAATTCTGAACAGATTCAGTCCTACGCAGAGATTCCAGTGGTAGGCGGGGATATACCGTGATACTCGCGGGGACCTTCATCCTTCTGTAGACCAAATCCCGCCACTCAATCACCTCGACACCGACGGCTTGGAGCCGAGAGAGAGCGAGATCCAGGACTTCTGAGGGGTCGTTATCCAATATGCTTGTGGTTGGCGAGATAGGGAGACGGGAAACATCTTGGGCAGGGGCAGATACAGTCGTAGCCATAGTGGTGGTGGACAAGGTTTTGGCCGATACGTTTGAAGATAATTGCGAGGAATTCAAATGAGAGGAGAAGGGACACTTTCGAGCTCCGCTCTGATGCGACATCCGGCTTGCTTCAGTCTGCTTTCAACATCCATCCAAGGCATATTTGGGCCGCAGGCATTCCGCTACATGCGAAGGTCCACCAGCAGCCCTCTATTACCTCCAGAATATTGAGAATCCACGCAAAATTCAAAGTCTATTGGAGCCCGCCAGCGCAGTTTTTTGTCGGGTCGTCGATCCGCCGACACTTGCCTCGGTGGACGTGGCCGCGACAGCGGCCAATACAGTCTCGGTTTGAATGGCTCGCGGACCGAAGTCCTAAGCCCCATGACCCTCCATGACCGCGTTTGCAAATTGACACCCCGCGTAAAAGACCCACCCCGACGCGAAAAAATGTCTTGCTCGTTCGCCCACCACGATGACCACCAACGACGAAAAGACCCAGATGGCGCACCTCGAGGCGACGACGTCCGTGACCAGCTCCGACATCGAGAAGTCCCCTGCCGCCTTGCCCTCCAACGGCCAGAGTTGGGGCGACGCAGCTCAGGCTATCCTCGGCGCTAATGCGCACGCCCCTGTTATCGTATCTGCGGAGGACAACGCTCGTATCCTCCGCAAGACGGATCGGTGGCTCCTCCCCGTCATGTTGGGCATATACTTCCTGCAGCAGCTCGACAAGAGCACCCTCTCCTATGCTTCCGTGTTCAACTTCGCCGCCGATAACCACCTTGTTGGCTACCAGTACAGCGCGTTGGGCTCGATTGTCTATGCAGGTTAGTTACTCAGCATGTCCTCACTCGCCACACCTCGCTTATCGTCGTCCAGCCCAATTGATATGGCAGCCGGTCTCCTCGTTCCTCCTCGTCCGTCTTCCAGTAGGCCGATGGCTTGCGTTCAACGTCCTCGCATGGGTCGGTCCTTCTCGCTTTTTCTCCGTGTCATTCACCAACCAATTGCAGGGAATAACCCTCAGCTGCATGGCCTCCGCCCATAACTTCTCCACGCTCATGGCGACGCGTTTCTTCCTCGGGCTCTTCGAAGCAACAGTCGCGCCGACATTCGTGACCATCACCGCCATGTGGTGGCGCCGCCGCGAGCAGACCGCCCGCACCAGTTTGTGGTACTCCATGAACGGGGTCACCACTGTCGTATGTTTCCTCCGCCTTCAATTCTACATCTATACTAAGTAAGATGTATGGCAGGTTGGTTCGATCTTGTCCTATGGCCTCGGGAACATCCACGGCTCCCTGAAGCCGTACCAAATCATCTTCCTCTTCGCCGGGCTCCTAACCGTCGTCTTCTCCGCCGTCGTGTACCTGGTCCTCCCCGACTCGCCCACGACCGCGCGCTTCCTTACGCACGACGAGAAGGTGCTCGCTGTCGAGCGGCTGCGCGCGAATAACACGGGCACGGAGACGAAGACCTGGAAGGGCGCGCAGGTGCGCGAGTGCCTCCTCGACCCCAAGACGTGGGCGTGGTTCAGCATGCTCTTCCTCATTAGCATCCCCAGCGGCGGCATCACCACATGTACGTCTCATCCTCCCCGCCCACCAATTTTCGCTTACTTACCGCTTACCGACAGTCGGTCCCCTAATCGTAAAGTCCTTCGGTTTCAATCAGCTCAACACGATCCTCCTGCAAATGCCCTTCGGCGCGATCCAGATACTGGCGACCCTGGGCGGTGGGTGGGCCGCGACGCGCTGGAAGCTCAAGGCGCCCGTGCTCGTCGCGCTGGCGCTGCCCCCCATCGCCGGTGCCGCTGCCTTATTGCATATTCCGCGCGGGGCGGCGCATAAGGGGGCGTTGCTTGGGGCTTATTATATGTGCGCCCATCTCCGTCTGTTGGTAATGAATTGTTAACGATGAGCCACAGTATCTCGTTCTACCCAGGGATCTCGCCGCTCATCTATACCTGGTCGTCGCAAAATACGGCGGGGCACACGAAGAAGACGCTGACGACGGGTATCTTGTGCGTGTTCCTAACCCTCAACTTTCCTAATTGACCAACTGAACCGTCTGCCCGCAGATTCGTCGGTCAATCCGCCGGTAACGTGCGTCTCCGCAGCCTTTGAGCATATCCTCAAACTAATTGCCTCGCGCGCCCGCAGATCCTCGGTCCCTTCCTATACACGACCGACCAAGCCCCGCTCTACACCAAAGGCCTCACCTCCAGCCTCGGGTGCTTCGCCGCCCTCTCCGCCGTCTTCATGCACGTTCCCCCTCCTCCCTTCCCCTGACTCGCAAGATCTAACACCCGATATACGCAGACTCACCGCCCTCTACCTCCACACCCTAAACCGCGCACACGCAGCGCACCGCACGGCGCTTGGAAAAATAGGTACACTGGTCGACGCGTCGCTCGAGAAGACACGGGACGCGGGGGCGGCGCAGGCGGCGAACGGGGTGGGGTTTGCGGCACGGGCGTTTGATGATTTGACGGATTGGGGGAATGAGGAGTTTATTTGTGAGTTTTCTTCGCGTGTTTTGGTTAAGAAGGACGTTGACGATGGGTAGATGTGCTTTAATGATTGATTACGAGGTAAAGCTGCGCAGGTGTATGATAGTGTTTTTGTATCGAAACAAGCTGCAAACATGGGCTCTTGAGCTTGGAGTCAGATGGCAACAAAACAATAAGAAATCAATATACGCCGGGTTCTTGGGCATAGCGTTGGGGATTCGGATCCTCCCTCTGCGCGAGGACATGGCTTGTATTTTGCCCTATCCACGTTTTGAGAATCCGGATCTTTCTCTCGCGAAGCTTGACTTGCCGGACTTGGTTCGCGGTACTTTATCCAGTTTTATATGCACCTACTAACCCACATTAAACAGCAAATTCGCGCAAAAAGAAAGGAACTAAAAAGGAATATCTGTACAAGAACGGTACGAAGTAAGTATCGGACTAATTATCGACTGCGTAGTATTCGTCAGACGCGTTATAGTCCTTCGATGCCACCTCGTATCTCGTTTGCCAATCCGACGCCGCACTATATCTGTTTTCCGTGTTCTTGCGCTCTGGTTCGACCTCGACGACCACGACACGTCGGCCGACGGCGCAAACGACAAAGCCAAGCACCTCATCCGCTAGTGCCGGGTCCGAGGTCGTCGTAACGACGATCCTCCTCTCTGCAGGGGTGAATCCCGGGGTGAATCCCGGGGTGAGGATCTTCCCCCTTCTTCTCACGCTTGGCCTTCCCATGGATAATCGCCCGCATGTAGGAGCGGAGCTGTACTTCACCTTGCTCCAAAATTTGGCCGACGGTAACTTCGTTGTTCGAATATCGGACCTTGCGGGTCTTCAAGTCCTTCAAGGACAGCTTGTTGATTTCTTCGATCCTCTCAAGACAGATCTTCGTGAATGCGCCCTTGTGATTGGTACGAAAAGAATCCAAGCATTCCTGGTGGCTTTTGAACTCGATGCGCCACATACGAAAGAGGGAGATGAGCTTGAGTTCGAGGGCGATAATACGTCCCGGGAAAAGTTCCTCCAACGACAACAGCAAACTGTCGAGGAACCCCCAAGGCCCGAGACCTGCTGTGGTGAATGGGTGGTCGACTTTTGCCGCCGTCGCGCCTTCGACAGGAGTCCCTGGCCGGGATGCTCCTGGGGCAGGTTGTTGCATTGTCGGAGTTGCTGGCCGGGACGGTCCTGCGGCAGGTTGACGCGTCGTCGTGGAGGACCCTGGGACAGGTTTACGTGTCGTGGTGTTCGAGGCTCGGGTTGCAGCGCGGGGCTGTGTCCGCGACGTCGTTGGGGCGGGTTGACGCGTCTGGACTCGGGTTGAGGCAACGCGGGGCTGCGTACGCAGCGTCGCTGGGGCAGATTGACCTGCACGACTCGTGGATGTCGAGGGCTCCGTCCCTTGCTTCCCCTTCCCTTTCGTGTCTGGCCCTGACTCTCCGGTGGGTATTTTCTCCGGATCGGTACAAAGGCCGACCTGGGAGAAGTAGTGGTCAATATACTTCGGCACCTCCTCGAACCCCAGCCTGTCTGTTGCTGCATCCGGTACTTCGAACCACCCTTCCACAAGGGTCTGCAAAACACCCTCATCCGCATTATAAAGATCGCGCAGAGATTTGCGAGTGAGTTTGGCGCAAAGGGATTGGCTCATGGGAGTCGTGTCACGTCCAAACAGCGCCCGAAGCTGCATAGCCCGATGAGTTTCATCGAGCTCGTTGAGGATTACCGAGTACGTTGAGAAGAGCTTGAATACAAAAATAGTATCAATTCGGGTCGCAATGAACAAGATGCCAACGTCGACGTACCTGTTTCGTCGCGTATGAACTGCAGAGCTTCACCGTCCACACCGGATCCGGAGTTTTAGCGTGGGGATCGGTTACTTTGAGTGCCCCAAGGTACACGAGCAAGGGCAAGAGAGCCTTCTCGTTCGTGGCGAAAGTGGAAAGGGTGGCGGAACTGATGCCACGAGCTGGGTCGATGTTGACGAGGTGGTCCCGGCGGATGCTCGAATGTTCCAGCAAGCGCCGGCAACGCTGCCCGATAGCTTGGAGGATAGGCGAGTCCGCCAATACTTTATGCCCGTTAGACAAATCGAGAGTTGTCGTGACGTAGTGAAGAGTCAGGTCAAATTTATACAACGTGTCCGGTGGGGAATCTTGTGGGCTGAGAGCCGGAGGGCTGAACATACCAAGTTCAAAGTTGAGTACGCTGCCCCCGGCTCGGATCAGGGCAAGATCCAATTTCCTTTGCCGGTTAAGGGAAAGAAGTGTAGCGAGACTTATGAGTTCTTGACGACTGATTCCAAAGGCGCCGTCCATGCTTGATTCCAAGGAGATGTTCTTTATTTTTTTATTGTCGAACCTGGGTTCATCGTCGAAGAGATGGAGATTCCCCATGATAAGGACGTGCACCGTACCCTCGTTCTTGAGTTCCGGGGAGAGCTCAAGCAGTGCACCGATGAAGGTGGTTAAGGCGGTAGTAGCGGCGGGCATATTGTTTGTGAGCCCAAGAGTGGATAAGGATGTGATAATTGGGGCTTCCCAGTGGTCGACGGCAATGAAGAGACGGTATCCACACTGGTTAACAACTCTATTCTAATGGATGGCAGCAGGTTAGTGAAGGGCTAGGAAGAGGAATGAAGACGTACAGCAAGTTTTCGAAGCATTGTTTGGGGCGCCGATGGAGGAAGCGCGAGGAGGCCCAATTGGGCTTGGGATGTGAGTGCAAAAAGTTGCATGGTGAACATGAGATATTTTTCGATTGAGGCTGCCACCTGGTCATCTGTGCCCCTCTCGACTCTTTTGAGATCAAAGTGCAAGCAGAGGTAGCTTCTTGGACCAGGGGATTCTCGAAATGGGTAATCTGTCTCGTGCAAGGTGCGACCCATTTCCAAGGGTTGGAAGAGTTTATCCCACGTCGCTTTCGCGACCCGGCGTTCAAACCAGGCGATAAGCATCGACAGGAAAGTGGTCTTTCCTGTCGACGGAGGCAACACCACGATGCAATTGGGGTGGTTCCTGAGCAGCAAGGATAATCTGTAGATGAATGGTGTTTTATCGATAAATACGCCCCCTGTGTATTCGGAGTACGCAGAGAAGACGAAGTGTGGAGGCAGAAGATTCAGTGGAGCATCCGGGTTTTCGGTGGAAGGGATTATGCATAGTCCCGGCGCCCGGGAGGGAAGGTTCTGCCTCGCTTTCTTGGACCCCTCCCCATCCGAGGCAGCCAACTCCCGGGATCGCTTCAAAGGCGATTTTGAGGGTATCTTCCACGCATTCAACACTATCGGGACCATGTAAGACACTTGCCGAAGGGGGAATCTTCGACTTACCTTTGTACGGTATGGACTCAAGAACAACCACACCACCCATCTCGGAAAAATGGATATGGGCAGAAATAAGGTCACCCGCCGGCATGAATGTTGCCCCCTTCGAGTCGAAGTCGTAGAGATCCAATTCCGTCAAATTTCGGGTGATTTCGTACGCAGTGGCAATTGGGTGTGTTATGAGCCACGCCGCCTTGACATCGAGCCCACCAAGACAAAGAGCTCCGCATCCTCCATGCTTCCACTGGGTCAAATGTTCTTTCTCCACCGCGGAGTGGAAAGCGGAGATTGGCATGGTGCCGAACGTCAGTTTATCGAGAACGACGGTGACGGGGTGATATCCTTGTCGGTGGATTCTGTCGAATAGAAGACACTGGATTCGGATGTGAGACATCGTGACGAGCGACTAGGTGTCCGGTGGTGTCGTGTGGGTGGACAAGGACAAGGAACAAGCTGAACAAGAACAATGAACTTGTGACCCCTGTGTGGCGCCCACAGTGACAGCGCGCACGCGTTTGGTCACACCACCAGTTCGCGACCGTGACACAACGCACCTTTGTTCTTGACCACGATGGCCACCCAACTCAACGACGACGACGCTGCGATATCCTACACACTGCACGATGCGGCATGCACTTGTCCTGCCTGCATTGAACACAAACTCGGTCACTCACTCCTCTTCGCGACATCTAAAGCGGGGGGAATTGGTACGAGACACGTCCACTTGTTTGTTCAGAAGTCCTCAATGAAACTAGAAATTACTTCCTCGACTCCTACGACTCCTTCCACAGGGTCGAGTCGCTCCAAGCGTGGCTTGGAATGGAGCGACGACGAATCAAGTAGTGACAGCGAGCCTGGCCAAAAGCGCGCCAGGAGTTCCCTTTCGCCAGTTTCTCTTCCAAGACCTTCTCCCGCAGCAACCAACGTGAGCTTTATCATAACTCGCGACTTTCTGTTGTTCATCTTGCGTGCCCAGTACCATCTCCGTTTGCCACAGCATAGCGAGTTCCCGGAATTCTATCGTCGAGCTGACGTTGTCTTTGTCGACAAAACACGATGCATCCTCGACCTACCCCCCAAATTCCGGATCCTCCTTCTGCGGCCCCCACGATTTGGCAAAACCACCTTCCTCTCCACCTTGCGGGAATATTACGACGTCCAAACTGCGGAGCAATTCACCCAGCGGTTCAAGGATCTGGCAGTTCTCACCGAGGCCCCGGAGACCGACCCTCCTCATCGCCGGCATCTCTGCCTGTACCTGAGATTGTCGAGCATCGACGTTCGGAATAGCACTGCGGAGATTGTCGAGGAAATGACTAGCATACTCTCGTTTGCGTTAAACAGCTTCGTCTGCAAATATGCCTCAGAGTTGCAGATCTCCGATCCCAGAGAATTTTCTGTCGATTCGACTGGCGATATGTTCCAGCAAGTCTTTGTGAGTGTTTCGTTTCCTCGAAATCTCTCTCGCTAATGTCTTCCTTTAGGAGCTTGTCAGGACCTGCGGTCAGACGCTTTTCGTGGCTGTAGATGATTACGACTCGCCCATCGTAAATCTCTCTCCCCCATCTCCTTGGAGCCGCCCGAATAAAACCGTGGCAAGCCCCCATGAAATCAAAGAGCTCTTCGAGTCGTGTTTCTGGGGTCCCTTGTTGCAGGGTTCCGACGTTATCGACAAGTTACTCGTAGCAGGAGTGTATTTCGTGACCTCTCCGGCTCTACAAGCACTGGGCCTCGAGACGGCGTCCAGCCTTCAACAGTCTTGTGGGTTTACGGAGGAGGAGGCGCTGGGACTGGCAAGCCAAACATTAGAGTACGAACCTGATACGGACGATGTCCGCCGTTCTTGTGGCCGCTACACATTTCCATCCCAAGGAGGCGTCACTGACCCTCTTCTTCACCCACAATCACTTATTAACCGTATCGCTGAACTTTCCACTGGGCAGCCACAAGTGGATGGACTATCGTTTCGTTACTTGTCCACCCTTCTCGCCCAACTACCAGCGGAGTCTTCCCTTCCCGATGAAGTATCCATCGAGGGTCTTATCCATCTCCTTGCCACCGGTGCGGTCGACTGCGACATCGACACTCCTGTCGACTTGGATGCGAAGGCGGTGACCTGGAAATCCCTCTATTACGCTGGCGCTCTTACGCCAGATCCCCACTCCCCGGGCACTCTTCGAGTGGCAGGCGGCGCGGCACTGTCTGTGGTAAGTTCATCCGTTGAATATTCCGACAACTTGGCTCACATTTACCAGATCCATTCGCGTGTGGACACCATATTCGCTGACCGACACGACCTATACCTGCATTTCCTCGCTCCTTGGGCCGAATTCTGCTTCGAATACGAGCCAAATCCAGACCGGTTGGTCGAACTACTTTCGACGGTTCTCCGTGACCAGGCCCAGCGGTCATTCGGCAAGAAACGCGAACCTAATCTGCACGGCATCTTCGAGCTCGTTGCGCGCAACGGCCACTGTATGGCGCCCTCCCGCGCAATGGACTCTTTCATCGTCCTCCCCCCCGCCTATGCCCCCATCGTCCGACTCCGGGTGTACAACGAGGACGAGTTCATTGCCGTCCAGCTCAGTACCCTAACACTGCTCGGAATGTGGCGCGGCTCGAATCTCAACGACGAGCCGACAACTCAGAATCTCAAAGATTTGCATGAGGAGTTGACCGAGCTTGACGAGGAGGACTTGCTGAAGCGGCCGTACGCGCCAGCTCTCGATTCGACGGAGACTGTCCTTGTCGGAAGCTTCCTCGAACCCGACCCGAGGATAACCCAGCTTGTCGCTGTTGGCGGTGCACGGATTTTGATACGAGAATGTTACTGAAACTATCTATGATGCTGCTTCTTTCCTATACGTCTACCTCCTTCCTATACATCTACAAGGATCTCGTGTATTTTTACGACTCCCTACTCCTACTCTCAAGCTATGCATTTGCTATCGTGAAACCCCCGTGCAGCGAGATCATCTTTGAATAGTTGAATTGCGCGCGTTGTAAACACGTAGCGGGTACGATTCTATCCTCTCCATCCGCATCGACAAAGCAAGAGAGAGAGAAATTTGGTTCCATATGTGGTAGTAGTAGTAGTAAATGAACGGAAGATGCGCTATGGAGATGGAAAAAACAGATAGAGAAGAGATCGTAAATATATATATACTCAAGACGCCCCCGCCGGCCCAAAGCTCGTCACAGCGATGCACCCAATCCACGCCATCTCCAGTACGGCCTTGCCAATCGGCGTGAGCTCCGCCACAGGCTCCTCCTGCAGCAAGTCGTCCGTCGCCGCCGTCGCCGCCACATCCGGCGGCACAGGGATGCACAAGCCCATCTTCACCAACCCCTCGGGGTCAAACTCCACCCCGGCCTCGCGCGACGCACACGTCCCGATGACGAGCAGCCCGTGGTCCCGCGTCGCGATCTGCGGCATGCTCAGCCACGCCTCGTGCCACGGCCCCAGCACCGCGAGCCCCTCGTCCGGCACGCGCACGCCTGAGCCCTGTAGATCCGAGTGCGAAACCAGCCTTGCGCTGATGTGGTACGACGACAGCAGGATATCGCAGCCCTTGGCGCCGCCGCTGCCGCCCGCATCCGCCGAGCTCGTGGGGCTGCTATGCGAGCTCCCCTTCTTGCTCCGACTCTCCGACTCGTGCCGCTTCGACGGCGCCGGTCGCTCGTCCGTAGGCTTGTACGACACCAGCAGATACTGCCGCTGCTCCGTCGGGATCTCGTGTGGCGCCCGAGTCGCATTCCGCTCCGACACGGGATCCGTAGGGCCGGGCCAGAGCGGCAACAGCATGAACAGCGCGTCCGACGGCACCTGCGCAAAGATATCCACGCCCGTCACCGGTGCCTTCTTCGTGCGTATGCCCCCGCTGCTCTTCTTCGGCGGAAGTAACCCCACGTCCTCGAACGAGTTGCTCAGCACGTCGTGTCTCCGTCTTCGCTCCTCCTGCTTCACGCGGCTCTGCAGCGTCACCCACGGCGGGACATACACCTGATGCGGCACCGCCGGGCCAGTGGGATGCGCCGGCGCCCGCCTCAACACGCGTGATAGGACGCCGTTCGAGCTCTCGCCGTACCGCAGCGCATCCTGCGCCAACACCATCTGGTCGATCGAGCTCGCGTCCATGGTCGAGAACGCCTCGTTGTGCGTCGTGCGCGAGGACGACATGCGCTCGTTGTCCGACTCGTCGTCAGAGTCAATATCCCCTTCCCCGGCGCGTCGTCTTCTCCGCGAGCCCCCACCGCCGAGGCTGGGTCCGTCGATAATTCGGCTGTCGTAGAGGGTGCTGGCGCTGCTGCTGCTCGCGAGTGGTGGGTAGGTGTGCTTCTGTGTGGCGGCTGCGGCGCGCTCGTCGGCGGGGGCCCATAGTCGCGGTAAGCGCTCACAGCGCTCCCAGTGCTGTTCGTCTGCGATGCCTGAGCCCTGCTGCTCGACGCGCCCCGTCCTCCCCGCTCCTTATCCTTCCCATTCTTCGCCTTCTCCTTCTCCTTCCTCTTGGCCTCCTCCTTCTCTCCCCGCCCCGTACTCCGCGTGTCCCTCTCCCGCTCCCGCTCCCTATCGCGCTCCCGGTCTCTCCCCTCATCCAACAACCCATGGGAGCGCAGCCCCTTGGTCGTATTCGTGCTCGTATACGCCTCCTGCACATGCCGCGGCGCCAACAAGATCATCGCAGTCGGCCTTCTCCGCTCAAGTTCATACCGCGCCGTGGCCGTGCCCACCGACCCGGTGCTTGTCGTCCCCAACCCGCGGCTCGGAATGGTCGGGCTGGCACTCGTACTGCCCCGCCCGCTAACGCTCCCTCGCCCGCTGACACTCGAACGCCCATTGAAATCGCTTGGAGCGCCGGGCGTTCGCGAGGGCTTGTAGTGCCGGTGGATCGAAAACGCCATCACTTTGGAGTGCTTGTGGATGTTCGTGTACGCGCCGTCGTGTGGGGGCTTGGGGCCGAGGGTGTACGGGCCCCGGAATGGGTCGATGGTAACGCGCTGCTGAGGCTTTTGCGGGCGGAGTTCGACTGCGAGTTGTACAGTTAGTAAGGATATTTTGCAACATAGAATAGAGAGGGTCGTGCACGAAACGGAAGGGAGAACAAAGCAAGAAAAAAACACGCACTTCTCCGAACTTTGAACCCACCCACCAACGAGCTGTTCCAGATCTCCTCCGCATTAAGCTGCATCCCCCGCCACGGCACATGTTTCGGCCGCTGCTCCTGCGCATGCCCACTCACCCCACTCAACACACTCCCTCCTCCCGACTTGCCCCCAATCTTGCCCCCAGTAATGCTCCGCACAGGACTCAGTGCCGCGCCCACCCCAGCCCCAACCTTACTCTTCCCTCTGTCGCTCAAGGTATTCGCGCCCGAGCCCGAGTTGGAGCCAGAGTGCATGCCCCGCCCATCGACCGCATCACGCCTGAAGGTCCAATACTTCTTCTGCCGCTCGTACTCCTCCCCGCCCCACGCCCTCACGGCGGCGCTAAACGTATCTGGGTCGTACATCACGCTCCCCCCCGCTCGCCGTGCTCGGTCGTCTTAGCATCAACGACAGCTGCGACGGCCGGCGACCAGAGGTGAAGAAGGACGGGGAGTTGGTAAAGGCGTTGTTGAAATTGGGGGAGGCGGACGAGATGGAGCCGCGCGAAAGCGACGAGGCATGCACCGCGACGTCGTTCATATCGAGCCCCGTAATCCCGCCCTGCATCGCGCTCCAGTCGAGGTCAAAGCCGAACCCGTCGATCCCACCGCCGCCTGCACTCCCACTGGCGCTGACGATGCTGTGGTGGATACTATTGCGGGAGTTATGCATGTTCTTGTGGCCCGCGTTGATGGTGATATCGGTGGGCGCGAACGTCGGCACGGTGGACACGGTAGGCGACGGCGTCCCGCGCTGGACGGCCCGCGCAGAAAGCGAGCGCCAGTCGCCGTCCGTCTCGGGCACAGACACTGGCTGGTGCGCCGCCGCCTCAGGCGCATTCGCTTTGGCGGTATCGAGCGGTCCGAGGGTCGCCACGCTGACCTGGTCGTCGAGGCTGCGGCTCGGTCGGCGCAGCGTCGCCAGACTGCCCTCCCGCTCCCTCTCGCGCCGTGGATCGCGCCGGTCGTCGGGCGGTGCGCCAGGGATGGCCATGGGCAGACTCGGTCGGCGATCGGCGTACATCTGGCGCTCGAAATCAGCCTCGAACGCCGCGCCCTCCAAACTCCCCCCGCCGCGCGCCGACGAAACCTCGATCGCATCGTACTCCTCGCTGAACTCGTCTTCCTCGGAATCGAATTCGACGGCAGTGTCGACCGGTGGCAGCGGGTGGTGGTGCATGGGATTGAAGACGACACCGCCCAGGTAGTCGTCGACGGAGGTGTGGGTGGTGCTGCTGGTGGTGCGGCTGCGGGAGCCGGATCGAGAGCCGGGAGACGAGGCGGAGGAGGCGGAGGAGCCGCCGAAGGTGTGGTGGGAGGCTGCGTCTGAGCGCGAGGGCGAGTAGTAGGCTGCCGGTGTGCGGGGGTCGCGGCGGCTGGTGCTGCGAGCGGTGCCGGCGAGGGACTGGCGTGGGGTTTCATCTGCGCGGCGGCGCATGTCGTCTTCGTCGATTTCGTCGAGGGGGCCGATGCTCCGTCCTGGCGACGGAGGTGGCTCAGTTGCGGGTCCAAATACAAAGGATGAAAGAGAGTTTGTCGTATAGATCATGTCCGGGCTGGTATCTCGCGCGTCGTGCCTGCTGGACGATGCCACTGCGGACGAGGACCTAAAAAAATAAAATACAAATACAATAAGATCTTGATGCGATAATACAAGGGACACCACTCACGCAGACGCCGCTGCACTCGGGTCCCTGCGCGGGAGGGAGGAAATTGGGCGGTGGAGATCTGGGGCGGCTGTCTGAATGATCGCCAGGGGGTGAAGGACGCGACTTACGGTGAATTTTGGCGTGCGACCCGCTGCTGCTCGTCCAGGGTCAAAATCTGGCGGCCATATAGGCTTTTTGGGTCCTGCATGTCGTCTGTCTCCTGGTGGGGGGTCGAGGGGGGCGAACGGGAGACGTGTGTTGCCGAGGGAGGAGCGGCGGACGGGCGGCGGGGGTGTGAAGGGCGTGGATTTATTGGCGGGGGGGAGGATGTCGGGGCGGGATTTCCTGCGCTTTGAGGCCCACAGCATCTGCTCGCTGTGAGGTACGACGAGCAAGGGGGGCTGGTCGCTGTGTGTGGCGGTGCTATATGATGAGGGCGAGTGGTCGAGATCGTGCAGGTCGTCGTCGAGAGAGCGTTGTGGCAGTGCTTAGAATCACAATGCCACGTGCGGCAGAACAAGGTCGATCGCTTTGGGCGACACAACATGCCAATCACTTCATTTCTGCTAAGTGCTTTGTCCCCAGCCAGGCAAGCAAATGGAGAGCAAAATTGCCTCAGAATACACCCGTTCCCCCTGGATTATCCCCCCACACCCTCGTACTTGCACTCCGTTCATTCCTCCCACTTACCTCCTCCAACTTCGCAACCTAAACACCGCTGTACATAACCCCCAACTCCGCCTTGCAACCCGTGCCATTCGGGCCCGCTCGCTGGCCACTCTAATCCTTTCTCTGACGCTTTCCCGCTATACTATAGTTTACTGCCATAATCGCCACCGTCAAAAAACACTCACTACGTCTCGAGGGGATTCACCTGCGCCAGTCTGATAATATTTTCTTCGACGCCGGCGCGTGCCTCGGACGACTCATTCCGCGACGGCACCGACGGAGGGTCCAAGTGTACACAAGGACCACATGGTCACTATGATATACCCACCCATACGCGGCCACAAATCCTCCGTGTCGAGCAGTAGTAATATTAATCCCGCCCGACGATGGTACCTTACAGGCCCTGTGCCAAATTGAAATGGTCAGCAGTGCGCACGCCGTTGACGGGCGGCGGCTGCGGCTGCGGTTGTTTGTTATCCAACTTGTTCGCCCTGGCTGCATCGCATCATGATCAGATGCCAGGCTGCAGGGTTCACATTCCGATTCCGAATTCCGTCCATGGGCTCAGGTTGGCGGCCTCTTCTTCCAACGACAAGGACGATTCCGACGGGCCCGCCGGATGGATACTCAACCCACTAATTAGCAGCCCAGAGAATTCCCAGTATTGAGTGGAGTGGTAGATCTCCCATCACTAATCTTACCCCGTTTAGGTTTAGCTCCGCAATTCGGCTCCTGACGCGCGAGCAGGCGCCAGCTGCGTATATGGACCCAGGACACCCCTTAGCATGCAGGAAATCCCTCCTGATATCCCTGTGCTCCATTCTAAGGAGGCCTGAAGCAATCTGAAGCACGGAGAACATCTAGAAACAATAAACATATTTTAGGTTGAATAAGCCTGAGTCAAGTGTCGGAAAGACACAGTATCAGCAAGTAATATTGAGTACACACTCACAGTGAGGTCGAACTCAGATACACGCCCCGGGTTCCGCTGAGTCGTGCTGTTTTCTCGCCGTTTGGAGACGCCATCAATGCTGGGAGAGACTTTCTCACGGTTGAATTGTCCCGTCAGTTCAGATAAATTGACACCGAGTAGAGTCCAGCGGCTAGTTCTGAGGTCCTGGAGTCTACCCCAGATCCCTAGAGTGACGGTCACAGTTCAGCAATATATCTGACATTCAAAAGTGAGTCTCTAGCCTGCTTTCAAAGTTCTACCGGTCTCCGGGATGAGCTGAACTCAATTCAAGTCAGTCAAAGGCCGGTCGCCTTTGTTATTGGTGGTGACCAGTAATATCTCATGTACAACTGCCAAATCTCAGTATTGAATATCCTACGACCCAGGTCTCCCCCAAATGCTCATAAATAGGGAAGGAAATGTAGTTTGATTCAGTCCGGCGAGATTTTGAATTTTCGGACGTGTTCATACACTCGAAGGTGCACTTCTCTAGAGAGATCTTCTAAGCAGTCAAAACTTCGCACAGCTTAGAACATACAATCAGTTTTACGAACCTGGCTCTACTTCATGAATTCAGCGACAGAGGTCCGGTGTCGGAGGTCCCCCTACTGTGCCGCCGTCAAACGTCGTGCGGCGCGCCTTATCACTCATATTTGGCAACTCCGAGATTGCCGGAGTTCTACCAATCGACTACGGACTCGAGAATTCCGACGGGAAAGCAACTGAATTGAACTGAACAAACTTTTAGGTTAGGTTCAACCTTGGCGTAGCGAGCGGCGTACCCACGCCGATAAAGGTGGATCGATAACGAAAAAAAAAGGTAAAACACGTCGCGGGACTTTCCAGGTCCATTCAGTTTCAACTCGGCCCTGATCGATTATTCGAAATGCCCGGACCTTTCTGACTGAAACTCTTCGTCGTCGCTAGGTTGCCATTTCAAGTTGGCCGTTGAGTCGCCGTGACTTTCCTTTCTTCAAATCGCCGCTGCGATTCAAGTTCAACTTGAGTTTCGATTCAGACGGTTCGAGCCCGAGTGACTCAAAACCACTTACGAGGCTGAATAAGATTTCACAGGCGAGATACGCGACGCGACGCGCGAGGCCTCATTCGGCCTCCTAATAAACCTACGACACGCGAGATGATACGCGCCCGACCCGACAGCCGTACGCGCCCCGGGCCCGATGTTCGGAACGGAAGTGAACAAGTGAGCACTATAAACTCTAAATAACTACCCTGCTGAACGCTGACCGCGAGTTGATTTTCTGCGATTGTAAATTGCCGAAACAATATAGGCCCAGTTAAAACCTCCTCAGGCTCGCGGCGAGAGACAACACGCGTTTCCGAGTCGAGCTCCATCGAGTTTTTCCGCTGAACCCCGCTGTCGCTGACGATTCGATCGGCAGTCAGGAATCACCGCCCGAACCCCGCCCGGGCCACTGTTCAGTGTTAGGCGTAGACTTTAGGCGGCTGGACCCACATACATATGGGCTTGGAGCAGCCCTAGCGACGGGATACAAACGGGACAGATGAAAGTGCAATCGAAGTGGAGACGGGACTTCTTTGAACCCAGTGCTCCTGAGTCTTGGAGGCGCGGCAAGTACTTTCAACTTTTGTTTCGCTTCGCTCCAGCGCTCCAGCATGATTGAGGAGGAATAGAGTGTGGTGAGGAATGTGTTCGAGGCAATCGCGGCGACTCATCCGACTCTTTGCGATCTTAGAGCTGTCGTTCAGCCGTTTTAGCCAAATCGAACAGGGGGTCTCGCTTCGACCACGCGGGCCGCGGCGCGCCAACCTCGATGAGGAAACTTCAAACCGCGCCGAGGAAATTCTCGTTTGGCGAGCGACGGTTGCAGGTCCGATATCTAACCCGAGTGGAGTCGTAGCCGTCAGAGGCAAAATGGGGATGGTTGGTGGTGGTCTTCTCCAACTCTTCAACCACGCCGTACAGTTGATCGCCGAGAAGCCCGAAATTCAACCACGTTCATTGACGGGTGGAGATTGACCTCGCGAGCTAATAAATTATCTTAAGTCTTATCCTCGGTTTGACCATGGTGCGTGTGTAACCCCGTGCAAATTATCTTTACCGCCTTTTTTCGCTTCAGCGACAGAGAAAACAATTATCGCGCGTCCAAGTGGTTGGGTTGAAAAACAGGGTTACAAGAGTTAGGGACAGCCCAGACATCCTCGACGTGTATTCTGGCTCTGTGCAGATGACTCAACGGAACATAGAATACACGACGGCTCTGGCCATGGCCGTCTGCCTCCCATATTATCTCAGATCCATCTTGTGTAGCGGTTGTGGCTGCGGAATTGGCACCGCCGGTAATCCGTGTAGGTGACGATTCATTGTTCGAACCGAGCACCTGGCGATCTGTTATTTTGTTAACCTGTCTCATGTTGCTCTCCTGTCTCCTAACACTTCATTTTCCACCGTCAAGGCGTTGGACCACCTTTCACTTCGCCGCAGGCTGGCGACGTCTCTTCGGTAGACTTTTGGGTCTCCGGGCCTCGGCGGCGTCTCCTCCTGGTCTCGAGAATGCGCGATGGACTCGAGTCGGGACGGAGCATTGAAATAAAACGATCGCCGAGAAGCCCGAAATTCAACCACGTGCCAGTGTTGTGGGGAGGTTCATCGCAATGCCCAACGGGGTCTTCGTTGGCGGCCGCTTTTGATACCATACATGGCTGAGAGCGGTGGGCTGCTTTCGGCTGTCTGGATGGCATTGCGGTGACCGGTGAAGGTTCAACGAACACTGTTCATATTTTTCAAAGAGCTGTTCGGTTCAACTTTGCAAGATACATACTTGACATCCAGAGAAACGAAGGTGACCCCCTCGAGTTGCGGACAGACGGGAGTGTTTTGGAGACGATATCGTCGCAGAGGCTCAGCCTGCCAGAGGGAATGGTTGTTTGCGGCTGTGTCCTTTCGTTACGGCATTTCCTCCTTTGCCTCCACGTTCTCTGGCGCCTTCCATGAACTCGATATATCAACGCCCATGGCACGCGAAACAACTGACCAAACGATCGGGAGTTTGACTAGCTTGGCACGGGGTCTTCTACTGGCGTGGCACTGTGCGTGGCTCTCGGATCCCCACTCTGCGATACACAAAACGACATTGTTCCGAACTTTCCTCTGTCGCAATCCGCACCTACTTACCGCTGCGGGCGAGGGCCGACAACCCGCTGAAAACCCGCTGTCGACGATGTGCTTGGGCTCATCGCTTTCGTCTGTACTGGTTCGATTGTCTCGTCGAGGATAAATCAACGATATGTGAGGAACGAGAAAGCAGGACTCTGCCTAGTCCTTACTCTGTGCTCATGTCGGACTGGGAATGAAATGGTCAACAAACCTTCTCACTAGATCAGCATCTTCAGGACTTCATCTCATAGGCGCTGGGGAATTCAATCAGCAGCCTCGACTCGGGAGTGCCGACGGCTCCATGTTCCCTCCGTGATGCCCGTGGATGGGACTGCTTGGAACTTGGAATTCGGCGGCGTCGTGCGGCGGGGATCAACCAGCCACATGCAAACGACCGCCCAAACCACATATGCCACCCCGCCCGAGCGCAATAGTATACAGGAAACTCCATCCCGGCGCTCATTCCGCCCATTCTCCCAAGCCTACGCTACTTCCTTTCTTTTATTTCTCCTTGCTTCCATCTTCATTATTCTTCACTCCACCATGCGCTCTTCCCTGCTATTGTCGCTCCTTGCCCTCGCAATCCCGAATCTGACGACCGCAAGCCCAATCAAACGCGATGATGGCGATTTTGTAAATCCGACTCTCGCTGGCGGATCCTTCCTCGATAAATCTGGCGGGCTCGGGGAACCTTTGAACGTGAGTGGATTGAATGATACAATATTTGCAGGCGGAGTGGGCAATGACTCGGTCACCTACAGGTGATCATTTCCGCGAAAAGTTCACCTGAAGTCCTGACCCTCGACGGGTTCCTTCAATATGCACAAACCATCGGATTGTAAGTGCAAGGACCTATAATTATTATTCAGTTCGAGACTTACCGTGGACTATCTTAGCGACCATGAATGTCTGGGACTCCACCTTGGGGATCCTCAATCCGCGAACTTGGGCGACGGGCGTGGAGATGTGAACGAGACGGTTAGTGAATCCCCCCGGAATTTTTTTTTCGGCACATTCATCGTCCTTCTTGCTTCACAGGAGGTTCTCCGTGAATCATTCGGCGTCCCGGGGCTCGGGACATGTGTAGAAAGTCTCACCGGTGAGCAATGTTTTTTCTAACAAAGTGCCCCAGCCGAATTGAACACTGATTCCTTCAGGTGGAAACCACTTCCGCGTATTCCCCCAGGCTGGATCTGGCGCTCTCTTCCTGGCGTGAGTTCTTTCTTCATCAGGCGGCGTGTTAATTTAGCAACCCCCCAAGCGTTTCGAAGGAAGAGAATGTGAGCGATGGGCATACAATTGTGGCAGACGGCTACAACATCGGACGCGACTTCCTCGTCGCGAATGCCGTCGGAGAACACACCGGCTTTGATGGGAAGAAGTTCAAGTTCAACACGTACGACACTGTACTCACCAACCTCACTGGTCTTCTTCCTCCGGGGGCGGATGGCATCAACCATGGTGAGATATTCGTGCTAGTCAGTGATACTGGACTGGCGTTGATTTCAGCGATTAGGTATTGCGCAGGACGGCGTAGTCAAGATGCTTACTGTGACTCTCAAGTAGGGTGGGGTGATCGTGGTGCCAAAGGGCCTTTTATTTTATTTTGCAATTATACTTCGTGGGCAAGCGTTTGAGTGTGTTTCCTCGGCAAATTCAACCAAAATTCAACCGTGGCTCCGTCCTCACCGTCGAGCGAAACGGAGGCGAGTTGTAGAAACCTAGGTCATGTCGAATGAGTCGAATGGTTCTGCGCGCATAATAAAGCCTGCACTGTCGACATTTCCTCGTCGCGCGTTTGGTTGAAAAAGTGAACGTGGGAAACACCTTCCTAATACAGGGTAGAGTGATTGCCTTGACGCGGACGTCATTTTTTCCCGTCTCTCATCTGCTCCCGACAACACGACGGTTGCAGCAATAAATTGGACTGGGGCTCGTAACTCTGTCTCTTACCACCACCTTCTGCGGAACCTCCTCTAGCCGTCTGGGTCATGGCTCTTAGGCCCCTTCTCACGAAAACCGCACGGCACCATTCCTTGGGTTTGGCGACTCCCCTGCGCCCAATCCAGGCGAGAATAGACCGCTACGATGCCATACGGACTTTTTTCAGCTCCCAGGCTGTAGCCCGCAAGTCTTTTGCCTCGACTTCACCCTCTTGCTTGCACGAACCAACCCTCACACGACACTTTCATTTTTCATCAAGATTATCGGACTCGAATCCCAGGGGGCCCGCAAGGCCACCCATTAACGAAAAAGACCCTGTAACGAAAACCAGCGACGGCACGAAAAACGAAACGCCGGCCGCTAATTACGACAATTATTCCCCCTTCTTCCGCCGGCTCGCCATGTCGCTGCCCCATCTCCCCCGCCACAGCCGCGACGACTTTCTTAAAGTCGCAACAGGTTTCTGGGCGCGCGCCCGCATCCGCTTCAAGTGGTTCGCCATCAAATCTTTCCGCCCGTTCAACACCGACGATATGTCCGCGTTTGTTACCTGGTTCCTCATGAGCCAGACGCTGTGGATATTCGTCGGAACGTCAGTGTTGTTCCCTCTTGCTCGATATCTTTGTCATTAATGTCTACCTTAGGACGACGTTTTTCTCCGTAATCTTCGCAACGGCGAATAGCTTGAGCCTTCAACGTGAGTTTCTTGCACAATTCGCTCCACAGTTACCTCCCAGTTAGACTAATCACCGCCGCAGAACATGTGGCTCGCGCTATTAGCGACTACCTCACTGCCGAAACCGGGGTCACTATCATCTTCGAGTCTGCGATTGTTCCCAAGTGGAAGGACTCGCGCATCTCGTTTAAAAACGTGTACATCTCGCGTCGGCCAGCAACCGCGCCTCCCCTTCCAGGCCAAGAGGTCGATAAGGAAGGTTTCGCAGTCGGGGGGTACGATATAAGCGGCCATCCCGCGTACCACCGCGCCGGAGACGACGATGTGGCGCCCCCTCGCGAAGTAGACGACGACCTCAACTACACCATGTTCGACCTCAACGTCGATTCGATCGACGTGACCCTGTCGCTTTGGCGGTGGCTGGATGGGAAAGGACTGATCGAGGATGCAGTAATCAAGGGCGTACGGGGCACTTTCGGCATGACACGCTCTTCTTCCCCCGACCCTTGACATCGTTAACCTCTATTGCTCACAGACCGCCGGTCTGTGTACTGGGACCCCGACAACCCGCTCGACCCCGCCGCCTTCCGGCACACCGAGCAGCCGGGCGACTTTGAGCTCAAATCGCTCCAGCTCGAGGACGTTCTGGTAACGGTGTACCAGCCGGACGGCTTCAGGCCATACACCGCCTCCATCTTCCAAGCGGACATCCGGAGCTTCCGCAAGCAGTGGATATTTTATGATTTCCTGTGTGCTGAGAATATTGTGGGCCAGTTCGACAACTGTCTATTCAGCTTGCATAAGCCGCAAAGTATCGGGCGGACGACGGAGAAGGATCTGAAGGATGGGGACTGGGGACGCATGGTTTGTGATATCTTGATGTGCTCCAGCTATCTTCTAACGCGGCGCAATATCGCAGTCGCGCATCAGGATCGACGGCGTCAATATCGACCACCTCCAGCGCGCCACAACGACTGAGGGTCCCATCTCATGGATCACCTCTGGCAAAGTCGACGCCGTGCTCGACATCAAGTTCCCCCGCGACCCCGCCGACGCGTCGCAGCTCAACGCGATCTTGGGTGAGATCGCCGACGCCATATCGACGTCGCTCTCCAGCAACCCGATCCTGGATCGCATCCCCGCGCAGCGCGGCCTCGCGAAACCGCCGCTGCAGGCCCCCGAGGGCGAGAAGACGAATGTCGAAGCGGACGATACACCGCGCTTGGTCATGGATATCGACTTGCGGTTCAGAGACCTCAAGGCCGCGGTGCCGCTGTTTGCCAACGATCTGTCGTATGTGAACTCTGCACTTATCAGGCCGATTGTGGGCTTTATGAAGTGCGTTGTTGCCTTGATTTGGGGGTTCTTTCGTTCCAACAAACTTTATCAGCGCGAACCGGACGTTGGTCCCGATCCGGTGCAGGGTCGTGAAGGACTTGAGCGATTTCGATGGGTCGTGGACTGTAAGTGGCCCTCCGTTCTACTGCGTCCGCCTCCGTTAACTGAGATACCTTTTAGATGTGGGAATGTAAGACGCCCTTTTGAATCTTGCTGCTTCTTTCGCTCGAACTGACTTCTTTACTTTCAGCCGGTTTGCTGGACGAGATCTCGCTACAGGTACACCCATCTTCCTCCGTTCATTCTTCCAACGCGGCTCATACTTGCCCAGGTTTACGACGCCATGGCCTATCACGTCACGCAGGCTAACCTCAACCGCCGCCTCAAGACCGTCAGTCTATGGAGCTTGCAGATGACCGCAGGCGCGGTCGTCTCTACCCTCCGCACACTCGTCGACCCCGTGTCCGCCCGCGCGAGGGACGCGTACGTGAATGGACGCGCACTGTATCAAAATTTCCAGCCCGGACCTATCGTCGATTTTTGATTCCTTCCTGTGCTAGAGATCGGCTGTTTAGATATTAGCTGTACCACCCTATCTCTCCCGCTCCGCTGAAGGGCTCTGTTTTCTGTATTTTGACCGCCAACGCCTTTGGCGCGATCGGTCACAACTATCGATTTGTGACCAAGCCCCTTTGTTTCAAGTTTTTGCCACCGAACCATGAACGTCTGCCCCGATCCCACTTGTGCATTCTGCGTGCAGACGACCATACCCATCTGCAAAAGTTGCACGACTCAACTCGGGGCCGTATTGACGAGCACGAATGTTCCACTGTGGAAAAGGAAGGCCGCGAATTTCACAGGGTCAAGGAGTGAATTTCGCATTTCACCCCGATTCCGGGTGAATATTCCCAGTGAAAACGCCGGGTAGCTAGATCGAGCCGCATCGAACCAGATCGAACTCCTTTGGATGGTTCGAGCTAGTTCTCAAAATGGCCGGGGGCTCGATCTGGCTCGATGATTTTGTGGTGATATACTCAACCAGATCGAACCGGAGAGAACTGTGTAGAACCAAATATATTCACATCGAACTATCGTACACATCCGCATACTGACGCAACCGCCGCCTGCCACCGCTCCCACCGTTCCCGCCCACCACGCCGCCCACTACCGCATATCCTACACCTCGCTGCGCAGAACCCAAGGCGCGCAGGAATGCTGTGTGAAGACGGGGAGGTTCCATTTTGGACTGAATAAAAACGTGAGCAAGTAAAAGGCAAAAGAAGCAAAGGCGTACGTACCGCTGGCGGGATGTTTTGGATCCAGAACACACTGCACCGAAAACCGTGGGATGGAAAACCTACGCAGAAGCCAAGTACAGACAGCAGTCAGTGGAAGAAGTCAATGCAGCGTTTGAGGGAGACACACCTTACATCGCACCATCCGGCACGTTGCGTCGCTGCATATTGGAAGAGGTTGAGTAGGCCGGAATCATCGAGCTGGCGGGTCTGAAACGGGCGGAGGCGGCCACGCTGCAGCTTGAGTTGAGCGCGGGACGGGACGGCGGCGGCGACGGGGACGAGATGCGGGAGAGGACGGCGGGGCATCGAGGGATGACGAAGTGGAGGAGGAGGGCACAGGCGCGCGAATGGCGGGACACGCGCGTAGACGAAGGAGGGGAGGGTGAGATGGGCAGTATGTGCTATCATGACGCGGACAACGGCGTGGCGACGGCGAGTTGGTTAGCGCGTCTCGAGACGTAGGAAGGCCGGGAGATACCTCGTCCGCATTGCGCTCTCTTCAGGGCATACGAGGATTCCACACAAGGGGGGGGGAAAAGATCAGTCGACAATGAAATGAGTTAGATGCCGGTACATACCATGCACCCCTTCGACGTAACTGAACGCGCTGCAGTAGTCTGCGTTGATGCATACTCCGAGGCGCCCGAAGTCTAGGACATGGGAGTCACTCGCGAGAAGAAGGACAGATTCAATGAACGTACGGCAGCATACTGGCCCACCAACGCCCGGGCCCTCGACTAGCCTCGGAGAATGAACGATTGGGAGTGGGAAGGTGGGAATGGCACGCACCGACACAGAGGGTAGAGTCAAAACGGGCCAAGGCGGAAAAACAGCCAATGTCGAGGCCAGTCTTGCGGCGTCCACCCCGTCCAACACGCACAGTAGATTAAAATGAAAAAGAGACCGAATGAGGGGAAGAGGAGAACTCACTCAACGGAAAGACTCAGATACATGGATAGCCTGCAAAGGACAGAGACAACGCGTCAGAGCATCCTTCAGAGCCCACAGGGTGCCGGGGGGAGGCGGTCGGAGGGAATTAGACATACTGGGAGCAGTTTTAGCTGCAGATGCTGCTGGAATCGCTGTAGGCACCCGCGACTCGACCCCTGCGGCGATGAATTAGAGAGCGACACTGGAGGCGGATCTTGGCTGGTCTTGGACATTCGAAGGGGCTATAGGCCTAGGAGGATGCAGTACGAGGTCCTTGGGGACAGGGAAGGGGGCCATTGGCGGGAGGGAGAAGTCCTCGAGCGGTGGTGGTGGTGGTAAGAAGCAAGAGGCGACGCGTGACGTCACGCGCAAAATCGTACGACTTGATAATATTCACGGCACGGCACACAGGACACCGAGTAACAGGTGCGGCAGCCTGCAGCGCTAGCTGTGGCTCGCGCAATAATTTGAAGCGGCCGAAAATACATTTCAAGTCTTTGGTTCGATGCCGCTCGATGCGGCTCGATCGGCTCGATGTGGTTCGATCCGGCTATCCGGCGTTTTCACTGGGGGTGAATTCTGATATTCACTGCATGCCGTGAATTTTGCAGTTCACTCGGTTTCAGCGCGAAAAAGAATTTTCACTACATTGAATATAGTGTACAACATTTATCCGTCTATTGCATCGCCCACGGTTGAATTCTCCACAAGACGAAACTTCGCCGCAACCTCGGGTCGAACAAGGCAAGCCCATCGCTTTCCGGCTTGGATACGCCCTGCCAGACAATCAATTGTACTCACGTCGATTATCTCGGTCGCTGGGCCGAGATCGGAGGATTTGCAGTCGAAATAGGCCATCCCGACTTTGTTGCGCCGTGTTAACTTCGCTTGGCTCACCGCGGCGAGGACGATGGTGCGGGGTCGTGCCGAATTGGCCTGTTCATCTTCGTCTGCATCCCGCCGGGCGGGGAATTCGGCGGGCACGGTTAGCACAATAAATTTGCGGACTTGTCCGAAGAAAATTTGCTGTTCGAGCTCGACTGGCATGTGGCGATGATTCTTGTTTTTATCCACCTCCAGTGTGTACTAAAGGGAGAATAGGTGAATTTTGTGCCGGAAAGATGCATTATATATCACCTTGATGAACGTAGCATCGCGAAACGAGTCGGGTGAGGTGTGGTACCCAGAGACCAAATCCCGCGCGTGTATCAGGTCACCTCCGCCAAGTTGCTTCAGTTTCCCCCACAAAGAGAGTGTCTTGGGAATATGAAGAAGCACCGCGGACCGAGAGATCAAATAATTTGTCGTCAAGTAGGCCGCAATTTTTTTGCGCAGAGGTTCATCCACCTCGATGACACGGTTCGGGTAAACCAGGCGGTGTTCATCGTCTAAAATAGTGGCAAAAGAATTAACAACGCCCGCGGCAGAGCAAGAGGAACATACAGTCATCGAAGGCTTGACCCGTCTCACCGACGTCCTTGTCTGTGCTCAAGTTGAGCTCGTCAGTAAGGCCGTACAGCAATTTAATCTGGTTTAGTTGGGCGACATCTCGGATGCGATGAGCCAGACTCGCAAATGGGTACTTCCGACTCTTCACGGCAGGCACAAGAGAGCCACAAAACCGTTCCATCACAAACGCCCAGAAGCACCACATCGGGCCCATAATTCGAATATCCGACGCGATGTGGAGCAGGGCGTGGATTGGGAGCGTGCACGCCGGCAAGCGGGACTCTTCGTACTGATAATAAAACCTGTTTAATGAATTAGACCCGCCCATTGGAAAAGCATGTTGAAAAAGATACCGTTCGTAAGTTTGAACCCACTCTGCGAAACCAGTTTCAATCTCGTCAATCTCTGCCGCCGAAATCTCGAAGCGCAGGCACTTTGTGATCAGAACGATGAACTGGACGAAATGGTCGTAGTAGCACTGCTTTGAAAACCGGTTATGAAGAACGACGGGGCGAGGAAGGTGGTAAAAAGGAACCAGGACTCCGCTGTGCACTGGTAGCGGTCTTTCATGATGTCGGGTACCTGCGCCCCAAAGGCCGAGGGGATTGTTGAGCCAGATTTAGCGCACGCCGCGCCGATGGCATCCGCGACCGAGGAAGGAAGTTGATAGTCCTCCGAACCTTGGTCCAGGTTCTTGAACGTTCCGGTCCAATGCTCAATCAGAGCTGGGATAATATTCTCGACCAGGTGCATGAGATCGTGGGGGAATGAGTTGGGGAACGACAGGCTGGAGAGTTTAGCGAGGAGAGGCACACCGTTGATGCCATATCTTGTGGCGCGGCGCTCCTCCTCCGCGTCGTTGTCGCCGGCGTCTTCCACAGCAATGGCGTGGCGCATGAATTGCTCGTGAGTACGCCGCGGAAGAGCCAATGCGTCATATGAATTGCCATCGGCACGATGAAGGGGAGTATAATGGGCAGTGGACCGTGGATTGGTGGTGTCGCCGACGCCCAAAATGCGACAGGCGCGGCAGGGGGAGATACCCGTGTGCCCCTTCATCCGCATCAATTTCGCGACAGCGGGCATGTCGCCGAAGAGAGCTAGGAGGTAAGCCCGAAGCACGAACTGCCGCATGTTACGGCGGTCAAATGCGGGAACACCGCGCATGAGCCTAAAAAGCTCCTCGACGAGCGGCCAAAAGAAGGAGTCGATATCCTTCGGCGACTTCGGTCCCGGAATAACGCCAACACAAAGCAAATAAACGAGCCAGGTCCGAATTTCGGGCGGCAGGTTGTAGAGAATAATGATGATGGGCCAGCAGGTCTTTTTCCGCCGTTTGAAGGGACCAAAACCGTCTGTCGATGCGCCGAGGGCCAGGTCCGTGGACTGCGAGAAGAATTTGTGTGGTAAGGTTTCGTTCTCGATGGTGACTTTGGTTTTGCGGAGACGTTGGTAGTGACTGCCGTCAAAGATATCGGACGTCTTCCCGGGGACCGACTGATACTGATCCCGGTAATCGAGTTTTCTGCGCCATGGAGTCGTCCTGGAAGAGGTTTACGAGTCGAGGAATTAATGGGAGGTAATGGAAGGAATTTCGGGGCCGACCCGCGGAGTCGCGCCGTGGTTCGTTGCAAAACGGGCAACGGTCCAGCGCCGCATAAGCGTCAGTAAAGCAGCAGCAGGACCCAACACAGCAGTCGTAGGCGATAGGCTTCACGCCAGACAGAAATGCGATCTGTGTCCGCAGTTTTTGGCGCGACGGGAGTCCCTCGAGTTCGGGAAATGCCCTGGGCAACTTGTCGTACGCGCGGGCCCCGAGGTCAACATCCACCTTGTAGTTGTGCGCCCGGATCGCGTTCATTTCGTCTGCAGTTAATTTATGACCTGCCGTGAATGGTAATTTATATTAGTAGAAGCTCGAATGATATACGAGTGCAGACTTACCTCGATGTGCAGCATCGACATTGAAAACCTCTTCAAGCCGGTCCAGGGCTGACAGTCCCTGGAGCCATGGTGCGACTCCAAGGTCAGCTCCCAAGGGCTCGTCTTCCTCATCTGAATCCTCCAGGAATATGGTATCAGGGCGACCCTCGAAGGGATCACCGTCATCCGAGTCAGATTCCGCCGCGCCATTGGATTGAAGCTCGGGCTCTTCAGCATCGGAGGCATTGCTATGGTCCTCGGGCGGGGCCATATCGACGTCCCCGTCCAAGTCGGCGTCATCCTCCGTGTCGGAAGAATTAAGTGCGCGAGCTTCGGCCCAAAGCCGTCGAAGTCGCTGCTCGCGGAAATTGTGTTGTTGGGCAACCAGAACCGACTTTTTGGTGGTGTCTCGCAGATGCCTTCGAATTGTGGCGTTACTGTGTCGTTCTTCACATCCGCATGGACAGACACGGTGCTCGGCGCGAGGCATAGTCTAGGCGCGCGGGTCCACGAAGTTTAGGCAAGAAAACAAGTTAATAATTGGGGGGTTGTAATGAGCGTCGTCCAGAGCCCTCCGCAGCCGTCGACGTCGATGACGACGCGTGGAGCGAGCACCGGCAATGCCCTGGAGTCGACTTGGAGCGCGCCCGTGATCGGGTGGAGCAGTGACTAGCAGTGACTGCCGAGTCACATATAATCCTCTCCGCTCCCCACCATGGCTCCTCCACCCCACCATGCCCGCCTCTCGAGAGAACATCCCCCCACACACCCGTGCGCCTCGCAGTCGCAAACTCACCCAGAAACTGCAGGAATCCCGCAATAACAAGGCCGCCCAATCCAAAGCACTTCGAGACAAGAAAAGCAAGGCGGCGCGGCGCCGTGTCCTTCGCGAGCGCCAGAACGAGAGCAATCTTGTCGTTGAGCAAGAGGAGGATAGTGAGGTTGTCAAGGAGCTTCGAGGTGAGTGGCTATATAGACCATCCTGTGTACCAATCTCAAGCCTGTGCAGCCGCTCTCGCTCGCACTCGAGGCGAACGTGACGCCGCCGAGGCTGCTTCTGCACGCCCCCCTCCTCCCTCCGGCCCTCCCTCCCGTTCCATTGCGCGTCCTAGTAATATGTCCAAGGTCACCGTCACCGACATTCGAGACCATCTCGACCTCGGTGGGAGCGAGAATGACCAGGCTTGGTCTAGCCTCAGGGTGTGTGCTTGATCTTCCATTCATTTTGGCTTCTAACATGCCTTCAGACGAGCATTCGTCGCTTCATGAACGCCGGCATGCTCGAGATGGAGCAAGGCTGGAAAGCACAGGACACGCGGCGTCTCATCAAGGTCTACGATGCGGTATCTATCCTTGATATTCTTCCTAGTCTTCTTCTGACCCTTCAACAGATTGAGGAAGCCCACCCCGACCTTGAACGCTTCCGTGGCCAGTGGGCCACTGCGTTCCTCGTCCACGAGTCTTTTACCGGTCAGAAGACGTATAAGAACTGCAAAGGGAAAGACGGCACCTACCGTACTCGGAACCGCGCAAGCCGACTGGAAGCTAGCAGGCTTCGGCGCATCGACGATGATGGATTTGGCGGTGATGGACCGCGGGCGCCCGGTGAGCTCATTATCCTCACTCTAGTGTGTCGTCTAACACTGTTCCAGCTTATTCCCCGACTTCAACGCCATCTCCTGGGCCCGGTGCGTCGCCAAGCATTAGGTCCTGTGCCTACTCATTATTTCTTAGATGATGCTCCCGCCTCCCCGCCCGTTCAAACACGTCCCTCGGGATCGACACGCCTACCTTCGCTCACCCCGATGTCTGATGAAGATGAGGAGTCGGGAAAGTAATACAAATGTATCAAGTAGTGAATAACAAGTGGTTTTCATCAATTAATTGCGTGAAATTGAGATGACTTTCAACCGGCTGCCAAAGCGAGCTTCACCGAGCAAACAGAGCGAGTTTCACGCGGAAAGGTGGGTGAAAATATCCAGGTGAAAAGTTTCATTTTGTTAGTGAAAATCTTCATCTAGTTTCCGGGCGAAATTCCCTCGTTACCCGTGAAAATCACCTATTATCGCGGCGAAAGCTGCCCCGTTCTCTGGGTGAAATAGTCCGCGAAATTCACACCTTCCGTGCTTCACAGTGTTCCCGACACCGGAATTGTCCTCCATGTCGAGGGTGGCAAGTATTCTGTGCACGAGGAAGCGTGTGATTGCACTGTTTGCGCGGAACGCAGCTGTTCTCCAGCCATGGATGTTTCCTTTCCAACCAACAAGCCTGGTACGAACTGTCTGTTTTTTTGGAAAAAAAATGGTGCTGATTTTGGGGCTCGTATTCGCCAGTTGCTTATGAGTATTCCAGCTATACAGATTTTGCGAAGCGCGGCTTGGAATACAGCGAGGAAGAATCAAGTATAGTCTCTCGTAGACAGACTCTACAACAAAAATCTCGTACCTCGAAGGTTGTAGTCTGTTAGTTACCGCGGGGGTCCGATCGCAGTTGCCGCTTATTACCTAATTGCGGACTTTGAATTCCACACGTGCGCCATCACTGCGCGCCCACGCCTTCCTTCTCGACGCGTCCTTCTTCTCCCTTCACCTCGTTGACCCCATGACACGCACCATTCGCTGGCAAAGCCCCATCGGACGCTCCACCCTCAACGGAATCGTCAAGAAGCTTGTGCCGCAATGGACTGCGGGCCTGCGGCCGGTACAAGAAGATCTCGTGTCCGCCATCCTCGACAACGACGACATTCTTTGCTGCACGGCAACTGGGGATGGGAAGTCCTGTGCATTTTCGATTCCCATTCTAGTTCTCAACGAGTACAACACCAACTTGGCTGAATATCCTGCTGGACTCCCGACGCGCCTGAATCCTGTCGGTCTCGTTGTAACTCCCACAAAGGGCTTAGCAGCTAACATCGTACGTTCATCTGCCTGGAATCTAACTCTGGGATTGTTCAGGGGGGCTGCAGGTGCGAGAACTAGGCCGAATGAAGATTGCGGCGTTTGCATATTCTCGAGAATCACTAGCCGAGGCTCGGCGCGGCGGAACGAACCTGGCGGACGAGATCAAGAACTGCGAGAAGTGGCAAGTCGTCTGTGTGGATCCGGAGCACCTGAAGACAAAGGAGTGGCGGATAATCTCGGAGGCCGCTGTCTTTCGCAGCCGCCTTCTTTACGCCGCCGCCGACGAAAGTTCACCTCATCAACGAGTGGGGGGCCGACTTCCGCCTCGATTTCCGTGGCATAGGCCCGTACTTCCGTGGGCGACTGCCGACTACCATCTCTGTCGTTGGTCTGTCTGCGACACTTGCGCCGGGGAAGGACACAACCGCCGTTTGCCGGAGCCTCGGGTTTTTTGATGGTCAATTCCAACTGCTTCGTCGGACCAACGAACGGCCGAACATCCACTTCGTAATGCAAATACTAACCCATGGACTGGCTGGCTACGAATTCCCCGACCTCCTCCCTTTCCTACGCAGCGGACGAAAGGTCATCATCCACTTCCATTCGCTCGCTATGCTCTTTCGCTGCTTCGTCTATATCTGGCGGCTTCAGTCTCACTCTTCCAACAAACTTCGACGCACCCGCATGTATCACAGTCTCTGCACCCCGGAATACAACGAGGAGACCATCCGTCTCATCGACGAAGACCCCCACTGCCAGATAATATTAGCAACCATCGCGTTCTCGAACGGCATCAACGCAAAATCGATCCTCGACAGCATCAGCTTAGGATTCTCAAGTACAATCGACATCCTCTGGCAAGAAAAAGGTCGTGCAGGTCGGCAGGCGGGGACGGTAGCGCGCGGGATTGTGTTAGTTCAAAAGAGTTCAATCACGCAAGCGACAAAATATCTGGATTGTAAGTGCGTACTCACAGTTGAAATTTAGTTCTAAAAGCCCCCCCCCTCCTCCCTCAGTGCTATCGTCGTCGTCTGAACCCAGGGCCAAGAAATCGAAGGGTCGCAAACTGGTGTCCGCAAGTATGACCCGAGACAAGGCAGAGCTCATCACAGAGACGACATGCTACAACGCCAACCTCAACCGCCGCTACCAAAATCCCCCGCTCGAGATATCGACCCTAGATTGCATTGCCGCAACGCGGGACATCCCCTGCAACCTCTGCGCCGTGCGTGCGGAGATAGAATTGGAATTTCCTGCGCCCGACTCCACACCCCAGTTCCCCGCCCTCACGCCGCCGACGACTGCCAAGACTACCGCCAAAACGCCGCGCAAATCCAAACTGACACGAAAGGAGAGGGAGAGCGCCCAGAAACAGCTCACAAGATTCAGAAACAAGATTCAGACTTACGAACACGGCTCCTCCCGATTCCTTGAGCACCCGCGGACGATGTTCCTCCCCTCCACCCTCCAAACCTTGATCCTCGACAACACACTCATCCTTGACTCGGAGGCGGAGCTGAAGTCGCTGGTGAAGGACTGGCGGCACACTGAAGCGTATTCTTCGGCCCTCTACGACGTAATCCTCGGAATCCAGACGGAAATTCGGGAGCGGCGCAAAGCAGCGCAGAAGAAGAAAAATGCCGCTGCGTGTGGGAGGCGCGCTTCGAAACGCAAGCGCGCGGACCTCACGGAATCCTCATCGGACGGCGAGGGCGAGGCTGAGAGCGAGGGCGATGGGGAGGAGGAGGGCGAGCAGGATGGTGAAGTGAATGCTGGGGATGACGAAGAATTCCCCGAGACGATTCCGGTACCTTCACGCTCAACTCGCGCGCGTCCATCGGCCACAAAACCAACGGCAACGGCAACACGATCGGTGCTGAAGCCCGTTACGAACCTCGCAAAGCGGGCGCGCCCCACGTTGAAGACCGCGGCTGAAACTGCAGCGGAGTATGGCAGGCCATATAAACCACGGGAACGGCGTTAACTCGATACCTGTTGTATTCCTATGGTAAACATGTTATTTTTTTTTGACGCACCACCTTCGTCGTCGGACTCCTCCACCTCCTCCCCCTCCGAATCGGACACGTCGTCCTCTGGTTCGTCCTCTGATACTTCCTCTTCCTCGTCACTTCCCTCCTCTTCCTCTGCTTCCATCGGGTCTCGGCGGTTTGCGCGCGCGAAGTAAGGTGGGCATTGCTTAAATCCTCGCCATCGTCCTCAGGCTCATTTGGATCAATTTCCTCCTCGTTCATGTCGAGCGGGCTGGACCGAGGTGGGCGCATGCTAACAGACCCGTCAGCACTGATGTCGCTTCCAGGAAGGCTTGGAGTTGGGGAGCTGTTGCGGGGGCCCGGTGAGCTCAAATTACTGCGTGGTTCGCTCGAGTCGCTGCGTGGTTCACTTGGAACCGGGGAGCTGGAGGCTCGGATGCTGGAAGAACGGTCGCCGGCCTCGCTGCTGGGCGGGGATGAGTCCACCTGCATTTCGTCGTCGTCGTTCCCTCCCTCGCCCCGTCGAATCTCCGCTAGGAAATCACCAACAGCCGTCGACCTCTCCAAAAACTTCTGCAACTTATCCTCCTCCAAACGCCGCCAGCCACGTCCAAACTGGTTCACCGCGGCGTGCCCCAAGCTGCGGCCGGATCGAAAGAGGTGAACCTCCTCCTCTTTGAATGCAGTCAGCAAAAGTTGAAGCTCGGGGCGCAGGTGCGGGGAGGTGTGGGTTTGGCCGCGGTGGTCGAACTCGAACGCCTCCTCGACCTCCTGTTTCATGTCCAGGAAGTGCTGGACGTTGGGGGATATTGTCCGTCGGTAGAATTTGCTATCGAACTCGCCGCCGTGTTTTTTCAACATGTCTTCGAGCCATTTATTGTAATGTTCTTGGTGAAGATCAGCCGGAAGCCAGCGCCCAAGCTCACCCTTAATATTGAGCAACCAATTATCGAGAATTGCGTCGCTGAGAGCCTTGGACGCCTCGTACCGCAACATGCAGTAAACCTCGAGGAGGTAGTTCATGTAATTCTGGTGCGACGAGCCGGCGAACTTGAAAATCCAGATCTGCACTGTGTTCAGTTCTTGCTCGCGCGAAGGTAAGGAAAACGAACTTTCATTACTTCCCAAACCCGCCCAATATCACCCTCTGGGACTGCGTGCGCAAACTCGATGAACCAGCCAAAATCTTGGAGGAAGATTTGGCTGTTGCGGAGAACACGGTCGCCGGTGAAATTATCCTTTTCTTGATGAACTTTGGGCGCGTCCTCGGATAATTTTGGTGGCAGGGGAGAAGCGGGAGGGGTTCCGGGCTCAACGATGTCGACTAGCTCAGGAACATCGTCGTCAGCAGTGGCGGGGGTCGAGGTGGTTGTTGGGGCGACCCAGGCACTTCCAACGTGGACTGAGTTGGTACACTCGGGATCGTCTGTGTGCGTCGAAGAGAGTGACACCTGAATTGCACCCTGCGTTGCGTATCGCTCCACGATCCTCAAAGCTTCTCCCATGAGGCCCATCAGACCGGGAAGTCTGTCTTTCTCCGCCAGTTCACGAAAGTGATCTTGGAGGTCGTCCACCTCGAAATGAATTCTGGAAAGATATGGTCAGAACACGCCAAGCTCAGTTGGTTTGAATCATACCTCCAACAATCCAGTACTTTCGCCGTCCAAATTAGCGTCAAATTCCGAACGGTTGGATAATAGTCGCAACTGTTCACGTTGGAAGGACGTTTGAAGCCCGCGATATTGTAACACTTTGATAGCGACGATGGGTCGTTGGAAGATGCGGGACCAAAGTGATTGCCAGAGGTAGAGTTGAGCTCGGTCGCACCCGTGTGCCAGATCTCCGGAGTTGAAACCTTGTTTTTGAAGGTTCCTATGGGCGTTGAGAGGTTAATGAGGTTCAAGACGGCGGCAAACGATGCCCCGTCGCCACGAATCCACAAAAGTAAATCTCCCGGCTCCGCCGAATCTATACCTGCCTGGTTGTCGAAGTCTTGGATTGCTCGATGCATACCCTGTGTCTCCGTCGACCGCTCCGAGTTTGTTCCGAAAGGCTGGCATGTTGTTTTGCGGTCGGCGCGCATACGGCGCTTCGCATAGTCCTCGCGGAACTTGCGGTTCACCTCGGGCAGGAGATGTTGGAGCGCAGGGACAAATTCGATAAGGGTGCGGGCCCAGTGAAGCACAGTAATGGCGCGCATATTGTCCCAGTCGATGTCGTCAAAGATTTTATCGGTGGTGACTTCCCTTCGTTCCTGCTGAGCGACCTTGTCGTAGTACGGCTTGGCGTGGAAAGCACCGGGCGCGCAATCGTAGAGTCGGACCCACGTCCCTGCGGTTCCAACCTTCAGCTGGCTCTGCCGACCTATCCCCTGCTCGTACACCTCGCAATACTCCTGGGCGTTGTCGACGAGCAAGCACCCCTCCCTCTCCCCCCTCGCCGTCGCCTCTGCAATCTCTGCACGTAATCCCTCGAGAGCCGCATCTGACATCGAGTTCAGTGCGTTGTGCGCCGTCGTATCGCTGACAGCGTATCCAAGTCGACAGTAGACACGCTTGAGGTCGATGTGAGCCTTGCAAGCAAAGTGCCAGACGCCGAGGGCCATTGCGAGGTCGCCGTTGGCGTATCGGTTACGAGATATGATGAACGAGGCAATTGCGCCGACCTGGATCTGCACACCTGTTTCAGGGCGGTTTAACACGATAAATACTACAAAGAACATACCATTGGGTGCGGGCGTCGTTTGCGAACGAAAAACTTGCCCTTGGAAGAGGGTGCAGCCATTGATTCGGTGAGGAATATCGCGAGGGGAAGGCGGATGGAATATTTTGTGTGGATTTTGGTGAGGTTGAAATTCGCTAACAGCATGGGCCATGTTACGGTCTCCGCGTTCGTACGCTTGCTTGGAAGCGCGCATGTTCATCAGGCCTCTCCGGATCATCGCGCGTCGCACGACCAACCTGCTTGCGCGCCTCGGCTGCAACAAGTCTCACGGCCCACGTCGACATGAACGGTCGTGCGTGGTTGCTCTGATCAGCGGGACCGGATGTGGCGAACATCTGCTGCTTCTCATGCCTGTTGGCGGACTTTTTCGTCGGATAACTGGCCTTGTGGTGGTAGATCAATGGGAGTATGGTGGACATCTTGATTTTGTCGCGACCGCGGAGGAAATGAGCGATGGTGTGAGCATGGGTTGTACCGCGGGGGTCGGGCTCTTCTCGAGGCTTGTTGTAGAATAGCGTTGCAAGGAAGTCGCCGACGCTGTCAAAGGCCCAATTCTGCAGCAGCTCCTCCATCGCCTCAAATTTTTCAAGTGCTTTTTCCTGCGAGGTTTGTTTTGGAGCGCGCTGGCGGGGCTGGGTGTGCGAGAAATCAGGAAGGGTGTATGTCACCGGGAGTGGCGGCGGCGCTGAAGGGTCAAGACGATAGTCATCGGCGGCAGCGGGGGGTTGGGGGATGGTGGGATTGGGGTCAAGGACGGGATGAGTTCGGTAGGCTCGGGTGCCGGGGTTTTTCTTGGGTGGACCAGGCCCAGAGGCCATCTGAGAGGATTATGGCGCGTAGGCAAAAAGAGACTGGGGAGATTGAGCGAGTAGTCGTCGAGAAAACGCGTCGTGGCGGAAGCGAAAAGAGGCGTGGCTGAAGCACGTGCAAATTAAAACTCCGCAATTACATAATAAGCCGCAACTGCGGACATCACCCCGCGGTAAACACAAGACTAAATCAAGTAGTGATAGCGAGCCTGCACAGAAGCGCGCCAGGACTTCCCCAGTTCCTCTTTCAAGATCTTCCCCCGCATCAACTTTCAACGTGAGCTTTGCTATATCCCGCCACTTCGCATTGTTCATCTTGCGCCCAGCTTCATCTCCGTTTGCCACAGCATAGCGAGTTTCGCGAATTCTATCGTCGACCCGACGTTGTATTTGTCGACAAGACACAATGTATCCTTGACCTGCCTCCCAAATTCCGGATTCTCCTGCTGCGACCCCCGCGATTTGGCAAAACCACCTTCCTTTCCACCTTGGGGGAATACTATGACGTCCAAGCGGTCGAGCAGTTCACGGACCGTTTTAGGACTCTCTCCGTGCTCACCAAGGTCTCGGAGACCGACCCTCCTCATCGCCGGCATCTCTGCCTGTACCTGAGATTGTCGAGCATCGACGTCCGAGATAGCGTTCCGGAGATCGCCGAAGAAATGACTAGCATACTCTGGTTTGCGCTAGGCAGGTTCGTCAGCAAATATGCCCAAGAGCTGCAAATATCCAATCCGAGAGAATTCTCTGTCGACTCGAGGGCCGGTGATATGTTCCAGCAAGTCTTCGTCAGCGCTCCGTTTTTTTCTACGTGATCCTCGCTGATCTATTCTCTTAGGAGCTTGTCAGGGCCTGCGGTCAGACCCTTTTTGTGGCTGTAGATGATTACGACTCGCCCGTCGTAAATCTCTCTCCCCCGTTGCCGAACCAGACCGCAAGCCCCCGCGAAATCGAAGCGCTCTTCGAGTCGTCTTTCTGGCGTCCGCTGCTGCAGGGTTCCGACGTTATCGACAAGTTAGTAGTAGCGGGGGTTCATTTTGTGACCTCTCCGGCCCTGCAAAAACTGGGCCTCAAAATCACGGCCGATCTTCAGACCTCCTGTGGGTTTACGGAGGAGGAAGCTTTGGGACTGGCAAGGAGGACACTAGAGCGCGAACCTGACGCTGACGATGTCCGCCGTTCTTGTGGGAACTACACATTTCCACCGCACAGTGGCATCGCTGAACCTCTTCTTCACCCCCAATCCCTGATCACCTATATTTCCGAACTTTCTATCGGGCGCCCCAACTGGATGAACTATCATTTCGTTACTTATCCACCCTTCTCGCCCAACTACCAGCGGAGTCCTCCCTTCCCGATGAAGTATCCATCGAGGGTCTTATCCAACTATTGGCCACCGGTGCGGTCGACTGCGACATCCACACTCCTGTCGACTTGGATGCGAAGGCAGTGACTTGGAAATCCCTTTATTACGCCGGCGCTCTTACCCCGGATCCTCGTTCCCCGGGCGCTCTTTGAGTGGCGGGTGGCGCAGCACTGTCTGTGGTAAGTTCGGTTCGTTCAAGAATTGAGCTGCGATGGTCTGACACATTTTTTATCCTAGGTCCACTCGCGCGTGGACACCATCTTCGCCGATCGACACGAGCTGCAGCTGAACTTCCACGGTCCTTGGTTCGAGTTTACCCACGAAACAGACTCCGATGCCGAGGATTTCATTGAGCTGCTTTCGGCGGTTCTCTGTGGCCAGGCCCAGCGGTCATTCGGGAACAAACGCGAACCCAATCTGCATGGCATCCTCGAGCTTGTCGTGCGCAATGGCCATTGCATGCGATCCACGCGTCCAATGGATCCTTTGATTGTGGTTTCCCCCATCGATGCCCCCGTGGTTCGACTACAAGCATACCAAACCGGTCGTATTTTACCTGTCGAGCTCAAAACCCTGACGCTGCTCGGAATGTGGCGGGGCTCGAATCTCAATGACGAACCGACAACTCAGAATCTCAAAGATTTGCACGAGGAGTTGATCGACCTCGACGAGGAGGACCTGCTGAAGCAGCCGTACGCGCCTACTCCCGACTCAACGGAGACGGTACTTGTCGGAAGCTTCGTCAATCCCGAGCCGCCCCATACCCAGCTTGTGGCTGTCGGTGGTGCGCGGATTTTGATACGAAAATGACTATCACCGAAATTATTTATGTACATCCTGGATCGCTGTATACTTCAACCGGCCTTGTCACTGGTTGGGAGATCCAAATTTCTCATCACCATTTCCAGTGAAAACTGTGGGTTATTTTTCAGCAATTTTTCTCTGAAAAGGTTGGTGAAGAATTCAAAACATTTTCACCGTTTTCTGGCTTTCTAACGGGTTTTTCACCTTGTGCTGAAAAAGCAGTGAACATATTTTGAATTTTTCACCTAGGTTTGTTGAGAAAAATTGCTGAAGAATTATCCACAGTTTCCACCATAAATACCGGTGAAAAACTTGGATCTCCCAACCAGTGTGTACTGACGCTGTTCTTCCACACTGCAATATATAGTTGGCAATATATTCGTCTGCGCCCGTGGGAAGGGACACAAACAAGCCACCATAACGCGCTCCTGTCGACGCGTCGTTTTTAGAGTTCCTTCTCAGATCGCGTCAAAGCGAGGTTTTCTCGAGGTATCTGTCTGTTCTTTCAGCTCTAGCCTTCCTGCAGACCACACACACGGGCGGGCTTTCCCTCGCTAGTCAAAGCCTCGACCAGGTGTTTCCTTGAGCTTTCGTACGCTACAGCAGCAGCCCCAACGCGCATGAAACATGCGGTACAACAGCGCAGCGAGTCGCGTCGTTGCGGATTTGAATGCAATGGTCAAGATACAAGCCGCGGAACTTGCCGAACGTCAGCCACTTTTGAGATTCATGCTGTGCCCTCTCTTGCTCTTGACTCCCATGTCGCCCCTTCAGTGACCGCCGAATCCCACCCCAGTATGTCATATCCTTTCCGAGTCGACTTCGCGTACTTATGTGCTTCCTTCCAGACCATCATCCCCCCCCTCCCTCAGGCGCGCGTCGGTTGGCGGGACCTCGTCGTTGCCTGGACCGTCGAAGATGAGCATTCCCCCTTCTGTCGTGGCCGACGCACTAACCACTACTTTCTCCAGTTGCCCATCGCGACCTCGCTGTCGACCATGGATCGTAAAACCTCGCCGCCATGGGTGCATCAGCGCGGACAAATCGTCCCCCTCCTCTCGGGTGCGCTACCCTCATCGTCTTGGACAGTGGGGGAAGTACTCGGGAGTCGAGGACCGCTGTCCCATTCAAGCAGGCCGCACTGACGAAGAAGATGAAGGGGTATTGCCTGGGCCACTTCCTGGGCGTCGACGAAGATGAGTACTCTTTCTGTCTTGGGGGTCGACGCACTAACCACTGGTATTTCCAGTTCCACGTCCTCGCCCGACCTGCATCGACCATTCCGCCGCCATGGGTGCATCAGCGTGGACAAATCGTCCCCCTCCTCTCGGGTACGCTACCCTCATCGTCTTTGACAGTGGGGGAAGTACTTGGGAGTCGAGGACCGCAAAAAATCCCATTCAAGCAGGCCGCACTGACGAAGAACATGAAGGGGAATTTTGGGGCCGCTTTCTAGGCGTCGACGAAGATGAGTGCTCCTTTCTGTTTTGTCGGCCGACGTACTAACCGCTGGTGTTTCCAGTTCTGGATCCAGCGCAGCCGTTCATCAGACTTTCTACACATCTCTTGAACGCACTTGAACGCGCTTGAATGCCCCTGAATTGGCGTAATAAGTGCTCAAGTTGCAAGCAATCAAGCCAGGTTCGATTCCCCACAAGTGAAAAAAAAACTTTTTTTCACGCGACGCTCAGTCGTTTTCTATGCTGTTCAACTTGGTGATTTAATCACACAGGTATATATTTCAAGACCCATCCAAGTATTATTTTTTGTTGCTTCGTTCACGAAATATATTCCGTTTCAACTCAAGTTCAACAAGAATATTTATTTTTTGTGCAGACGAAGTCGGCCGGAAACGGGGGTAACAGCGGAACGAATCCTCCCAAAGACGTCATTGAGCGCGGTCTTCGGAGCCCCGATGCCCCGCCGCTCGTAGTCGGGGTTGTGAGCGACGCAGAACACGACAGCAAGTTGAACTGTTTGGCGATATTGTGCGGAGCCGTTGATTACTCAGCAGCGCTCGCCACTGCTCTTCCCGCATCCTCGCCACATCCACCTCCCCCTTCCTCCCCAACCCGAGCTCTCAACGTCGTGGGTCTCCCAACTACCCACCACACCTCTGCAAGGCTCACGACACCCGGTTGGCTGCCCCCCCTTGGAGTACACGCAAGGCCCGCCAAAACAGCATAGCGGGCCCTCCTTCCACCTCGCTCGTGCGTTTGGCGGCACAGCCACGGGTGCAGAAGGTTGACACGTGCAGACAGCGCCCTAGGACACTGTTCTATCTCTGGTGCGTCTTGAACCCCACATGCACTCATTTTTTAACCTTTGCTTTTTATTTTTTGCCTTCAGCTGACTGCGCCTGCCTACGCAGACCCCCAACGAACTCACGCAGACGTCGATATCGACGTCCTCGAGGTGCTCGACCCCCTGCCTACCCACCGCGCAGACGTCCGTCGCCCTCCACACCCTCAACGTGCTCGACCTCCGTGTACCCACTGCGCCGCCTTCCATGGCCGTGGGGATCTCGACTCAAAGTGCAACGCGGTCGACGCCTATACGTACCCACCGGCGCCGCGCTCGTTGCGTGTAGATTCTGTCAAGACAGTGGTGCGCAATCTATCCATCATCAATTCCATTTACTCAAAAACCTCGGAAACACCTTCATGCGCACATTCAGCGTTTTCGTCGGTGTCGGTGTCAACCACACCATCCGCTGTACCTCGGCGCCTACCTTCTCGACGCGCTTGATGGCTTCCGCATCGTATCGCTCGCCGCCGACGCCGTGACTCCTGTGAAGAAAGGTACAAAAATATGTTTTTCACCCGCGGTGAGTCCCCCGCCTTTCCAAACCCCCTCAAAGGCTCAAATCTTCCTCAGGCCGATGGCCTAGCATCCCCCCCTGCTCCGCGCGACCTCGAACTCGTCGGCGCCGTCGTCGATGGCATCAAACGACCCGAATCTCTCATGGGAAGCTATGTAAAGTCAGGTTTTTTCATACCAGTGAGTCCCCCGCTGCTCCAAACGTCCCCACAGGCTCAAATCTTTCTCAGGTCGATGACCTAGCATCTCCCCCTGCTCCCCGCAGCCTCGAACTCGCCGGCGTCGTCGTCGATGGCATCAAACCCACGGATTCTTCGGGGTTCCGTTCCGCGATGTAACACTGGTGCGCAACAGCTTTCTCTTCCTTTTCCACATACCATCGCTCACCTGATGATGCAGCACATGGACCTCGGACGCTCGTTATCGCTCGGTGTGGGTGTGTGAAGGACATTCGAGTCGTAGTCGTAGACCTCGGTTACATGTTTAGTAGCCTACGTCGCTTTTCCGTGTCCCTCGGGGACAAGAAAACTGCACGTAGGCTATTCAACTAGTAGCCGCCAATGAGCACAGCTTTTATCGTACCCACAACCTGCGTGCACGTCCAACCCATCTCGCTTACTATCGCATGTCTCGACGCGCAACCGTAGAAGAGGTCGATGATGAACGAGACCGCTTCACTCCTTTTCCTCTAGCCGATGGAAACTCTGAGCCCTTTCTCCACATACTGGACTTGCTTCCTGGTCCATGTGCATATCCGCCTGGCTATTCTCTTGCTGGGTATCTTCCGAATCCCACAAACGGCAGTGTGTAATCAAATGCAACTTTCGCCGACCCCAAGCTCATTCTTCTTTAGCAGTGAAGGCTCTACCGATTGTCAAGCTCTATGGTCGCCCCGATAACCTGCTTCCCGAGAAACCGGACCTCATGTCTGAACAGTTCAAGTGGGATGAAGCTTCGGTCTCACAAGCGCCCCACCCCTCGCTGGTGCTTGAACCCGCCCCCGCTATCACACCGCCTCCCGGCTACTACTACCCTCTTGCTGCGACATATACTTTGACCCCCGACGTTGACCGACGATTCGCGCGAGGGTGTGCGTATGTTACCCTCTTCTCATCTGCAAACAAGGGCATTCTACAGTCCAAGCTACTGCGTACCAAGACACCGCCCAATGTGATCCCTCGCATCCACGAAAGCAGGATAGTTGTCGACCCTATCGCGGGGATGATTCGCATGCCGGGCAGCGTCCCCTTTGTTCAGCATACCAAGGAGCACCCGGACGAGGTCGTCACAATGGCCTGCGCTCACACCCTCGGTTCGATTCGAGAGGCATACCCCGACATCGCAGACCGTGTTGATGGTCTTGCTGCCGACCTGCGCGATGCCACCTTCGGCTGTTCTGCGCAGGAGGGCCGCCCCGCGATGCAGCCCATCTACTCCATGGCCGGGCTCAAGCGAAACGCGCGCTCTGTTAATGAAAGCGCTCTGCCTCCCGGTTCTTACGATGGCTCGTACAATCTTGCGTCCACCAAAGGAGAAGGCGAAGGTGCTGGTGTTGCGATGCCAGCCGTCCAAGCGTCGACTCCGGAGGCTGCACAACGTATCAGTCTCGTACTTCGCTTGCTTCATGCGATTCAGCGACTCGTGCTTCCGCGCTCGATTACCAAGTTCGAGCACAATGTCACCGAGGCTCACTCTGAGCTGAACAATGTCGTCTCCTTTGGTGGCCTCGACCCCGGCTCCACCAGCTGCCAGATGAATGTCTCGTCTGGTGGTTACGACCTCGCCCACTTCATAGGTGCTCACCAAGGGTCCTGGCACACTGATATCGGTGATGACTGGACGAGGTGGACCATGGTAACGATGGTCTTGAAACTGCCTGAAGGTGCGCTTCCATCCACCCCTCTGCCTTTGAAGCTCACAAGCCGTAGGGAGTGACCCTGGCGCATTCTGCCTTGCACGCTGCGGACTTTACGTTCGCGAGGCGGACACCTGGATAGTCTTTCTCGTTTTCCGGGGGAATGATCTCCACTCCGGGTTCGCCCCCACAACACCTCCCATTCCCATGGCGGATGTCGACACTGCTCTTGCAGCGGCAGGTCCCAATCGCGTTGTCTATGTTTCTTACCCTAGCCGTATCTCGACCACCCGCGTCGGCTCCATGTCTATGACCCCACCGACGGGCTTTGGAAACTTTGGGACAATGACTCTAGCGAAGACGGAGCAGCGCCATTACAGCGACCGATCCAGCAATCAGGTCTTTGGCAGTACCTTCTCGAAGGCGAACCGTCTCGCCCGCGAGGCGGGCATGAGCTTTCTTAACAGTCTCAAGCATTCTGGGATAAATCTTGGGCAGTCGCTTACTGAGCTGCTCGGCGTCATGACCTATCAAGATGAGGAAGGGGAGACTCAACAGATAGAGCCACCCCCGTTCGATATCAAGCACCAAGCGTCACAGATGAGCCGTTGGTGGCGGTTCTATGAGTGGCATCGAGAACTCTGCGCGACATATGCCATCCGGATGACGAAGAGCGAGTACAAAAAAGCCCAAGCAGCTCTTGCATCGGGGGAATCTCTTGATTCTTCCAAGGCACCACATGCCCAGCTCCAAGAAGTTCCCGCTACTGTTGTTGGGCAGCCTGAAGGGGTCCGTCCGTCCGACGACTCGACCCCCGAACATGTGGTAGATACAATCGTTGAAAGGAGAGTCATCGATGGAAAGGTACGGATATGCTTCCTTGAACCGCGATACTTTCCACTGACGCAAACCCTACTAGCTAACGTGGTTCGTTAAGCTTGATGGAAAAGACGAAGTAACACCGGTTGGACAGGGGGAGTCGTGGTACGTGAAATCAACTCCTCATTGAAGACGACAAGTAACAAGGTTATGCATTAGGATTCATCACGTCCGGAACGAGCCCAAATTCGCTCAGTTCATCGCAAGGTCTCATACCAGCGGCGAGAACCCCATAAACCTACATACCGTCATCTCTGAGCCTGAGGATAGTCCCATGATAGACGCGCCTGCTGTACCTCTACCGCATTCTGAGGCGCCCAGAGAACAGACCCCTATGGCTGCACCAGCGGTTGCTGGGACATGCATTCCAACTCGTATCTTGCGCTCTCGTCCTGGCGAACGAGAAGGCAATCCAGCCGACGACGATGATGATTTGGACGATGGCGAGTACTATATCAAAGAAATAGTTGATATGCGGACAGACGGGGTGAGTGCTACCAAACGAAGGCTTGGACAATTGAGCTAATTCATGACAGACGGAGCCTACGTGGCGCGTTCGTTGGGAGGGTTATACAGAAGAGCATGATGTATGGATGACACAGATCGAGTTGAGGTACGCTTCGCCAGTGAACACAGCACTGCCAATATTGATAGAAGCTTGCTTTTGAATAGCGGTGCACAAGAGGTGCTTGCAGATTACAACGACAAGCACAATATTGTGTGCCCGCCACTAATTGTGATGTCACCACGCGGTTCCTCACCAACACCTTCTGTCGAATCAGACTATATTCCTCCCATCGAAACACATCTCGGTTCTAAGCGAGCCCATCTGTCAGATTCCGACGAGGCTCAGCCTGACGAGGGTGGTGGAAACCAGCTTGAAGACGAAGTGGACGAGCTTGAAGACGAAGAATCAGTCATCTGTTTGCAAGCAGATAAGCTGGCCGATCTCGAGAAACTCTTCGATTCTGAGTTCCGGGAGCTGGAGCACGAAGCGCTGGCAGCCACGGAGGAAAATCTCAAGCGAAACAAGCAATACTTCACTCCAGTGGCGTCTAGTGCTATCGTCGAAGCACTTGTCTCTCAAAATGAGCTTCAGACCCAGTTCAATGACTACATGTCCTTCGTCCCTAAATTGTCTATGCATGCACCTAGCTGGACTCAGCATAGCGCCGTTCTCTCCCTTGGGCGGGTCGTACAGGCGACAGGTGTCCTTCCGGACCTTGTTACGAATGAGATCAAGACCTTGATTCTGGATCGGTCTCTTCGTTGGGAGATTGCGCGCTCCCACCTTCTGCTTTATTCCTGGTATCAAAGCACCGGACCCCGGCTCGCCCAGATGTTGTTTGACCTGCACCGAAGCGGCTACCACACACCTCAAGGAGGGTTTCCGGCAGTCTATAAAGTCCATCCTACATTCGCTGCCCTCGTCCACCACATTGTCTTATATGTTACCGCTCAGGCGGAGAACAAGCGCGAGGCTGTCAAGGCCAAACATCGGAAGACTACTACTGCAGCCCCACGTCACCATCCTATCGCATTGATACCCCATCCCCAATGTCCCATGCCAATTCCACCCACCGATATACGTTCTCTCCCGTTCGACCTCTATGGTCTCCGAGATTCCCCTCCGAAAAAAACTACGTCTAAACCCAAGCGCATCCCCCTCTCCCTTCCCCGCGAGAAGCTGTCTTTAAAGAACATCGACGACATCTACAGGTGCAGTGTCACTATGCTGCAGGAAATATGGTCGACAGAATTAATTCTGCCTCCTGTCGCATCACTGGACAAGTCTTGTTCTGCCACAGCTCGCTTGAAACCGGAGGAGCTAGCTAGGCTTAAATCGAAAGTGATTGCTCGCGGGGCTGTTCTCCGGTGTATTGTTGATGCTTGCGGTGGAGACGAGTCCCTTCTCGCATCCTCCGACATCGAGGCAATCATCAGTGCTCCATCCAAGATCTTTGCGTCCCGTATTACAAAGGAGGCGCGTTTCTCTGCTGCCGTTCTCAAGGACTCTCAGAAAACCCTCGCTCCTCTCGCCGACTGGCTTGCAGTGAGACTGAGTGAGCAGCCAAATATCCTGCAGTTTGCAGCCTCCAGCGCACGTATAGTACATCGAGGACTGCTGGAGCTTCACTATGGTGTTACTCTCAACGACGAGCATTACCTCAACCCCGATCTCCTGTACGATGAAGCAGAGGAAGCTCCATTCGTTGCCCCTCAGGCCCGGCGTCATATAGCTCAGAAGGCAAACACCTACTATGCCGCTCCCACTCTCGACTCTCTTCTCCCCAATGTTAATGCACCTCACTTTGGTGCCATTGGGCTTATCCTGCGGGAGAGGTGCAATGAGCTTCGTGGTTTTGGTGCGGCCAATCATATCCTCCACAATGTCCTGCAGGGGAAGCATCCTACCCAGGGCCGCGTTCAGTTTGACCGTGACCAGACTGATCCTGCGCGACAGTTCTCGGAATACGCCACCCTCCTTGCTGAGGCCTTACCTGTGTTCAAGCTGACGGACCGCTTAGGACTCTCTCGACTGCTAGCGTACATGGGTACTGGCCAAGGAGGCAGAACCTCGCAGTTTGTCAAAACGGGGTGGAACCCGGACCTCGGGCAGTATCCTATGGCCTTTGACAGTCTTGCGGCCTGCATCTCGCACTTTGAAAATGCGGAGATGAACAACCTCACCGTTCTCACCGACAACCGAGCAGTACCCGGCTCCCGTGCAGCTCGCCTCCCTGGGTACAAGCAGACCTACAATGCGTGCATCTGGGGTCAGGCAAGCAATCATCTCTTGCTCCTGCCGACCTTTGGTAAAGGCGAAAGCAAGCGCAAGTACACATTTCCGGAGAAGTTTGCACCCTACTTCTCTGAGGCTGTTCAGGACAAGTGGTGCGCTTGGTTGGGTGGACTCCTGGATCGGGACCCTTCAACATATACCGGTCCAAAGAAGACATGGGCCGACGCTCTGAGATTCATTTTGGACTTGGGCGTTCTTGGTTTCCAGACCGGTCTCACCCCACTGCAGCTTGCTAATAATCTCGTCTTCCTCGGAATCTGCGAGCCACCGGAAGCCATGGAGGTTGGTGACTGGGTCGCCCACAACAAGAGTCTCGGCGCCTACAATGGCCTTGTCCACCTCGGATTCTCTATGACCGGGTACACATCCATCGTCTCTGCATACATGGTGGTGTACAGCCATCTGGACACCTACCTCTGTGCCGACGACAAGCAACGTCTTGGCTTTGGGGCACTGTTTGTCGAGCATGTCCTATGCAAGGTCGGGCGGTGGGAGGGTCGTCTTCGCCTCCAGAAGCATGATTTCATGCTAATGGCCAAACAAGCTCGGATAGAGCAGGACGGCATCTGGGTGAAAGGTGCCAACTGCACAGACCTCCGTGCATTTCCGATCCCTCTTCAAGCAGATCGCACTGCTATTCAAGGGACTATTGATTTCTGCATGGTGAGATCCAAAACTTGCTTCCCTTATCATCCCGTCTCATCCACCTTCTAGTCTAGCATGTAGTGGTTCGAATCCGATACCCAGTCCGAGTCGTTTTCTGTTGTATTGTAATGTAACTAGTTCTTGGGAGTCGAGCCGATTGTTCCGGTTAGAAGTGTGTATTAAGCAATGGTGAATACGACAGGAAGGGCGTAATCCAGATGAAAAGTGTACGCAGTACGGTAGGAAAGTGCAGAGAGTAAATTATAATAAGTAAATTAAATGGGAAACTATAAGACCAAGGTAAAGGACCTAGAAAAACTTGGGAATGGGCTTGGGACCGGCTCCGTAGCAGTACTCCTCGACAGGATCAGAGAACGCGGGGTCAATGGCAAGCTGGTAGGCTTGAGGGGTAGGTGTGGTTACAATCGGAGCACGCATGAAAGAGGGAATGTCAGGCGATGGGGAACGCGACGTCCCACCAGTCAAGTCAATTGGCTCTGTGGCGGAAGCTTCAAGACGAGAGGGGCCCGCAGTAGCGTTGGTGCTGTGAGAGGGGCCCACAGTAGCATTGGTGCTGTGAGATGGTCCCGCGACCGCGTTGGAAGGTCCTGAAGAGTTTGAGACTACGTTCAGCTAGGAAGTTGTATATAACTCACGGGAGATTTCCTGGGCAATGGAGTCGGTGAAGATGAACGGAAGAGTTGATTCATCGTCTGCGTTGCTCTGGCGAGTCACTAAGACCCAAACAGATGAGTAGCTGTGTGTTCTCATAGACCATCACATACCACGTCGCTGGCGCTTCCTTGCTGTGCCCTCGTCTGCAAAAAGATCCTCAATGAGCTCCTCGCTATCTTCGAGAGCAATGCTGCTCAAGCGCTTGCGGCTCTTGTTCTTTGGCTTGGGTTTAGGCCGCTTGGACGCATCTAAGTGCAGTGAGTAATCAAGACGCAAGATAGTGCTGGCACTACTCACCTTGACCGTCATCAGAACCAGAGTCTGTGTGCCCTGGCTGGACCGTGAACGCAGCAGCGAGGCTTGTTACCCAAGCAAGCCTTTCACTTTGGGGAATCGGCACACGCGACGCTAGAGACAGATGTAATGAGATGACATTGTCTTTGCAGTAGAAAGACTTTACAGAGGAAGATCAAGCGCTCCCCGACATTACTGTGTTTGCCACGGTGTGTGAAGAAGTCCTCGCCGTTCGGATTGAGGACCTGGACAACCTCGAGACGCTGCCTGACTCGGCTCAGGAGGACGAATGGAGGTGCGTCCACCGTTAGGCCAGTCGGAGTAGTGAAGGTCGTTGGCCCGATGTTCTCGAAGTAAGCCATTGGGCCGCCCAGGTGCTCAGAGAGGAGGTCGATGATGTCCTCATGAGTTGCGGTCGATGAGATAAGAATTTCTTTACGTATGGCAAGACCGAGGTTGACGAGTATTTGGACCGCGGCTGGACTTGGAATTGTGTCGTCAACTGGCTGCAACGCTCGCTCATGCTACCGCTTCTTGTTAGCCCTCAACAGTGAACACAGCAAGTCAAGAAACTTACATTGGGGCCCAAGCCGTCTGCTAGGATGACTAAACCGTCAATGGTGAACGAGCCCGACGAAGGAGGCTCAATCTTCTCAGCGGGCTTTGGTTTTTTGGATGAGCGCTTGCTGGCAGGCTTGGTTTCCCGCTGCTACATGTCATCAAGTCTAGTGAAGAGAGGCGGAAGGCTGATTGTCCGTACCTTGCCAATTTTCAAGACGATCTTGGGTCGCATTCCATCCAGTGACTCGCGCTTTGCCTGGCTCATCTTGGACAACCCATTCCCGTCTGCCTCATGCTCAGCCTTGACTTTGGCCAGGATTGAGGAGACGGTCTCGGACGCCTCTGGATGGTGTTTTTTCAAATGCAGACAGAGTCGGCATAACTTTGGCTGGGTGATCTTGGCAGCAAAGGACTCGCAATCACACTCGTCTCTGTCCGAGTCCTCAGCTTGGCATGGACGCCTACCAGCAGACATTTTTCGAAGGACGAAGAGAGAGAGAGGAAGAACACAAGGGTGACCAAAGGTTTTGTCACAATTTATACTCCCAAAAGGACCGGACATCATCACGCCTGGCTAGTTCTAGTCCATAGCCGATATCAAGTACCCCAAGGCTGTAGTCAAGCCAGAAATTCGCGTTAGATGTGCAATATTTATTATTTTAAAAGCATCTAATCCGACTCCGACTGTGATTGCGACTCCGACTCCGACTCCAAGCTTTCAAGCATATATGTAAGCTCATCCAGTGTTGCAAGAGCCCTTCCCCACAGCTCCGCACGAGCGCGCCAGAGCACATCTGGCAATGCCACCCGGAGCTCTTTGCTTCCCTTGCGTCCGGACTTGAGGATTTCAAATGCAGGATAGGCTCCGTTCTCCCACTCGTCGGGGAGCAGCCCATACCCAGCGGGCACGACGAGGAGCCTATGTGCTTCAGCAAGTGCGGCATCGAAAATGGGGAGCGTGTCTTCTGAAAATGGATTATTATGCTTGGGGACTGGAACCGGCGCATGGTGGAAGTGGTGCGAGTTTGCTGCGTCAATACCTTCGATCATGTCTTCCCAGCCCTCCTCGTCGAGATCGATGCGGTCGTCAAACGTGGTGGGCACATCCTCATCATCCAGCTGACCTGCCCCTGTCTCGCCTGGAGCTCGACGCATTACAGCGCCATGGGTGCCATATAGCTCAGCAATGACGTCCGGGTGGACACCAACACAGTCGTCCAGGTATACACCGTTCTCAAGTTGCCCGAGGAGGAACATGTCCTACGGAAGCGCGCGTCAGCTATCACCGTGTGTGCCAGTGTGCATTCTGCTCACATTTGGGCTCTGATCATGTCCTGCACCGGATATTGGGTGGGCATTCCACTGTACTTGGAACTCGGCACAGTCACGATTGATATCATCAAGAAAGAGTCGGTGAAGGAGCCACAGATGGTTGGCGTTGGTGCGGTCAAGCCGGTGGAGGGCCTCCAAACGGTAGAAGAACGCGCGCCATCGGCGAGCAAATTGGGACCCTACTTCGACCCAAAGGCGCTCAATCCGAGTGTTGTGCGTAGATCTGCATAATGTTTGAGGTCGCTACCAGAGCAAGGGATGCAGAACTTACGAGCCCCAGATGAACGAAGCTCGATTCAAGCCGCGCTTCAAAATCATATAAATGGAGACTGCCTTATTCTCGGCGCCGCGGTCTCCACGCACGCGCGAGGGAAGTCCATATTCATTGACTGCGTCGAGAAACACACTGAGGACTGTTGGTGCTCTGTTGTTGGTGCTAGTGCGGAGGCCAGTAACCTGCAGAAAGGTGCGTTTAATAAGTAGTATTTGAAAGGTGCACTAGTCTGACCGTTCGGGAGTAGCCATCAACAAATCCGTGGATCACAAAACCCCACAAAATGAGTTTGTGGTGGCCATCCACATGCCAAAGAGCATTTGGGCGGGATACCTTGTAGGTTCTACGGCGTACGGTCTTCCGTTGGCGTAGACTGCGGCCAAGACCATCGACTCGCCGAATGGAGGCAAAGACACGGCGCTTTTGGACCTTGAGTCCGTGTTGCCGCAAAAACCCAATCAGGTATCGAATGCCCGAGTCTGGTTTTGCTGTCCGGAAGCCCTTGACCAGGTCATCGAGATCAGATCTACGGAGAGCGGTGAAGGCAGCTGAGACGCCAGCCTCCTTGAGACGCTTGGACAGGGTGTGGCGGTCAATTTTGAGCGCGCGGGCAAGTGTCGAGATTGATATTCCCCGACTGCCCGAGATCGCCTCTTGCAGGAAATCCAAGTCGATTTCCTTTCGGGGGCGGCCACGTTTGCCCAGTTGGGGAGCAGAGACAGGATTAATATGGCCAACAGTAGAGTCCTCTCTGGTGAGCGATGTTAAAACTGCGCTGGATAGGAAGGAGCAGCTGAATCCCTACCGTGCAGATGACGACTGACTGGCTGACAGGAGCTGCACAACGAGTTCGGAAGAAAGCTGCGCGCAGCGATGGATCCAAGGTACGGGGAACCCCTCTTGGTGCGCGTGGATTTCCATCTCTGCCAGCAGCGGTATAACATCTCCAGTCAGCGCCTCGGCGTGGTATCGGAGTCGAGTGGAATCTGCTTCCTGCGCACGAACGTGAATTGCCAAATTAAATGTGGTTGAAATAATCTGGTAGGCATGTTCAATGTTGGCAGACCAAGGAAGTCCCTCGGCGGGGGCTGGAAGGGCAGGGAATGACATGGCGGAGGAGGTAAGCAAAGAGCGATCATTTTGATGCGAAAATTTTCCAAGTGCAGCTTGATCTCGTACTTCACCAAAAATGTCTGCAGATGCAGCGCGTCCTGCATACACTCGTCACTCCACATACTGGGAGGAAGAGACCCGGACCTATGTCTACGCTGTGAGTCTTGAGGCATTTATTCTTTTTTTTACATGAGGCCTCATCCCTCCTCAGGTCGAGAAGACCCTCTACCATTTCCCACTTGCTGTCCTCACCAGGATGTCGCCGCCTCTCACAGCAATATTTGGGATCCCACCGTCTCAGCCAGGTGTTACTGAGACCGGTCAGCAGTTGCCTAGGGAGGGAACTGAAGAAAACCCGATTGTGATCCCTAGTATCAGTGTCGGGCAGATGGACGACTTTCTGGCGTTCTTTTTCAAATCGTATGTGTATCCACTGCTTCAGAGCTATAAACCGGTGCTGACACCAGCGGGCAAGGACACTGTTACCCCCCGAGAAAGTCTGGCCCGAGCGCACTGAGCAGATTGGCTTCAATCTCCTGACTGTTGGAGGGCTCTGGGACATCGAAGAGGCTCAGGAGTATGGCAAAGGACTGCTCGAGTCGTTGCCGTTGTCCCTGTCTCGCAAGCTGCGGTACGCTCGTATGTTCAGAATCAGCGAGTGGGTTCCAGATCTGGTCAAGAAGATGATTCCGCTTGCTGGGACCTTCTCTTCGGCGGACGCTTTGGAGATCGGCCCAACCCACTTGCAGATCTTCTACAGCGCCAAGACCATGATCGACGAGGAGCGGCTTAAAATTGTGTTCACTCCACCCAAGTTGACCCCAGTCGACCACCTGGGCTACGGAGACTGTTGGGACCACAAGAGCTGTGAGCGGGTGTGGAGGGAGAGTTGGTGGCCACTGGTCGGGCGGAAGGTTCTTCACCCCGCTAGGCCGATGGCGCTTGACGCGATTGCTGGACACCTGAGCAAGCTCTCCCTTCCGGGGATGACCCAGAAGTGTCATGAAGATGCTGTTATCAAGTGGACCATGAACACCTGGGAGTACGACGGGATTCTGGAAGGAGCCATCGAGGGCGTTCTCGCTTTCCATCGGTAACAGTGTCGCTTAGTTCAAAGTCAGGTGTACCTACCAATATTTACCCACCCACTCACCTACCTACCTACCGTACCTTCTGTTCCTCGCTCTGTTCGTACCAGTATGAATAATCGAGACTTGGGTTCGGATGACCGATTGATGGTCCAGACTTGGGTTCGGATGACCCGCATTGATGGTCCAGACCACCGGCCCGCTACACCGAAAGATGAGGCTTCACCTGAAATATATTTTGCCCGAATCGGAGTCAAGAAATATTTTCTTGACGTAGAAAAAAAAAAAACTTGTAGTCAAAATAAATATATTTGGACACGTTCGAAGATATATACTTGGTATGATTAAATCACCAACTTGAACAGCATAGTTTTCATGCCCATTGGAAGGCCCTCTTTTTCTGATTTTTTCTCATTCAGGCAAAAAAGTGCATTCAAGGGCAATCAAGGTTCAAGAAATGCGTTGAAAGGCTGATGTTCTTGTTCTTTCTTTCTTGGTTCGCCTCGAATCATTCTGTCGTCCGGGGCTTTTGTCGTAGATACTCTCTGGAGAAGGCTGCGAGCGCCTCGTGCACCTTTGTCGCAGGCTCCAGGCCTCAGTTAGGTGGGCGTATTGACGCTCAGCTACCAATGCACGCAAAGCTCGTCAATATATCATGTCGTTTTTTCTGTCTTGAAGGCATCGGAGACGCGCAAAGTTCTGTTTTGGAAAACGGTATCTCATTGAGGCAGCAAAGTACAGCCCTTTGAACGTCAACGTCGCGCGACTTTGCGACTTTGTGGTGTTGTGGTGGTGGTAGAGAGTTCTGGGCTTTCCCACGATGTCTTTTCGTCTTGAACGCTCTCATGGCCGCCATGCTATTTCACCCATCGTTCTGCAGCCTGTTCGACTCGGAGGAATATGGCCTTGAAGATGTCTCCCTGAACCCAAGCTTGTTATCTCGCAGCTCTTCGAAGAGCCGTTCCAAACGCTTCGCTGGAAGAGACGGTACCGGTCTTGCAATGCGGGAACGAAGACAACACATTTTTTCGAGCGGGACACTTTCTGACTCTTTCGGGCGTGGCTCAGCAGCACATGTTGTGTTCGGTGGCACTGCCTGCATTTGGGATGCCGGATGAAGGCTTAGCTTTCTTGGGGCGACCGCCGTACCTCTACTTGGAGTCTTGGACGGGATATTCGGGAGCGCTGCGATCGGTAGGATCGCGCCGAAGCCTCTAGGGTCTGAAGCGAACTCGAAAGCAAAGCACAATACCATATATTGGCCTCCACCGACCGAACTTTGCAAGCAACATAGATTATATGATATGAAAAAAAAAATCTAGTACGAGACGAGGCACCCGACTGCCTCGCGTAACTCTCTTCGGCGCTCCACCTGGTTCAGACCCGCCAGTCGCAGAGAAGGTGAGTACTGTTCGACGTATTCCGCGACTTTTTCATCGCTGAGCTCATTGATGACCTGGGCAGATACCAGGGGAATCTAACCAGCAAGTGCGCAGTTCGAGTGAGTATGCATCATGTGCGGCAGTTTTGGAACGTACGTCGGGGACTGTACCATCTGGAAACGATACGGGCTCCAAAGGAAAGTCATACCACCGTTTGCGTACATGTTATTTATCTGGATTGGAAGATGAACAGAATACTTGAGTTGGTTGCTTATGACAGCTCACTTTCGTGGTTGCACTGACTATAGCATCCATTTTTGACGTTGCTTCGGTCTTGAACTCCTTCAATTGAGCTTTGATATCGGCGAGGGCGACAGCAATGGCGTCGAGGCCGACCGCGATGCGACCGTCATGGCCGACAGCAGCGTTAACGCCACCGAGACGGTTGTCCCATAATGACTCCCATTCACTTATGAATCGTTGGTTACTTTTCGAAACTGCAGATTCCAGGACGCTTTCGAACCAAGGAGGAGGGGCTATGCCTCACAGTATTAGCGTCACTGAGCGTCTGGAACTTCTTGTGACACCCACCAGAGAGGTTATACCATGCTGCCGTGGTACCAGCATAGTTTTCCACGTTGCGCAGTGGTGCGGGAGGCATGGAAGGGTTATAGGAGGTCATTAGCCTATTTTGGACGTATTCCCGTTATAGAAATTGCCTTCGCTTCACACCGTCATTGGCCTCGAACGACAGGATTCCAGTACTGGCCCTAGTTAGAGGTATCGGACGCCGTGCGCCCCATCGACGACCCTTTGGACCCCGCAATCTCATCTGTTCACCATCTCGTCCATACCCATGACCCTTCGCCGAGCTACGAAATTGGTGGATGGAACGATACCAGTCCCAGCGCTGCTTTATAACGACGAGGACTTACTGTCGAGCCAAGACAACGTAGGAATATACGATGGGTGCGTCTCTCCGACGTTCCGATGTCCCCAGGCAAGTGAACAATGATTCAGCGCACAAAAGTCTCCGAATCACCAGTCCGGGACAGTTTATGTGACGACACACCGATTATTCTACATTCCTACACACCATCGGTCTACCCACTCGTTTGCACTGGATCTTTCCCGCATAGGTCAGACCGACTACTATGCGGGGCTCTTCTCCTCGTCTCCGAAAGTGATATTGTACATATTGCCCGTTCCCTCCACCGATGAAGCTGCAAACGAGATGCCCGAAACACATTTCGGGAGCTGGGAATGCCAAGTATGTGCCTACCGGAATCCCCCAGGTCTTAGCCCCGCTGCGGCGCGCGTATGTGGCCTCTGCGGAGTCTCTCGTGACTCTGTCCCAGCGCCTGTGGCGGCTGCATCGCCGCAGCACCTCGCATCCTCACTACCAGCGACCTCATCCATGCCCAATCTGGTCGCACCCTGGAATGTACCGCAAGACCGTGCGCAGCCAACGGAAATTGCTTGTCCCGCGTGCACATTTCTGAACCACCCGTCGCTGCGTTCGTGCGAGCTCTGCTCGACGGAGCTGCCTCGTCCACCCCCGGCCGTTAGCATGAAGTCCGCCCCATCGAGTCGCCCAGCATCTCCAGACCCTCCAGACGACGACGATACGTCCTCTCCAATCATCAAAATCAGCTTTCGCAAGGGTGGAGTTCAAGAGGTTTACACTGTACTTCGACGGTCGCTCAAGAGCAAGGCATGGGCGGTACGATCCTACTTATCGTTTTGTAACTACGACTCAGTACTCTTAGGTTGGCGTCCGGAGTGCCACTCCCGCAGCTGGCGATGCCTCGGGGACCGACACCAATCGGTCGGGCATCAGTGAGTGCGCCCGACCCACCTCCAGGACTCGTGTTTAATGGAATTTACAGCCGGTATCCTCCGAACAGTCGAAAACTCCGCACAGGAGCGCGCGACGGACATGTCCGACGCGTTCCAGGACTTGGAGGCCTTGATGGTCAAAGCGAAGGAAATGGTGCGCCTAGCGGCGGATCTCAACGAGCGGCTGACCGCCTCCTCGACCACCGCTACGACCGCAGCCGCATTCGCCGGCGACGCCCTCGTTCCTTCGACAGAACCCGAGGAGGCGACGTTTATCCGGTCCTCGCTCTCACAGCTGGGGCTGGAGATGTCAAATACGCCCGTGACGTTGGATATGATGAAGGACGAGCGGCGGTGGATGGAGCAGCTTGCGCGCGAGCTCGCCAACGTGCTCCAAGGCTCTTCGAATTCCGGTCGAGATTCGCGGGGCATGATGAAAGACCGAGGTATCATCGCCCTCGACGAAGTCTGGGGCGGCTGGAACCGCGCTCGTGGTGTCGGTACGTGTCGTGCCCTTTGATCTTCCACATCTCACCCCTCCCCAGCGCTCATCCCGCCAGCGACGCTCCTCCAAGTCGTCCCCCACCTCGCAACATGCACCACCCCCACGATCCGCCTCCGCACATTCGCGTCCGGGCTCAGCGTCCTCCACACGCCGCCCTACACGCCCGCCGCGTTCGCCGCGCGCCTCTCCGGGCTGCTCGTCCTCGCGGGGCCGAAGACGACGACGGAGGTCGCGCGCGAGGAGGGCGTCGCGGTGGGCCTGGCGGCGGAGATGATCGCCGCGGTCGAGGCTGATGGGGAGGTCTGCCGCGATGACGAGGCGTGTGCGGTCAGGGGCGGGGGTGCTGAGGTGCGCTTTTGGGGGAACGTGTTCCATGGGTACGTTTGGGACGGGCATGTTAGGACTGGTGATGAGGATGTATTGACCTAGACGCGGGCGCAATGTACGAAGCTACGAAGCTCGGTGTAAATTGTACGCCTAATATACATAATGGCGATCCATGTATTGGTAGAGGAGAACAGGAAATGCTCAAGGGAAACTGCAAGATCCTCGTATGAAGAAGGAGAGCAGAAACCGGTTCAGTGACGTTGTCCCCCGCCCACTGCCACAAACTGGGTCTGCTTCAGTTCGGGCTCGAGGAAGCTTCCGAAAAGCCCCGTCCGTCTCCGCCAGGTCGAGCTGGGAGCTGGCCGGCGCGTACGGTCGCTTCAGCAGGTCCTCGTCGAGGTCGATCGAGATCTTGAGGATTCGGCTCATCATTAGGACTGAAAGCCCGCCACAACCCGAGGAGCGTCTTTCGCTATCTTGAGAGCGTCGTCCTCCGTAGATCCTCAGGACGCCAGAAAAACGGATCCATTCGGTCAAGGATTTCCTGGGGTTCTTTCCTGGGGTTCTTTCGCAGCGGTTTGCCAGAGAGAGGGCAGAGAATCAGAGTCTTCGACAATCTTGTTCGTCTACAAAAACGAGACGTCGGCGATGAAACTCCTTGAATTCGGCATTGTAGGATAGCAAAGACTATTGAAGAGATGAGAAACAGTGCGATGCGCATAGCTAATCCGAGTCGGTCGAGACAATATATCGCATTGAGGATGCCCGCTGGTCAAGCTCGCTGTCACTGCTGCTTTCGCCGTCTGAGCGAGTCCCAGGTACGGCTTGAGGAGTTAGACACTGGAGAGGTCTGAAGAGGTGGAGTGGTTCAAGTTGGTGGCGAAATCCGAAGAAACTTTGCCACCATCACATGCAGGTGCCTCTTGATCCCGTACCACCACCATGGTCGAGATTTCCCACGCTTTTGTGGGCAAGAGGGGAGTAGCGCACCAGTTGGCAGAAGCGCTCCTCTACACAATCGACAGCACCTCGTCGCCCCGCCGCCCTTCACACGAAGACCCGGCTACCTGTTGGTAGCCAAACCGTTCACCCGCAGCGTCATCCGCGAAGTCGAGGTGCATCCACCTCTCTTCGACGTCGAACACGCTACCGCTCGCTTTCTGCGACCGCCACAGTCCACAATCAACCAGATAGCCTTGTTCATCCCCACGACGTCCAGGACTGCCCATCGCAGGCCCCCACTCGTCCTCGTCGCCCTCGACATTCATTGTCGCACGCCCCCGCGTATCACCTCGCTTGCTCGTCCGCGACGCAGGCCACCGTTCACCCATTTGGTTCGCCACCCCAGTCAACTGCGACCGCCCGTCCACACCCCTCCCTTCCCCTTCACCCATCACCCGCATGGAACCGCGACGTATTGGCCCGGAGCCCTGCCCGAGATTTGAGGCGCGGCGGTAAGAGTCCGACCCGTTGTCAATAGGCCGCCCGGTACCCCAGTTTCCGTGGCTCGCTGGCTGGATCGAAGCGGGCAGGTGCAGGTGCGATACGGTGTCCCTCGCCACCGGCCGATCCCTATGCCCCCTTTTCCTTTCTTTATGTCTCTTCTTTATGTTACGAACGACCGCTACCGCCACCGGGTGCGCTCATGCACCTACTGTTCCGCGACCCCACTATAACGGACAACTATACATATACGTCGACACACCCCCGCATATTCTCCCCCACCTATCGGCTCGACTGCGCAGTTACTGTAGTAGTCGGCCACCGCGTCTTAGCACTAAGTGTTTGCTTGTAGCGGTATAGAAATGCAGATTCAAAAAAAAAAAAAAAAAAAAAGCCACCATCACATGAGCTGCTTCCTTCCCTGCGCGTCGAGCTCCGTTTTATACACGTCGCGTTCTTGGAGGGTCAATTAACACCAGCGGCGTATTCGACGGGCGGCGATGTTCAGTCGCTGTAGGTTCAAGCTCAAGCCGGGACTGCTTCCAAACAATGCTCCTGGCCGACGGTTCAAACATAAAAGGACCCCACAGGAGCCAAAAATTATCGACGTCGACAAGCTACCGGCCAAATCGCCAGAGCGCGCTCTAGAGCCCTGGCAGAAGGATGCCATCCAGGCATGCATGGTCGCCATTGACTCTGGTCGAACGAAAATTGGCATGCACACGTACGGAGACAGATACCACACCTTGCTCCTACCTTTACTCGACCGTATCCGACCGAACCCACATGCGATACCGAATGCGCCGCAGGTGCTGGTGGTAGCGGAGGACCCGAGCCTGGACAAGCTCGCGCTCAGGATAGCGCAACAGCGAGTGGATTGGAAAGTCGAGACAGACGCTAAGACCGTGTCTGAGCCGTCCAAGGCAGACGTGTGCGTGCCATTTACCATTCCCTCCGGAAGGGCTTTGTTTTTTTTTCAACTCGAGCATCGCAGACTTGTCACGACGTATAAACGGTTAATGCGGGATAGCGCTCGGTTTAAGAACAGGATCAACATATCTGCGCTGAAAGCAGTTGTCCTGAGCGGCGTCGAGACCTGTACGCCCCCGTTTGGGCCAAAGTCCGTCTGCTTATTTTTTCTTCTTCTCGACGAGGTCCTGACTTGCTCCAGTTTCGACACCTTCTGGTCGCGTCTCTTTGATCCACCAGACTCCTCGGCGGATGCACCCGTGAAAGGGCACCGAGCACCGAAACCATCCCGCAGTCCCGTCGTAATTGCTTTCACTGTAAAAGACAATTTCAACCTGATACGCCGCCTCGGCAATATCGAGGAGGTTGTATATCGGCGAACACCCCTGGACGCTCTCGATACTCAGTGAGCCTCCCCCCACCTTCGTTCCCCCCGCTTACACCTATCCATCCAGGGAGTGTGACTCCCGTTTTATGGCAGTTGCCTTACCCCTGGGCCTCCGCAAGCTCTCCTTCAAGCATGGGAAGGACTTCGCTGCGCCCGTGCTCTCCAAAGTCATGCGCC